>VZRQ01007124.1:115014-272204 GCA_013397975.1 Machaerirhynchus nigripectus
TTTAATTGCAATGGTAACAGCTTTGTTCTGAGATTTTTCTCTTCCTTCTCTGGGCTTTGGAGCAAAAGGAAGGTGCTGTAGGTGGTTTGAGGGTGTATAGATATGTTTTTGCTTACTTAATCATTACAAGTCAGGTTTTGTAACTGAATTCTGTTTGTAGTGCTGTTCAGGAAAGCAGTTTTATAAGAATATAAAACACTTCTTTAGTATTCGTAGCTTATAATATCAGCAGGAAAATATGCTCTGTTTAACACAAAGTGGGTAACTGTTTAAAGTAAGTACCATGATAGAGCCTTTACAATTTGATTGATAGTTTCCATGATTTTAGATGAGGTAAATTATTTATTATTGCCTTGAATACTTTATTTATTTATGGGGATTTATTGCTATAGTGTCTGATCACCTCATAAATATCAATGAATTTAAAATTAATTATTTTCAAAGTCATTTTTCAAATACGCATGATTTAAGAACACTCCCTCTGCCTCAAAGAAGTAGCATTCAGACTTTAATATAGGTTTCTTTTATAAGCTAGACAGCAGCTTTCTGACGAAAAAGTGTTCCACTGGAAAATGCACTTGTCAGGCTCAAACTGTTCCATGGAAGTACAGTTTGATGACCTTTTTTTTTCCTTTTTTTTTTCAAAGCTGAGCACACTGCATCAGAGTTGGAGCCTCCTGGGTGTATGGCTTAGCCTACCCTGTGGACAGCTTCAAGACTTTTAGGGTCTCTGACTTCATGGTTGCTGGCACATCTAGGTTTTCCAGAGTCCCATTTTGGAAAAAGATTTTTAAAACCAGGTTTCTCTGTGACACAGAAATCTGCTCCTGACTCTTAACGTGGACCAGATGGTCCCCAAAGCCACGTACTTGCTGAGACTGAAGTTTGACAGAGTACATAAACATCGCTTTATGGTCAGCCTTCAATAGATCCTCGCCAGCTGGAATCGGAAATGGGTGGTTTATGCCTGTAGGTTGTAACAGGTAGCAACAAGCCCATTCTGTCTTAGTAAGTTCCATTATTTCTTCTGACTGGAGAAGGTGAAAAGCAATCTCACTTGTCTGCTTGCCAGTCTTACTTGGCAGATGATTGTGGAGCAACATTTGGCATTGATGAACAGGGAACTCTAGGAAAAGTTACATGGTTATAGCCCTGCAGGGAAGTAGCTGACATTACTAAAACTGAATACACTGGAATTAAATGAATAAGACTTTGAGTCTGTAACATCAGCTGCAGGAAGGGAAAAGGACCCTGCAACAAGCCCAGTTGTGTTGCTCACATTCACCTCAGTTTCTACTTCGTAATTATCCAGAACCAGTTGGTAGTGGTAGTGCTTGCTTTAAGTAATTTCTGGCCAGAGTTGGAAAGAATTGGTGTCACTGAAATTGGTGTCATCAGAATACTTGAAATTGCATTAGTGATGCATATCCCTAAATAAATACAGTGTGTAACTTTTGTTAGTTGGAAAACGTGCATAAAGAAATGTTTGTATATATTGAGATTGTTTGTCCTAAGTTGCCTCACCATATGAAGTAACTATTGTTTACTTAGACATTGCAATACTAGGAGTGAAGAACTTTCTGAAAGACCAAGGGCAAAATAGTAATAGGAAACCTTTTCTAAAACAGTAAACATTTAAATCTCTCTCTAATCTGTATACAGTATTTTAATAAAGCAGTTCCTAGGAAGTTTCTAGCCAGTTCTAGCGGCATTAATCTATTGATTAATTGCTCAAAATATTAATAGAGGTAGTAAAATTTTCCTCTGCTAAGATTATTAAGAATAAAACAAAAGAAGGAACATGTTCTCATTTTTGAAGCTGTTCTTACTAGCTTTGTTTGCATGGATAGATGCATTAAATAAATAGGACAAGATAGATTTAAAAAAAATCTATTATGTATGAGGGACATAGATTCATTTCACCTTTTCTGTTTTTACCAATAAAATCATGATAGTGTCATGTCCTGTCAGCTTTCATTGTAAACTCTAGTAATCAAGTTATATGACAGGGTAAATGTGGATGAAAGGAATGGGTTGGAAAGAAAAATTCCTGTGGATAAATCATTTAAGGAGGGCAGTAGACCCCTCATACTCACTTCATAGGACATCCACCCACATCCTTGATTATTTTTGGTAGTAAGTAATTTTTCCTAATGAGGAATTAACATGTTTTGACCCATTTATTTGGCTAATGTTCTTGTTGGCACGTTTCACTCATACATGCATAGTTTTGTTCATGGACAAAACAGGGAACAGTAATAGTGCTTTAGAGTAAAGAAGAGAAAGCAACAGGAAGCTTAAAAATTACCACTCAAAGAGCACTAGATTTAATTTGTGCTTATTAATGATGCTGGATGGGATCCCTGATTTTGTATTTAAGTGTGAGTTTTGATCAAAAAGCCTGTATGGTTACTTCTTCAGATATGGAGTGATGTGAGACAAGGTTTGCCCATTCTATTCCTGTTGTTTAGATGCTACTGATTTGATTTTGTGCTTGTAATGAAATCTTTAATTTGTATAAGTGTTTGTTACCTAAAAACCCCAGCAACTACAGCCTAGAAACATACAACACTTCTAATGTAATTATTGTATATGAAATGTATATTGCAGTGATTTACTTCTTCTGTTTTATGCCTCTACTTTTAAAACATATTTCTGAGTAAAAATAAGAATTCATCCTTTTTTTTTTTCATTTTCCCCAGACCAAATGTGTGTGGATCACGTTACAATGCCTACTGCTGCCCTGGATGGAAAACTTTACCTGGTGGAAACCAGTGCATAGTCCGTAAGTTAATCTAGTCATGTGTTTATCTTTGCCCTTCTATGTTTCAGGGTGTTTTTAATTCCATACCAGAACTGAAATGTGTTTTCTGTATGTTTTCAGTAGCAGCTGTACATGATTGCTTTACCATTTAAAATATATTAAGCTAATATACAAAGTTTCGTGGGCTACAACACAGTGATGTGAGACCAGTATTTAACAAAAGATTAATTTCATCCACATGTTCTGTTTAAGTCTGTGGTAGAGGGTTCCAAGGGGTGTGTGAACTCTCGGGAATGAGTGGAATATGCTAATCTGTTTAAGTTAATGGAAGGAGGCAACAGCATCAGGCCAGCAAGTACATTTTATCTGCTTCTTTGGACCATATCACTGAAATATATATGTAGGGATATAAATACATGCATACACCATAGTGCTATATATGCATGTTCATGTGTGGTACAACAGCGTACCAGAAATAACTCCTGAAGGCACTTGGCCCAAGGCTGATAAGACTCCTTGCAGAGATCCTGCAGCAACGTGCTGTCAGATGGGAATTATTGCTCGTGCATGTGTGTGGTGCAGAAATAAAGGAAACATTGTAATGCTGCCTCAGTGCCATCCTTCCTCCAAGAGTAGTCTGGTAAAATGGACAACAGTTTCACTTTTCCAAGGAAATTTCCCCGTATCTAGTGTGGTCTGTGGCATGGTCCCAGATCTTTTCATAGCAGATGGTGAAGGTCTAGGTCTTAGCTGCTACCCATAAAGATGCAGATGAACAGGAGGAACTGTTTTGGGATCTGTTGTATGCAGTTCAATGAGTTTGTGAGTGTTTATGTTATGGTACTGAATTTTCTGTCGGGTGTTTTTTTATGTGTTTGAGGTTTTTGAGACATATTTTAAAGGCATTTATGTTTTCTTAATAGCAATCTGCAGACATTCCTGTGGGGATGGATTTTGCTCTAGACCAAACATGTGCACATGCCCAAATGGTCAGATAGCCCCCTCCTGTGGTTCAAAATCAAGTAAGTATTTCTTCTGCGTCTCTGATATTGCTCTTTTGAGTCTGTGAAGCTGCTAAGGTATGTAAAATGCTTCAGTGGTCAGTATTTAAGACAAATAACCTCTGAGTCACCAGACGTACTTTTACCACAGGAAGGGAAGTGTAGCTTCCTATGATGAAACCAAAGAATGACTCAGAGACTGGCTATTGGAGACACTTTTTTTTTTTGCCAAATCAAACCCAAATTAGTCTTAGTGGAAGCTGTTTTCATTTGCCACTTTGTAGCACTAACTCCAGTCTTCCTTGCTTTCTGGAAAGTGCCTTATCTCTGTTCACTGGTAGACATGCATGTGTATACAGCACAAAAGTTGTAATGATAGAGAGATGACTCCTGACAATTGGCTGACCTTGACATGCTTTGTAATTTTCTTCAGCTTTCAAGGGTTATAAACCAGACACCGTGTATGCTGTGTGTTAGTACCTAGGCCTGGAAGCATTAGAGCATTTCCTTGCTGGGCTTGGTATTTGTCTTCTCAGTCTAACACTGCTGACTTTCTTCAGGTGACACTTCCGTGGGTACTTGAGGTACAGAACTGCACAAGGTTTTTAAGTGGAACAGCTTTTTGTCAGAAAAACAAAGGTGCTTTGAAAACGAAACTTTTCAGAGAGATGACTTTTCCTAGAAATGTTTGTATTTCAGGTTTTCAAGGGAGGTTCTCCAGAGCTGGGGAAAAATAAGTAAAGTTAAATTCATTCAGTGAACAGAGAACTCAATGGCTAAACATGAGCTGAATATTTGATATAAAGTAGGATTTTGCCCAGTTCATATCTGAGAAGCCAGCTGTAAAGTACTCTGTATTCTCATTTGAACATGGTGCTATTCTCTTAGAATGTAGAATTTATTAAGTTGGCTTAAAATATATATGGTTTATATCTTGTTCAATTTCTGCAGTAACGTGAGATGTATTTTGTGTATGTGGTTACATCCCCTTAATTTATTAAAACATACTAATTCCAAAAGCAAAAGTGTCTTTTAAGTTGTAGGGAGAAGAGACTCCACTGCTTCTGTGCACTCTTGTGTAATACTTTTTTATGATTTAGCACATCATTAGTACTTACAGAACATACTTTATGGCAGTCATTTGCCGTGTTGGCACTGTAGACAAAACCCATGAGTATGTATTTACATAATAGACCACAATGACTTAGATCTGCAATTAGAAAACAAAGTAAACATAAAAAATACTGTTTGGCATCAAATGGTAACTGTCAACTACCTTTGGTAGCAGTTAAAATGTTGTCAGAATATGCATTCATGAAACCCTATTTTAACGATATGTTTTAAAAAATAATAAAAAATCTGATTAAAATAATTTAAAAATTGAATTTAAATGATACATGTTTGTCACATGCATAATAAAAATAGCAAGTATGAGTGAAAATGCCATGATTTCCCAGAATTAAGTGCATAGCTTCTGATGTACGAGATGTGTCTATGAGATGTTCTTTGGATATTTTAAACTACATGTGTCTTTAGTACATAAAGAATCAGTAGTGGGCACGGGTTTTATAGCAGGTACACCCGTAGACAGAAACTGAATTAAAAGTGACTCTTATACTGCGGTTGTCTGTTGAAATAAAATGTTTAATGCAGATTGGAAAGCACGTGGATTTGAGAGCAAAGCAAAGCCTCCAAGTTTGATTCTTATGCAGGTCAGTTGCTGGGACTTTTCTGGTTAAGAGTCAGCTTTAGGAATCTGATCCGTGGTTGAAAAGATCAACCGGTGGTTTTCTCAGCAGGGATTTTAGTGACATCAGTAAACTTGCTGGCTGAGTAGTGGTTATTTCTGTGTGATTAGTGAATTTTTGGGTGTGCTTAGAGCAGGCCTGGAGATAAGACTGCCAAGTGTGGAGGCATCTGTGCCGCTGGCTCTGGTGTGTGGGTGCTCTGCCGCTGCAGGTGCACCTGTGTGGAGATGGGCAACACTCTGTGCTGTGGGGGATGTCCAGCGCTCTGTGCTCTGCCAGCTCCGTGGTGGCAGTGGCTTCACTGCTGCCCCCACAGCACCCGGGCTGTGGCTGCTGTGTCCGTGTCTGTTGGTGCTGCAGCCTGGTCTTTCTTTGTGCTCCGTTCATGCTCTGGGATCTTGCCACATGTTAGAGCTGCTGCTCTGCCCTTGTGGGAGAGGGGGCAAACAAGGAGGAGGGTGTCTGGCTGCCCCCAGGGTTATGGGTCAGGTCTGTCTCGGAGCTCAGCCCCTGCTTTTGCTTCTGTAGTCAGAATGGTTGGGGCTGGCTGAAACAGGGAAGGCGTTTGCTGGTGGGGCTGTCCCTGAAGGAAAGGAGCCGTGACAGAGGCAGCGGGAGCCGTGGTGGGTGCTCGGGGTGACAGCTGTGGAGACAAGTGTCTGTGTCCAGAGCGGGGCCTGCTCTGCTCCTCTGCCAGCAGCGTCAGAGACACAGCCGAGGGCTCAGCTCCCCCTCAGAGACTTCCCGCCCGGAGTCTCCCTCAGAAGCTGCCGGTGGTGTGGGGCTGGGCCTGAGCCTTGGCTCCGCGCCCCGGCACCCCACTCCTCGGGTGCCATGGGAGGTGTCTGCTCAATGGCAGTGAAACCTGGAGCTCAGCCCCTTGCCTTATATTCTGCTACTGTCAGAGGTGGTGTAAGGTCTTGAATTTCCAATGTTCCTGGAGTTTTTGAGGGTACTGCGGGTTTTGTCTATGCCTTGTGCAGGGCTGCAGGGCAGCAGGCCTGTGTCCCGCCTTGGCGCTAGCTGCCATCTCTCTCCTGACTCAGTCACTCGACAGAGAAAGCACGCTGAGCATCTGGGATGCGATGAGGCCGTCATTCCTTGTTTACAGCTCCTGGCAGGCAAAGCCCTGCGTCATGCACGGCCGGGGCTGGAAGCGTTTCCTCGGCAGTGGCACAGAGGCAGAGCCGGCCTCTCCTGCGGTGCCCGCTGGCTGCCCTGCCGCGCCCTCAGCCTGAGGCGCCGGAGCCGTTGGTTGTCCCACCTGAGGACTGCAGACCCTCACACCTCACGTTTCTTAGTTTGGGCTCGCAGAGTAGACGGCACCTGTGCGACCCTTCGTCTGCGTGGTGAGCTCGTGCTTCGTGAGCGGTTGTGGTTGTGGTAGTGCTCTGGGTGTGATGAAGTCTTAACTCAGTTTTGCTGGGTATTTATTTAAAAAGACAGGAACTGTTATGCTTAAGAGGGCAGCACTTTGATAAAAAACACAACTGTCGCCCACACGTGAAGCCTGTGTGGCTCTGTATGGTCTTGCTGGCTCTTTTGCAGGTTTATAAAGTTATGTTCCTGCAGTTATTCCTGTTTTGACTTAAGACATTTCCAGTGCAGACTGTTTACAAATTGGATGTGAAAAAGAACAGTAATTGATTAAAAGCAAGCATTTATTAATGTTAACATTTCCAGTGCATGCCAAGATAAGGCAAAGCTATGTGCATTGATTTAGCAGCCTCGTGGTAATTCCTGTGCTTTTTCTCTGAATCTCTGTCAGTGTGGTATCTTGGAACAGGTTGTTTCATTTACCGGAATATCTCCACTGACATCAATGGAATTGTTGATATAGCTGAGAAAGGGAACCTGGACCTGCATTAATATGCTAGTTTTCAAAAATGCATTTTTAAAATCATCATCTGAGCTCCAGACAGCCTTTGAATGTGTTTCTGTAAACTTTTGGAAGGATAATATTACAGAATAGTCTGTATGATTTTGGAAGTACTCTTTTCAATATTCCTGCAAAAGAGGGCAGAAAATAAGTAATTCGTTTACTGACTGTATGTCATTGATTCTCTTGCCTGATAATAGGGGAGAAAGGTCACTGACTTAAATGGCTCATTTTAGTAAAGATGACTAGGTGTCCCAGCAGTCTCCTGTAATGATTTTAGTTTAAAAAGGAGGAAGAAATACTTTACCTTGGAAAAGTTCTTTTAAGAAGCAGTAAGACAAGTTATGAAAACTTTGTGTGTGCATCCCAAAATGGGGGAATAGACTTTATTTATACATGAACAAATAATATGAAAATCATCATTTAAGCTACTGTTAACCTTTTTATCTCAAATGTAGTTCAAACTACTTAAATGGCTTTGGTCTTCATGTGGGAATGGAAATTAGCTCTTGGCAGAGCTTGCTCTAATTGAAATCAGTTTGTGGTTTTTAAGTTCCTTCCCTGCTTGACAGATGATATCATTTCCTATGCTTTTTGTAATCCCCTCTGTTTTTCTAAGATTGTATAAAGCTGAGTTGAACTACACATTTTAAAGTAACTATACACCTTTTTCTGACCTACTTAGGACATTGTCCAAAAATCTTCACCAGATATTCACTCGGTATTTGCAGAAAATGTTACTTTTTAATGAGGAATGTTAGTACATTTTTGTTGCTTGAAGTACACATGCAAAGCAGAACAAAGATGCATAATAACTATTAGGCACACAAGAAATGTAATACACATTTTTTTGCTGTTATAATTGAAGAATTAAGATTACTAGTGTTTTAAATGATAGATTGCTTTAAATTCCTTTTCCAGTTGTATGTTTTACTTCTGTTTTGTGGATTCATATTGTTATAAAAGGCAGTACAGGTCAAATTATGATTTCTACTTGAAAATAAAAAAAAGATTTTATTCACATACTTCTGAACTGTTAAAAGCCAAATGATGCTTAAGGGTTTTGTGTGAGATGAAAAATTCGGTGTTTGGCATGGCACCTGTTAGGCTCTGACGGGACATGCAATTTCCATTTCTCAGTCCTGAGCATTTCAGACAGCATGGTGTAGGTATCCAGTGCTCCATCACAATCTACTGAACTGCTGATCAGACTGTAATCTTACCTGGGGAGGAGCCTTTCATGTGGTTCCTGTTAAGAGGAAAACCATTTCCCAGCTGCTTACTGGAGTACAGGCCCCAGTTCACAGCTGTGTTGGACAGCAGGACCTGTAAGAACTTTGTTGGGAGACCTGCCCACTTCTCTATGCCTGATGAAGAGCCTGACATACTTTTAGTTGCTCCCAACATCTAGTTAAGAAATCTATTTGCCCTTATTACTAGAAAAATGCAGCAGAGACATTATGCTTTACTGGCATGGGGCTTAAGCTGCCTGTTAACCATTATAAGTGGTGGGGCTGCAGCTGGAGAGAGCGTGCTGCTGCTCCCCTGCCTCTGCCCTTGGCAGGGGAAGGTTGTTGGCTCTGGGGAAGTGCTGTCTGTGAGCTCTGCAGCTCCCAAGCACAGCAGCTCTACTGGTGGGGTGAGCCCACAGTTGGCATACAGAAAGAAATCACTCTGTTATTTCTCCTTCTTATGCAGGAAGTCCTGCCTGGCCAGGTCAGCTTCTGGTGTTGCATGTGTTGGCAGAACAGGGCTGTCTTCAGGAGCTTCCTTATATGCTTCCCTTTAATACTTCCCTCCCCCACTTCCCAGATGATAAGACTCCCTTTCTAATGGTGCTGTCTGCCAGATTTTTAGTACTTTTCCCTTACTGAAGGCTTTTTCTCATAATTGCAAACTAGGAAAGAAGTGTTGAGGATTTATGCTCATATGAAATGCCTTTGACTTCATTTGAATGAGAGGGTGCATCAAACTTTTGCACCATGTCCTATATTCCTTAGGAACTGTATATCTATATTGTGTTCTGCAGTGCCATTTTAAGTATCTGTCCTAAAATGTGCATTCTTGATTTCTAATACTTTCTAGGTCACAGACTCAATCCCTAAAAAAAAAAAGTAAAGCCCTTTAGCAAACAGTAAAGTGTTTCTGACTGGTTTGGTTTAACTGAGGGAAATCTCTTTTCCTTTCAAGTCCAACACTGTAACATCCGGTGCATGAATGGAGGTAGCTGCAGTGATGACCATTGCCTCTGTCAGAAGGGATATACAGGAACACACTGTGGACAGCGTAAGTACACTCCTGGGAATGTAGACACTGTTCAGTGATTCTGTGATATGTGGATTGGACACCCTTTAGCACTAAATTTCAGCTGCTGTTGAGCTGGTTTTTGATCAGGTACAGTGGAATTTTACAGAAGAACACCTTTTTGACTTTGTAATGAATGCTGAATGAATTCTTACTGATCAAGATTATTAAAATAAACATCATGTGACTTCATAACAGTTGGATATAACTTGATCCTGTAGTTCTCACACTACCATAATTCCCACTGACCTCCAGGACTTTTCACCCACTAGACCAATGGGTCATACATGTAAATTTTATATGGGATTCAGTTTTCATTTTACAGATAAAGTTAAGATTTTTAATACAAAGTCTTGTTTTCATTTCAGGGTTTGCATCAGACTTAGATAGTATGCTTTAGAAATTTTGATGTTGTCTTATTAGAGTTGATTGACAGATTTTTATTTTTTTTAATTTGCTCAATGAGTCCTTGGCCAAAAGCATTCCTGGATCTGCTGCTTGAAATCTCTCCCAAACTGACTCTGGTGCTCTCTTGTTCTTCTTGGCTGGAATGCTGTGAAGTAACTCAAATAAGAATGTAGACACTGCTTTTAACCAAGGCTGTCATGTTGCTATCTGGTGAACTATTGGTCTGACACAGAAAATGTGTTTAGCTCATTTAATGAAAACCTTTTGTGCTCTGTCAAAATCAATGGCACACTTTACATGTACTTCAGTGGGACCAGGAATTTACCCTAATAATCTGGAGGAGGATCACATGGTGAAAGGATTAAGAATTGTATTTCTGCCTTCACTGTGAAATATTAAGTGGATAAAAGAGGATAAATGGAAATCTTCTTTCTACTGAAGTGAATGTGAAATGGAACAAAGAATAACATTACTCAATGAACATCAAATTGTATTTAAAATCTCCTTTTTCATGTGCATGTTGTATTTTCTGATTATTTTTGAGAGGAACTGCTTTTGGAGTTTATTATAAAAAAATTGAGTTCTGAAGCCAGTGACATCATCATACAGGGGAAGAATATCTTGAATTAACCTGGAATAGAGATTGATTATGTTTTGCTATCCTAATTAATAACATTATTTCTTTAACATCAGCCTTTTAATACTGGATTATTACAGGAGGAACAAATACATTTGAGGATTTAGAGATGAAATATTCCTCTGCATTTTCTATGGGCAATCTCTATCAGTGTTTATTTGTTGCAAGTTTGAAAGAGATGTTAGTTTGAAGTTATGGGATTGTCTAGCTATCCCAAAGAGAAAGGCTCAGAGATGTTAGAAAGGCTGTGGTTGTTCCTGTATTTGTGCTATGCTCCCTTGAAAAGATGAATTCATGGTACTAATGAGGCCAGGAAGTAGTAAAAGGTCATTAAGTAGATTCTAGGAAAAGAGTTTGGTATCCTGTTATGTTTACTATTTTCACCAGTTTACCTAAACTGGTCAAGTACTACCTTCATGCCTTTCTGAAAATAGCTCAATAAAGATTACTTTTGCCTTCCCTTTGATGCAGCTGTCTGTGAAAATGGATGTCTGAATGGAGGGAGATGCGTAGCTCCGAACCGATGTGCTTGCACGTATGGCTTCACTGGACCCCAGTGTGAGAGAGGTACGTGCCCTAAATCAGTGGGAATAATTGTTCCAACACCTCTAACAGTAGGGTTGTTGGGCCATTACCTGTTGTATTCTATAGCTGAATTGCTTGTGCTTGTTTTTGTTGGTCTCAAGATGGAAAATAAATTTTAAGTAGCGTTTCTAGAAGTATGTGAACTTCATAAGGATAGAGGCCAGGATGAAACACAGATGGAACTGTTTACTTTTTTGTGATGAAAACACTGCAGTGGAAGAGGTGGCAAATGAAAGTTTTTGTGTGCTTTTGCTCAAACTTCAATTTCTAAGTCATCAGAAAAGGTCTTTGCATCTTATATATATGATAAGTAGCATCTTGCCTCTGTCTTTATGTTTTCTTTTGCAGAGTTTATTAAATTCTTTTTTCCATTTTGTACAGATTGATTGTTTTCAATTTTAGCTTTTTAGTCGCATATCCATAGTGATAATCTTCAAATGAAAACACTATACCAACTGCCTTATATGGTATGTGGATTTTTTTCAGGGTTATTAAACCAGTTTAATGTTTCATTTGTGAGCAGTATAGTGGACAGTGTTTAGGTATAATCCTGTTGAGTTTTATAAAAATACAAATAAATACTCTCATCTGTTTGAGCAATTAGTCTGTGTAGTTGGAAATTCATACATACTACTCATAAAATAGGTTGTGTTACATATCTATGAACCTGGGACAGAACAGACATCAATAACCTGATTTTGGGCTTCCATTTAGAGAATGTAGATTTCATTAGCACATGAAATTTCTGTCAATGGGTGTGTCGGGTGATCTCTGCTGTCAGTGCTGCACCTGGAGGAGTAATGGTTGGCTTTTTTATGTGGCAGCATAGGTGGGTGATACAGAACAACAACTCTGAGGGGACCAGAGCTTTTTGTTCTGTGCTAAAACAGATGGTAGGATGAAGCAGGTATTTCCTGCACTCCCTGCAGTAGATAAAATTGCTGTGTTGGCACTGTGTGAAGTCTTGCCAGTTGTCCACTCAGATGTTATAAAAGTAGTTCAAACCAGTGGTGAATTTTTTCCAAAGATTGAAAAGTAGCTCTGTTCGGAATCACGAGATCCCACTGCTGGAGAGCAGTAAGAGGAATGGGCAACTAGGTGAAAATTCCTAATTTTGAAGAGAATAAATGCTTATAGGTGAGAATGCATTGAATATTACTGCAAGGACTTGGAATTTCAAGCAGTTTCTGCTAGTTCTTCATCAATGAAGATTTTGAACCTTCAGTCTGGTGAGGAGGTGTAAAGTGTAAGTTTAGAAGAAGATTGTTCAGTGCTACTTCTGTGCTGCCTAATCTGAGAGTAGTTTGACTCCACATCATTAGGGCAAGTTTCTAGGCTGAATCCGGTAACAGCTTCAGTCCTGTCCCGCAGGGCTCCTCCCTGGTGGTGGGTGGAGTGAGAAACTGGTGGCACAGAGCCATTTGAACCAAGTCAAGCTGTCCTGAAGTTACATGCATGCTGTTGAGCACAATTGAGATGGAAATCTGTAACTTAAATGCCTTGTCCATAGGCAGTTTTTTACTTAAAATGTGTGTTTGATTTTATAGTTATCAATAAAAGAGAAAGTAGACATTAATGAGCTGCAGTTTTCCTGGTTAATGCTCGCTTGCTATGTTGAGGCCAAATGATTGCCATATCTTCCCAGAAAACCTCTGAAATTTGGCTGCTTTCACAGATTTCCTGCAGCCTCTCTACCTAGCTGAGCTAATATGTTCCCCTCCTCTAAAAAGGGTGTGGTGGTTTTTTCGTCTCAGAATCGCATTATGCCATGAGAAAAACTTTTTCTGAGGATAACTTTTCAAGTATAAACTAATCTTAGTCTTAGAATAACTTGCCTTGTTCAGCACATGCACCTGTGTGGTCACTGGGGAGTTGTCTGGCTGCATATGATTTTACACAGCTGTCAGCTAAGTAAGAGGTCCATATTTTGAATCTAGCTTTGGAAAGTTCTGTGGATTTGACACTCCCTGGTGGGCTTCTGATGTACATGTGAAGGGATGTTAGCCAGTAAATTGACAAGATTCAGGCCTCGTAGAGTAAAATCGTGTGTTTATTAGAAAGAAAAGAAAGAGGGGAGGAAACAAAGCAACAAAACCAAAGCATCTCTGTGCATGGCGGGGGGAAGGAAAATACTCAAGAGAAATTGTCTCTTAAAACGATGCCATGTCCGGGGGAAGCAGGAGAAGCAGATTGTTTTGAAAACACCATTTCTGGATATAAATGTAATGTGAAGTGATAGAGTTTTGTGGCATACACATTCTCCATCTGTTTGGCTGTGGTTTGACTTCTAGGTTATGCCATCCCACAGACTAACAGTTATGGAAGTAATTTACTGCTGTGTCTCACCCAGTGCTTTTCTCTACAAGCATCAACTAACAGTAACAATCAAAGAGTGTTTGTGGCACATATGTCACACACCAAAGAATATTCCAGCCTTTGCCGCTATGTCGTAACTTAGAACTGACTTGAGTAAAACAATGTGGAGGCAACCAAACACGTGGGGTTCTTCTAATAATCCGATAGGGAAAACATTTAAAATGTTGCAGGTGGTTGGAACAAAATTACATCCAGTTTCTTAGCTACAGAGACAAGTTGTGTAGTTCTGTGTCTACTGTTTTAAGTAGCTTTTCCATACATTACCTCAGTAAATGCTGACCATGTGATTGTTCATGAAGATCTGCAAGACTTCTGTGTAGGTCAGTAGCATCAAATACATGCACAATGAAGGGCTTTATCCGGTGAAAGACTCACTGCTTTCACAGTGCAGCAAACTCCATCAAATATGTGGCGTGAGTATTTCTATGTATTTATTCAGCCATTCTTTGAGAGGGTAGCAGCTGGCCTTGGACAGTTTTGGCACACAAATTGCTTTTTTGTATGTCTTAGAAGTGTTAGTCTTAGTGTAAAGCACTATAAACATGAGCACAAGGAATTTTGAGATTCACTTTTGTCAGTGGCGTTCCTCTTCATGTTCTGGGAGTGTGTACCATGTCTCTGGTGAGACAGGCTTCACCAGAGCTGGATCAACAACTTTATCATGCTGCAAGTGGTGCACACCTATCATTAACTCCTAAGCTGTTGTGTGTGGTGTTTGGCTCCTTTCCAGAGTAGGAGAAGCTGCCTGGACATACTGTCAAGTATATGCAGCTGCATCATAAAACAACAGACCTGGCTTTTCTGTAGAATAGTGTTCAAAAAGGTGGACTTGACATAAACTCAACAGTACACTCCAAAATGTAGTGGAGTCAGGAATGCTTCCTACAGCCATTTAAGACACATTTAAAATACATAGCCCAGAAAGGAAAATATTTCAAAGACAACGTCTCAGTTAAAAGTTGAACTTCAGGGATTTCTTTTAGGAGGGTGCTGAGTTCTCTGGCAGTGGTCCAGTGATGGCCTTTGTGCCTTCACATTCAAACCTGAGATGTCAATATGCCTGGAATTATGCAAGTGCTTAAGGGCCTTGCTGGATTTTGGCCCAAGCTTTCAGAGTTAGTTAAGATCTGAGAGATGCATTCAGCTTTTAGCTTTTCAGTAGTCATATTATTAATGAAAAGAAATCACAGGTAGCAGAAAATGAAGATGTGGGCAAAGCAAAATTTCTCCCACTGGTTAAAAACTGGATGCCATCTTTATGCCATTTGAATGTTAATGCTGAATAACTTGAGTGAGTTACAGATTCTGCAGTTTCTTTTAGAGTTGCTGAAGAGACTGAGAGCAGAGACTTAGCTTATGTTCCCCTGAGGATGATTCAGAACATCAACAGCTCTTTCTATTGTCTGTAAAAGAGCCTAGGGGATTTAGCTGGCTATGGGAGATGCCCACGTTTGGGTCATGTGAAAACATCCCTGTATCCTGCACTTTATGAAAGTCCAGAGGAAAAATTGACATTAGTAGCTCAGGGAGATCAAACAACCCTATCAGATTTGGTTGAGCTGTCTGCAGATTTGTGCACAAAGGCTTTCTTGACTCCTTGAAACTGTTTCTCTTTGGACATTTGGGTGATAATACTTTAAGAGGGTGAGTTCTATATAATAGAAGAGTGTACATTGTTGTTATTCTTGTATTGCAGAAATGAAATGAAACGTGCTTTTCTTTTTCTGTCTGGATTCATTTAGAGGAACACAGTGGAAGCTTAGAATGTGTTACAGCCCTGTTTGTTTATTTGAATGCTTGTGACAACATCAGGGGCTCAATCCTGCTGCATTCTGGAGTTCTGCCACTCGCTTCGCATAGGAGCAGAATTGGGCCTGATGCAGTTCAAATATTAAAAACGTACCACGTGTGTTTTGTTTTTTTATGGACTCAGAATATGAGCAAACGATTGCTTTTTCTTCAAACAGAGTAGTTTCTGTACTGCTCTCTCCATGGCAGGAATTTTTGCATAATTTTTAATTATATTTGGCCATTATTAAAAGTTCCCAGAATTAATGCCATATGTAAAA
Source organism: Machaerirhynchus nigripectus (assembly GCA_013397975.1). Taxonomy (NCBI): domain Eukaryota; kingdom Metazoa; phylum Chordata; class Aves; order Passeriformes; family Dicruridae; genus Machaerirhynchus; species Machaerirhynchus nigripectus. Next base: position 130,786 of record VZRQ01007124.1, read on the forward strand.
ATATCTTTCCCAGAGCCTCTCTATGAAAGTGCAGCTGCTGAAAGTGGTCAAGAGTAATGTAGGGCTCTGTATATTTTTTTTTCTTTCTAAATACTACAACGGGTAGAATGTTTTTACAAAGAGGACACTGCACCCCTTAGTGTGCCCCGTCTCTGGTATTTAGTCTAAATGGAAAGTAAATAACAAAGTGTAGATAGCAGTAAAAGTATGTTCCCAAAGCCTTATGTTGCATTTAAAGTAGTATTGCAGCATATGGTAGCTGGCAAACATTTGAATAAACTTGATTTCTGCAGCTTTCTTCCAAGAAACACATCTGTTGACATAGACATGTAGTTTCTGCAGCCATGTAACATGAATGCATGTACAGTGTTACAGCAGTAAACTGAAAGATGGCTGAACTTGAAGGCCTGTAGTAAGGACTCTTGCCCACATTTTCCCCCCTGAGAAGTTATGAAAAATGGCTTCAGGCTGAAGATCAATATATTCAGTCACAGAGTGATGTTTTACTGACTTTAAAATAATTACAGTATGTGTTATCACCCTTGATGTCTTGCAGTTTTAGAGTAAAAATTCCTTTGGATTATCTTTTCTATAACAGACATTGAGATAACTGGATGAGTTTTTCAATTTTTAAAATTGAAGTCGCAGCTTTGTGGTGGAGAAGTCAGCCTCTACAGAATGATTGTGTGTGATTTAAGGTGGTTTGTAATATTTAGCAATATAATCAATAGATCTCTGGATCAGAACTCAGAACTCGGCTCAGTCTGTTATTTGATGCCAAAAACTATTTTTAGGGAATAGTATTTGTGTATAGGAAGGCTTTTATGCATTGTTCTGGTCCTGGCAAATACACCCCATAACTGGTCCTGTGTTGCTTGCTCTATGCTTTGTGTGTCTTAAAATATCACATAGCAAGTTTTAAAATGTTTCTTCAGATATATGCTTATAAACTTAATCAAGATCCATAATTGATTAAGTACATATGGCTTAGGTCTCTCGTGAGATGTTAGAGCTCCAGCTTTTGTACATGAAGCTGAACATTTACATTTTGTTCCAAATTGAGTTTTGATTTCAGTCAAACAAATCTGAAGTTTTCATTCAGCTATTTGGCAGACCTTTTTATATTTCCATGCCTTCTTGATTGGCTGCTAAGGACACTGACCTTTAGATGTGCAGTAAAGTATTGTTTGGACATTGCTTTGTTTCGATTTTAGTTGTAGCAGTGGAGATGCATTCAAATTTAATCACAAATTGTGGAGTCTATGTTATTGTAAAAACATTTGAATGAAATAGCTGCATTGTTCTAATCTGTAAGATTTGGTTCTTGCATGTAGGACATTGAAAGGACTCACAGGAAAGTCACTAGATCGTTCTTCTGGTACTGCAAACAGCTTTGTTGTTGAACCTGACTCCTGCTGCCAGTTGTGCTGGCAGCCTCTGGCTCCTGTTTGCTGTGCGAGAATTGGGTTCAGCTTCCACTGCAGCTGGGCTGGACCTTGTGCTGGCTTTGCCTGCACGTGGTGCTTGCAGTCTGCCTTGCAGTGTCTTCAGAAATGAAGGGTGGAGGAGAGGCTTTGTAGAAGTTACCTACACAGAGAGATGTCTGTGTTTGTTTGATTATGGAATGTTACATGCAAATCATACAGATATGACTTCTATATAAACAGTACAGACAGCTGAAAGCTGTAACTTCCCTGAATGGCCTGCACTGCCAGATCTGTGTTCTGCAGCGTTCCAGGCCTTCAGAATGAGTGTCTTCAATGAGTGTTCTTCCCCTCTTAGTACCATTGTACCAGGGCCATTTTTAAATTTCAGCCAAAACTTGTAGAAAATAAAATAGCTGGGCAAAACTGATTTCTCTTGGATCTTTCCAAAGAAAAGGTGCCTTTGAAATGGTGGCTCCCGGAGCTGGACATAATACAGGGAATAAGTAAACGCAGCTGAGAACTTACCTAACAATGCCTACTTGGCTGTTTATGGAGAAAACTTTTCCTTCTTCTCTGGGCTGCAATATATTTTGATAAATGGAAGCACCGCTACCTGAAATCCTCTCATTTATTACGGTGCAAACAAATGTTTCCTTGTGACTCACCCATTCATAGCTTTTTTTCTTGTTGGGTTGGTAAGCTGAGAATTTTTGTCGAAGTTGCCACAGAGAAAAATATCAGTATGCATGATGCCTCGGTCAAGTTTGTGACTTTTTTCCTTGTTTTTACAAGTGATCTAAAACTTTCTTGATGGTCAGTTCTAACAAAGAAGAGAAACCTCTTTTGAAACATAGATCTAACCTAACGAAAGGATAAACTGACAAAGGCATTTCCAAGTAAAACAATTCTTTTATGTAGGTCAGCTGCAAAATGCTAATGAAAATGCATCTTAAACGGAGGTGCTCAAAGTGACCAGTGCAACTGTTTTGACACATGTAAGTTTATTTGCTACATATTTATTACAGAGCTGTTGAGATCTCTGTAAAAATTAGAACTTTTCTAAAGTAAACTGTTAGATTTAGGAAGAGATCTATCCTGTATGAGCATAAAAGCTGCAAAAAATTGTGGGAAACAACTACCTAAGAGCAGCTGTAAGGACAGGCACATTCTCACTTCCAGCTTCCCTTGAGAGGTTCACGAATAATGACTGAGTAGTTTTTATTTTTTTTCATGACAGCTTGTACAGTTTGGCACTTTAGAGAAGTGCTGTAGGAAAAGAAAAGAGGCCTAAATAAGGTCTGAAAAGAAAGGAGCCCTGAGAGAAATATCACTCTCCAAATTCTGCTATGCTGTAAAACAGGGCCTGGCTTTGCACTCTTTATCCAGAATAAATTTCTTTTGGAAAAGGTGGAATTTTGCTACATGGAGAAACCAAGGTTCAATATTTCTCTTTGTAGGAAGGCGTGCAAAGGCTAGGGATAGGTAATTTTAAAAAAGCATGAATGTTATTAAAATTGCATGTGTGTTTACACTTATATATATACACGTGGGTTTATATTCTAAGAAAGATGTATGAAACCTTTTAAGCACCTGGTTTTTGGTTGTGATCTTATACATTTACTTTGTATGTATTGCAGGCATTATCCAAGCTAAACTGGCACAGGTAGGCTGAGGGAAGTGCAATCTGCTGTACCATAGCCTTCATTTCTTCCCGTGGTGGTGTAATTCAGGTTATAGGTCTCCCATGCTGAAGGACTGTTTTACTTGTCCCTGAATGTTTAACTTAGAGTGTGACTCAATTTTTAAAAAGCATTTAACTCGAGTAAGCCTGGCTTAACAAGTGATCTTGGTCATGTTTTATAATGCTCCTGTCCTCAGTGTTTATGTTTTTGCAAAGTTTACCCAGTGATTGCCAGGTGTTCAGTACTGTCCCCATTTGCTCCTTACTCCTCGGAATGAATGGTCTTCTGTGACCCTGTAGTGCTTTTTCTTCTAACACAGAGGTGCTGACAGTCATAGGGAAGCAGGAGCTGAGTAGAAACCTGTGTGCTCACAGTTCTTGCCTCCTTGGGGAAGCGGCGGCTGCTGCTTTCATCCTGCACCACTGCACACAGCATGGGACAAAGCCAGAGGCATCCTTGTTGGCATTGCAGCAGTGGTCCTAAGTTCAGTGATATTTTACTAGACTTACCCTTTTCCTTATTTCTGTGTACACAGGGATCTCATAGTGCTCTTTGGTCTCAAGATTAAGCCATCAGTTTTTGCTCTAGGTCCTTTTATCTTGGTCCATTGCTTACAATGGCTCCATTGAATCTACTGATAGCTGAATTTTCAGCAAGGCTTGCAAAATCAGTTTATCTCCAACAAGAACAGACAGCACACCAAAATGCGTATCTGCTGTTTAGTGGGGTAACTCCTAACTATCAAACAATGCATTTACATTCTTTTAAAAATAGAACTGTAAGAGTTACAGGGAGATAGGGAAATTTCTAACTGTATTTCAGCTTACAGAATTGCTTAGGGTGGAAGGGACTTCTTGAGATCACCTAGTCCAACTCCCCTGCTCAAGCAGGATCAGCTGGAGCAGGTTGCCCAGGGCTGTGTCCAGTCACTCTCTGGAAAATGTGTTAAAATATAGGTTAGTCTGTGATTTTTAACACCTCCAGCTGTACCATTCAGACCTATTAGCTATTTAATGAAGATCCAGTGCTAACACTGTCAAAGTGTTCATAATTCTGGATCTTCTCTGGTTTTTTCTGTTTGGTGTGTTCTGTTATCCAGAGAGTGTCCTGTGGCAGCGATTGATTGAGTGCTGTGAAATGAAAGCACATGTTACGCTGATAATTTCTAATGTATTGCCTAATGAAGTTCTAAAAATGGAACAGTTAGCTTATTTTTTTATTTTTAAACTGACAAAATTACAGTGGTTCATAGGGTGTGGAATAGGGAATGGTTTTAAATCTGAGTAATACTAAAAACTACAGACACACTGTCAGGGGAGTTTTCCTGTTTGCACTTGACACTAATTGTAATTACCTGCTTGTCACTTAATATACAAAAAGATGGGGAGACCTGTTAGGTACTTGATATAGGAGGCAGCTGAGTCCCTCAGTGATGGGAGATTTTAGGACCTCAGAAGCTCCTGTTTGCTTATGTTTCTGAGAACTACAGCAAGAAAAAAAGTGGTAAACGTACAGTGGAAAGAGCATGCTGTGCACTTTCTTCAAAGTGCAATTAAGGTGGATCTTTAAGTGAGACACACCTTGAACTGTTTCTTCAAGGGACGTTGGTCTGGTCTCTGGGCTGGATTGTCCAGATGTCTTAGCTCAGTTGAGCAGCACAGTGACAGAACACTACTTGGACTTGAAGTGTTTATAAGAGGTAATAGTAAAACCAGCAAGCGGTGAAGTATAATGGTCCTGCTGGGATATGATGAAAGCCTTTATGAGAATCTGCCTGTCCTGGTGTGACAGTATGGGTGGTAACTTGGAGAGATTTGTAAAATGCAAGCATGACAGCTTTATAGTTGGATTAATACAGGCTTTAGAAGAAGCCACAGGGTCAAAAATTACTTCCAAACCTGCGGCTTGGAAGGTCAAAAGATCTGCCATTGAAATGGGCAGTGAAAAATGAGGCAAGTGATGCACCTCTGTGAAAGGATCCTGTGAGAGTTGATGTTAGGTTACTTCATCTCCAATAACCTTTAAGATAAGATACAGCGTAATGATGCAGATATTATGTCTGGAATTGAAATACACCACATGGTGTGAAGTAATTCCAGCTACTTGATTCTTGAATTGAGGAGTAAAAGAGTAATAAGAGGACGATTTGTGAACTTTGAGGGATTGAAGTAAGGAGAGAGTAATGTTTTAATACACTGAAATTTGGTAGAGTTATAGGGGCTCATAAAGCAAAAGCAAGTGAAACAGGTGAGAAGGGAATATAGGCAAGAAGATAATGACAGAGGGGATCTAGGAAATAGTTTTCACACATCTTGGGAAAAGAGCATTGGAGGCAGGTTGAGAAGTTTAGACTGCTGCTTGGGCAGGGGAGACCCAGCGGAGATGTGCATTCCATTCATCTGAATGGCTCTTCTAGTAAAAACATTGCTAGACACAAGCACAGGCCAGGAATGGCAAATGATGAATGACTTAGCAAGCTATCTTGCTGGGTATTTAATCTGTGTGGTTATCTAAATAATTTGAAATGCTTCTCTTGGCCTGAGCCAGGCTGGACAAAATGAAGTGCCATGCATTAAACCTTGTGCTATTTCAGTTCTCAGGTCCCAGCAGGAACCCAACAAGATATGGCTCCATGAAAGGTGATACTATATTAAACTAACAGTACAAGTTGTATCAAACTTGGTTCCAAATTCAATACAAAAAGTCGTGGTTTTAGAAGGCATTTTAAATCTAGCACTAGCACTTCAGTCACTTGCTGATGTCAGTACAAAAAAAAGTGCTTTGTACAGCTGCTTGGAGTGCAAGGAAGATGCGAGGTTAAATTGGGTTAGCGGAAACGAAAGACGTGCGGTGGAAGAAGTTTTGGTATCAGAATGTTTATGGAATTTGTCATTAAATAACAGAAGTGTTTAAATTGGAGGGCAAATTTAAAGCATGCCTTTTAATAAATTTTTCCCTATTTATGTGCAATTGAAATTATTTACAAAGGTGTACAAGGAAACATTAATTTCTTTTCCTCTTAAAAAGGAAAGATGATGGCAAATCCATCTTAGTCTCTTACTGTTCAAGCCTTCTTGAGCTCCGGCCTGAGCCACCGGTGTGTATTAAAATAATTCTGCTATTCTTACTACAGTTGATTACAGTGCTCTGTTATAAAGGGTGGAGGCACTTGGTGGTTCTCCAAAGAAAGTGAGTAATAATTGACCTAATGTACAGAGCACATGAATAACATATTCTTTTGGTAAGAAATTTATGTTTTACAGGGTGTGCTAGAGTTCACATCCCTTTTTCACATCTTCCAAAAGATTTTAAAATACTCAGCTGCTCTATTAAATTTCTAATTCAACAAATAGTCAAATACAAAGTATGCATTAGATAAAGCTCTTGAGTTGAATCCAAACACTGAAAAATCTTTTAATCTGCCTTGAAAACAGCTGTTTAGAATTTTGAATAGAAATAACAACTTCCTTCAGCCTACGTTGTTGATGCCCATTTCTGTTCAAGCTGGGAGGAATTTCTCTTTGTTACTCTGCAACAGCAGCAAGCCTTTGCATCTATGATTCGACTATCCCCCAAGCATAGTAGGACTGGTATCCTGGTCCTCCTTGAAATAAATGGTAACACTTCCTTTGAATTCAGTGTAATGGGGGAGAGACTGAGAAGACTTAAGATAGCTTTGACACTTCAGCGGTAGTTGTCTGAAGTGCAGCTTACAGGAGCTCCCTTTAACATCCCCCACTACTGAGAGACTGCTTCATGTTTGTCTGCTGAAGGAATTCTTGATAGGAGAATTGAGTTTTTTAGGGTCTCAAATGATTTAAACAAATTAGATGGGGTTTGTGCATATGCACATATATCTTTTACTCTTTGTTCATAAATATTTAGCTAATCTTTTTAAAAGTTACACAGTGACTCGGCATGAAATCCCGCATACAAAATTTCTAGGCAACTGCCCATTGCATTCAAGGAAATGCCAAAAGAGTGCAAGATGACTGGCATTTCAATGAACATCTAAAGCACTAATGATTTGCCACTTAGTGTAAACTATTGCCAAAACCCTGCAGGGAATGGCTTATGGCTTATTCTGCAGCCTGTTTTGCTGTGTCCAGAGGGTAGATTGTACATGCATTTCACACACACACATTTGTGCCTGGATCAGTTTTATGTTCAGACTTTTGGGCAGTACTTTTAACTCAAAGGTAGAAGTCTTGACATTGTTCAGAGAAGTGAAGCCTGGATGAAACTTCACGGTGACTGTCGAAGTGACCCAAAACCTACTCACATAAAATAAAGGGATGCCCAAAGATCTAAGTAGGCTTTGAATCAGGAACCCGAGAGACCTGATCAGATCTTCTCAGCTAGATTTCAATAAGGTTATTGAGAAAGCAATTAGATCTGTTCTTTGCTACCACACAATACTATCAATCAGTAATTTAGGATAAAAGTTAAAAGTGCTTAAATGCATAAGCCACAAATATGAACATGTTTTAGCAGAGACTGGTTGTTATAGTGTATAGAGAATACCATTATATGGAATGGTATTTATTTAACTGCAACTAGGGATTTCAAGATGATGAGTAAGAAATATTCTAGTAGAATAAATAGCAAAGTAAATCCATATATCCTCTTTCAGTTAGTTTTATAATAGGCTGTTCTTTTCCTTTTGTGCTTACGTGCCACATACACAGTCTTGCTTGGGATATTCTCATTTCCAAAGTGTTTCTAGAATGCAAGTGTGTTAATGTACATTGATTAACACCTAAACAAGTTCGTATGTGTCCTCCAATAGCTTCTGATGAAGCGTAAGGAGCCCCTTTAAATCTAAAGGAGATGTTTGCATTTTAGTAGGATTTAGGTTATGCTCAGATTTGAGCAGATGTGGAAGAGTTTTGGGCCCTCCTTTTTGATGAGATGATGTCCTTGTGTCTTTTTTTAATGTTTGTAGGTTTTATTCAAGTAGTCAGCACTGTGTGTGGTTTGCAGGGGTGGGATGTTGATGCAGAGGTGCAGATGCCAGGGAGTCTCCACACCTCTTCCAAAGTGGGGTGGGATCACAGTCTGTGAGCAGAATTGCTGCCCTGCAGAGGAGCAGCCTGATGCTCACGTGAAAAATAACCAAGATCACTTTTGTGAACAGGGCTTTTAATCAGCTGTTTAAAAGCTGCTGATCCAATTTCAAATTTCTAATTAAATGAAATGGGAGAAAGAAAGAGATCAGCATGCTGCCAGGCAAGAGTTCCAATCCAGTGGTTATCTCATTTCAAACGTGTGGGCTAAATGTCTTTATAACTTAAGCTTATAGTATATATTCACACACTAATAAAATGTTCTTATGTAAGGGCAGTTTAACCACCACAAGCTTATTTTATTTTATAAGACTAAACTATTTGATGCTCTAAAAACATTTTTCTCCTGTGAATGTTATTTATCACATGTGTAGTTGAAACCTGAAACTTAATTATTAAAACAGATATTCAGACCCTTTCCTGACAAGAATGATGTGGATAAAAAACATTATTTCTGGAGGAAGTCCTACTTACCTTTTAGAGATAGTGCAAAATATTTCTGATAATCAGGAGGAAGTTTTCTCTTCAGTGCAAAGTATTTCTGATAACCAGGAGGAAGTTTTCTCTTCCACTGAAGTGTCTTAAATTATGAGCTTTCTACTGTTTTATGAGAATTTTTTTAAAGCCACCTAAAGTTTTCCCACAGTGCTGGTTTACAAGCAGCTGAAACTTCAGACACCGCGCAGAACAGTCTGTTGTTCCACTAACGTTGCTGGAAGTCAGTCACATATGTATTGATGACCACCTAGATTGCTAAACATACCCATTCTACTAAAAATCAAAAGGAAATATTTCCTATATTTTTAGGTACAAGTTTGGATTGGCACTGCAATTGCTAAACCTTGCAGCTTAGACAGATGCCAGAGCTCCTGCAGAGGAACTTTAAACTGCATCATGCTGCAGCCTGTGTGCTTCCCCCTCTTAACCCTTCACTGCTCCCCAGCAGTAGAAGGGTGCTCCCTCTTCCCTTCTGCTTCCCTCTCTCCTCTCACCTGCTGTGGGGACCCCAAGGTGCTGCCTGGCATGTACTGCTCTCTTGCACTTGGTCCCAAGCAGAACTTGACTTTTAATACCTACGTCTGTCTCAGCTGTGAACGTCTTTTGCTTTGAGGGTAAGGGAGTTTAATGGATCTCTGGCTTCCTCATGGCTTAATGCTTCATTCAAAGCCTAGTGAAGTTAAAAGGAAAAACATACTCAGGAGTTTTGGTGGTGTGGAGCAGGTCCTATATCCAGAAAGGTAAGGCAAACATTGAGACACTGCCTACACCTGTATTACCTCATTTTTGTCCTTTCTCTGAGCCCTGATTCCTTGACAGGACCACCTGTTAATTTAAGTACCTGCTTTGTATGGTGCGGAGTTACACCAGGAAGACTTGTTGGGGAGAAAAAAATGAGCAGGATGCACTTAACAGTCTGTTTTAACTGTGAAATGAAGCTTGTTCTTCTCAGAAATAATTTTTATATGTATATATATATACACACACATAATGTTCTTACTGCTCTTTTTTTTAAAAAACAAATTTTAGCTCTGAAGATAGGAACACAGACCTTGTCACAGTTTATTTTGATCCACTCAGTCGTTCAGTAATTGTTCTTCTGGTGTAAAAAATATTTCAGAAGGTAGCACAAGTATTTTCTATCTAGTAGAAATCCTTTAGCAACAGCTTCAAATGTTCTTCTTATTCAATATAGTTAATAGTATTTCTTTGAGATGGATAGATATGAGCTGCCTAATTGAACAGATAAGCAGTATGTTGTCACTGCTAGATTAGGCCATTCTTCACATGGTTTGTAACCCCTTTTTTATCTCATATTCTCATTTATCACTGGCCTGGTGTTTGTTTTTCCTGATTTAGGATTATGACATTGAACTATATAAATAATATCGGGGTACATAATTTGTACTTTGTCAGCTTGGAAGTGTCAAAGTAAAAAACAAATATGGATATCAGCTCTAGAAATGTGAGGAAAATGCCTTTTGGGAAAATGGATGGCTAATATCTGCAATTTGTGTAGTCATTGTTTATTCATATCTGGCCACCCAATGATTGTAGTGGATAGTATTTCAGAGTGCATAGCCAGATGTGTCAGTGAGATGCACATCCTTTTGCTGGGATGTTCTCAGGTGTCTTTTTGCTTCTTGCTCACTGCTGTTCTTGGAGCATGGGGCTGAGCACTGCTGCTTCCCGTGGTGCTTGCTGCAGCTCACCCGGCTCCTGGGTGCAGCTGGGGTTGCACCCACCCTGCTCCATACACGGATTCCTCTCCTGGACGGCTCTGGCTGGCTGGCTGGCTGCTCTCTACTAGCTGGCTCTCTGGGCCTCATTTTAACCTAGTTAGCTGGCCGGCCTGTCCTGGCTAACTTCCCTCTCCTGGTCGGCTGGTGAAGCTCTCGGGCTGGCCTTTTCCTTCCCTTCCCTTTCCCTTCCTCCCCTTCTCACACATGGTGTCTGCTGGCTCCCACTGTTTATCTCTCCTTGTCTCTGTGCCTCCCACTCATTTCTTACATTTGCTTTGATCCATCCCGTCTTTGCTGCCTTCCTGTTTTTCGTCCCTCTGCTCTTTTGCTGTTTTGCTTCTTTGTATCCTTGTTTCCTTTACACTTGTTCCCTGAAGGCTTTTTGCTCTGGCTTTCCCCTACCTACAAGAAGTTTGTATCTTTTCCAGAGCTTGCTGTCTCTCTCCCGTCTGTTCATCTGATCTAGCAGCCACATTGTTTGAAACAGTTACTAACAGAACACTGATTGGTGTTACGGGTTGGAGAAACCATTATATTTATCACTTTTTATTTACTGTGGATGTTTTTGTAAGTTTATAAATCTAGTCTGTGGTTCCATAGAAACACCCATAGTAAAACCCCATCTGAAGCACTTTGTTGTGCTTCTGTGCCTTTTTTTCCCGTAACTGTGGATTATCAAGTATCTGTGTATTCTCTATAATTCACTGTCATCTCCCTTAGGACTCCTCGAAATGTCGCAACTCACTGTTTTAATCCAGACACCACAATTATAACTCTAGTCCCACAAACACTTCATTATGTTAGTGTGGAATAAGGACTTTAGGGTGATCACAATGATGGGAAAGGAAGTGCAGAGAAAATTCATGGCAGTTGAGAATTTGCTGCTGAAGACCCTGTGAGAGAAGGCAGAGAATTCTCTAGTCATTCTTCTCCTGCCTGTTTCAATCTTAGTTCCAGAGTCCTTACTCAGACACAGTTCTGGGTGATGCTAATTGAAGTTTTGCCTGAGTTAGGACTAGAGAAACAGATATCTGTTGTTACATGCTGTAGCATACCTGGTGTAATATGTGGTTAAACCTCCTGGAAATATCTGTATTTTTTGTACCTGTTTGAATCAAACCTATTTTTGAAATGTGTCTTTTTCTCTCCACATGTTTTCATTCTCCCTAATTATGGGGTAACCTAATATCATAAATTACTCTAAATACTGATTAACAAGTCAGTCCCTAGTGGTAGCTACACAACCTTGTCAATGGGAAAATACTCTTATCCCCCCCATATGTGTTTTCTCCCTTCATGACAGAAATATGAATCCCATGTGAGAGGGAATTTTTCCCATGTAGCAGCCCATTCCCTTTAAGTGAATATCATCAGTCCTTCTTCTCTAAGATTTTAGAAGTCTTTGGGTTGCTTTTACACATGTGTATAGATATATTTCTGAAAAAAGTTCATAGCATCTATTGAGTTGGAAAATTAATTAGACGACCTAATTGATTGTGCATGAGTTCCTCTGTGGAATGTGTTCTGCTGCTGTTGCACTCGCCCAGCACAGAAAATCTCAGGAGCGAGTTCCTCTCGTCTTTTACTAGAAACTGACAATTAACTGAACATTAAAAAACCCCCATAAAACACATAACAGTCCCCCCTCCAAAAGAGAAAAAAACCCAAACCCAACCAACCATAAAACCCTGAAGAATCATAACACGGAGAAACTTTACGTGAAAGATCTTTTCTCATTTTATTAGAGTAATGCCAAGAGGCCTGAACTCAGCTTGAGGCTCCCTTTATCATTTAGAAAACATACAAGTCTGTGTCCCAAAGGCTGTGTAGTCTGAAGAGGAAAAAGCCCCACCAGCATCCAGAAGTATTGGCAGCCCCGTGTTCCATGTGGGGAGCTAATATACAGGGAGATTAAGTCACTTGTGTAAGGACGTACTGGGAGTCTGTAGCAGAGTCTGAAACTGAACCCAGGTCATCTCAGTCCCAGCCAAGTGTCTCAACCACAAGACTCTCCCTCCTTTTCAGTATGTCAGTGTAGAAAGTAGGCCAAAAAGCAGTTTCCAACCTTTAATACACAGCATTTTGCAAGGCTGTGAAGTATTATGTATTAGACAGGCATCTGGATCAGCAGCAGTTTCTGCGGATACTTTTATCTGTAAACAGAAGCAAAACCTGTAAGGGCTTCGTAAATTTTACATAAATTATATACTTTATTGATAAATAACGTAGTTAAATTTATAAAAACTGTACTTAAATTCGAGGCATTTTAATGATTTTTAAGAATGGAAAATGTGTTTAAAGGACTTGTGTTGTCTGCGGCTCTCTGATTTTCATATGTTTCAGATTCTGGTGCTGCTCATCCATCACGGTGCATTAGCAGCCATGCGTAGCTATGCCAGGCTGTGCAGGGTGTTGCACCATGCAGTGGAAGCTCAGGAAGGGAGGCTCGGGTCGCATGACAGGCTAACACTCCAGTGTTATGCAAAGGTTAAGTACTCCTGTGTTGGGAGTTAGTGAGGCTTGCAGTTTGCTGACCTAAATCTGAGTGATTCCTATTATGTTGAGTATTTGCTTATCTTTTGGAGCATCTCTCTGTAGCCAGGGTGTAACAAAACTTCAGCTTGAATCTGTTGTACCCAGAATGGAAGAGGATAAAAGAAGTGCAAGTATGGGCGAATATATGTACATGTATAACCATCCCCCTTCTTCAACTGGGCTCTCCCATTTTGGTATGAAATCAGTATTATTGTGTGGTGAAGAACAGGCCAGAGCTTGTTTGTTCCCCTCAGTATGCTAGTTAGTTATTCATAGACACCTGGCTTGTTTGTTGGACCCCTGATTCCTTTCTCTCACATCCCCCAAATACAAATTACTTCCTAGTTCTCACTGACTCTCAGGTATGTTCCACTTTAGGAGCTCCATTATTTGAAACCATTAGTCCCGGATGTTGTGTGCGTTTACACAGATAAATTTCAGTGATTCTCATGAAAAAAAAAAAAAAAAAGATCAGCTTTGATGGGATTTATGTGACATGAAGGTGAGAGGAACCTTGTTTTCTAAAATAAGTGATGAGAAGTGATTCAAAATGGTGATCAGTGCACTGGACCATTCAGTACACATGACAGTTTTCAGGATTCTGGTGCTATTGCTCATAAGCACATAGTTAGTAAAATTCAATTGGAGTGTATCACTTGTGGTTGAACCAGTATGGCCCAGCTTTTGACAAGAGGCCTCTGAATCTGGGTGGGTCTCTCTCTTCCCCAACACCCCCCCAGCACTGTCTGTTTTCTATGTGAGAGAGTGTTCACACAGTCTCAGGAAATGGGATTCCCCCACTGCATGATCATTCTCTCATCAAAGTCAGTGAGTCTAAGGCTTCCCTTCTCACTGGGACCTGGGCTTCATGCTGAATGTCAGGTCTGGGCACCAACAAAACCAAGCAGTTCTGTCTAACAGGGAGGAAACAAAAACCTGTTAGGATTGCAGTCTTAGGTCTTGAATGTTTCTGTAAAGACACTCAGGCTGGTGACTGTTTCCAAGTTTTAATGATTTGTCCCACGTGTGGAGGCAAATGAAATCTTAGGACCTGACATTCCCTTCAACGAGTAAAGAGATGCCAGTTTCCAGTGCTGAGATAAAAATAGATTTGCAATATCTGTTAGACTAAAATAATGTATACAGAGCAAGTGTGATGAGTAAGGAAAGGCCAAAGGCATCAGCCCAGATGCTATTAAAAACTTAAGAAATGTTAAACAATATGCTAACAATGTGGAGTTGCTTACACTTTGAGTAAAGGCACAAACCTTTCCTGTATTTATCTAGAGTATTCATGGTAATTCAAGTCTTTTAGAGAGACTTGCAGTTCAAACAAATACCTTAAGAACCAAAAAGTGCTCTTCATTACATCACTAACAGGAGTCAAAAAGACCTTTTGCTCTTCTCTCCTGCTGCATGCAAATAAGAAGAGAACTCGACCCCAAGTTTGAGAATTGTGTGTGGATTAATATCCCTTCCCCTCCCCCTTCCTTACCATTTTAAGATACTTACTGTTCTGTATTCTCTCACTGCTTGGGAAAATCAGGCTTTTGATGTGGCTTTACAAAGAGTTTAATTGACAATTGTCATAAATAGTTTCTATAATCTTAGACTGAAAATGTGATGGTCCTCAGTCACTTGAGGCCAGTCATTAACTGAGTCTGGGGGACACCCACCCATTAGTGCTAAGCAAAGAGAAGACTCCTTCAACCGAGTGGTCAGTGAAGATGGGAATGACAGAAGGCCTCAAAGAAATAATATTGAGTAATGAAGCACGTGTATTAGCATCTCATGTACTTCATAATGGTGGGTATAATATAAATTTAATAAAATTATACTTGCTTAGTTGAAAACTTGTGAATCAAGATTGGATCATTTACCTTCTTGGTTTTTACTTCTAGTAATAGAAATTGAATACATGTGATAATTCTAGAGTTGTGGCATGTATTCTGTAACATTTCAACAGAGATACCTGAGACTTATTCAAAGTTAAATAGTGCACGTTATTGCTGTGTTTATTTTTGGACCACAGTCTTAATGCAAATCCCATATATGTGGTTATGCAAAATGATCCAGATTCTGGTCATGATTACACTGGTGTACACACAGAATGATGCCACAGTTTCATTGAGGAAGGAATCTGATCCTGTAACACAGAGGGTTGCATGGTATTTCAATTAAGTAGTTGATGTGTTTCACCATAGAGTTAGAGGTGAGGTATTAGTGTCTGAAGCAATTTTTGTACATTACTGACTTACATTTTTAACACTTCCTGAGATTTTTTGGTGGGTTATTGTGCAACCATGAAATGAAATAATTGTTAAAATATTTCTGTAAAAATCAAATTCTCTGTGTTGTCACTGCTTTTCAGATAATTTTCATGTCTTTTTAGCTGGCTGTATAAAATATAAAACTGTGTTACAGCCTTGCTCAAGAAGAACAGTATTAGTTATTCTAAAGTCTTTAGGCTAGTAAAAAAAAATCATTATTTACATCATATCAAGTCTGTCATCACTAAAATAATATCACAAAAATACATGTATATGAGAATACAAAAACCTGTGTGAGTGTCTGGTTGAAGAAATTTGGCCAGGGATCTGTCTGCCATGTGGAGAAGAGCCTTTACAGGGATACAATCTGTTTGCCCCTTCCTTTCATTCAGTGGAAGTTTTCCACCGTTATAATTTGTCAGGAGTGCTGGTCTTTTTGGATTATGGAAAAGAGGGAGCTTGCTTCAGACAAGCTTGATAATTCCTGATATAAAGGAGAAAGATAATGATTGTTCTAATTACCTTGTTAAAGAGCTGCCAGGACTTGAGAAGTTCAGAGTTCTGTTAGGATCACAAAAGCTGTTTGTGCAGGTATCATTAACATATCATTACAACACCCCAACCATCATTATTACATTTGCTGCCTTCCCACACTGCAAGCAAGTCGATTTCTCCCCATTCCTGCTGAATGTTTATTCCTGCTGCATTTCACTGAGCTTGAGCACTGGAAATTGGTTCCCTCTCTCCCTCTCATCTCCCCTTTTTATTTATAACCTATTTTCAGTTCTGGACTGAGTTTCATTCCAGCGCTCTGCAGCTGCATTTTGTTTCATGGCACTGCAGAGGAGCATTTATATTTTAGAAAAGAAAAGGTTATTTCTAGTGTATTGTACCACTCCATGTCCTTTGTAAACGTGAGTAGTATCTCTTTAAATTGTACACATTGCGTTGTCTGAAAGCATTTTCCCTCTCTTTTGATGTCACTCTATGTGATATTCTGTAAGTCATTAGGATCTATTTTTCTTACACCGTTTGCACTACTTTTGGATAGTCTTAGTTTACACTTACTTAGTGTACTTAGTTTACACTTACTTTAGTCAGTGTATTTTGGAGCCAAAGGGGAAAAAAAATACCCAGAGCTCATCTACTAGATTTGTCTTTACCTTGCTTGTTAATAGTTAATTCTTTGTGGTATGTAAAGAGAGTTTGTATAACGTGGCACTCCTAAGAACACTTTTTAAAAAATAGTAAAAAACTTCAGCCAACTTGTTCTTTTTAAGTGAAAATTGCAAAGTTCTGTAGTAGAATCCATTCTCCTTAATAATCATCTGGTCTTGACGATAAATATGTCACCAAAGCTAGTTACTTTTTAGCAAAAATGGAGATGAAAATCAAGTCAGAATTTTATTTAATTGTTGCTAGCCTGTGAAAGAAATTGGAAAAATTAAAATCTGCGAAGACAGGATCCTTTGCAGCTTATACAGCAAAGTAGGGTAGGGTAGAGTTTGTCAGGTAACTGACTATTCAGAAATGAGAAGTTATTCTACATTTAGCTGCATTGCTTACTGTTTTCTTCATCATGGAAAAGAATAAAATGTGGTAACAATTTTCTGTATTTGGATTGCTGCCGCACATAATTGGGAACAACAGAGCTAAGGCTTTGATTTTGGTGAAATGCTTAGTCTGCGTGTTGGATTAAAATGTGTGCAACAAATCACTCCAATTCTGTAATAATAATTTCTGAACACTATTTTTTTATTTTATTACCGTAATGTTATTACTTTTCAGTTACAGACTTTGAGAACTGGGTCAGTTGCAAGAACAAAATTGGCATGAAAATAGTTGTATATTTGTTCTGGAAAATAGATTGCCAACATACCTTATAAAATAGTCAGCCTGAATTGTTCTGTGCATCAAATGTAAGTGATAATGTTAGTCTCACATTATTAGTAAGCTATTAATTCAAAGTTGTGTTCTTTAACCAGTATCCTAGGAAGACTAGATAATATTTGCTAGATAGACGTGTTAAACAGATCATCTGTGCAGAAACAGATTTGTGAAGCAGCTTACGGAATGGAAAATAAATTTAGGCTGAAATGTGCCAGCAAGTCAATATATGAGAACAATTTGCAACAAGCAAAGGTGAGGAAGACATGAAGAAATGGGGTCATCAGATTAATGAATTAAAGGGTAATACTCTTGGGGCTGGATTATATGAGGCAGTAACTAACTTTTTGGCTGCCTAATAGAGAATAAAGCATTATGGTACCAGTGTTAGATATGCTTCCATGGATGTTTTCTCTCTTGTGAAAATAACGAGAAGCAACTTGGAGCTGTGGTCTGTCCGCAGCACAGCTGTAGTATTTTGAGACATTTCTGCTGCCAGGTTTATATCCCTGCCAGAAACAGTGCCTGAATGGTTGCACTCTGAGTCCCTAGTTCCAGTGACATCTTAGCACTAGCCAGTGTTAAATCTCAGCTATTTGAGCTCAGTGCTGCACTGTGCACTGAAGCAGCTGGGAAATGGTCTTGCTTATATGTGAAACCGTCTCTGGCACTGGAAGGGAGCAGACAGAAGTGGCATGGTGATAATTTCTTCACATACCACATCCAAACCTACCTAACCTCGTTGGTAAGAAGTGTCAGACATCATAGGAAATAAGTTTTTAAATATTTACAGAGTTTTGTTTTCTTTCCTTCTGAACACCCTCTGATATCTTTGCCATGTACTTTCCAATGATGACACATTGGGATCTGACTAGGGTGAGTAATGGTGTCTGGCTGGGGGGAGGAGAGGACAGGGAGTGCTTAACAGTGAGTAATTATTTAAGGAAATGGCCTGTGTGGAAAGAAAAGTGTGTTGTGATTGGATGCATTTATCAACTGGCCTTTCAGTGTCACCTGTGGACAGAGCATTATTGTGTCTGAGTTTTTAAATAGTTGGAAGTCAGTTTATTGAGCTAACTTGGGAACATGTCAGGGTCTGGTCTTGATTGGGTCTGTGAACTGAGATGTGTCCCCTATTAGAAGAGATGGAAGTAAATGATAGTTATCCCATGGCCATCCCTGAGCATGGTCATTCACTTTTCTGACCAGCAGTTAAGAGTCATAAGGTCTTGTATGTGAAACATCATTTAATGATCAATATAATTTCATGTCTACAAGCAACTGGCAGTGCCATTTTGCAAGTGAAGATGGAGTTACAAGCTCATTGCTCTTCCCTATTTTCGTTGTACAGTGCCACACAGAGGTTTGCATTAATTTTTATGAAGTGTGTGTATGTAGAGCCTTCTGTTTGTTCTCTCCATCCTGATCAGGAGATTTTAGTATGTCTGAAAATACCTATAATCACTTTGATTTTGAAATTCAGCGTGAAGTGCTAAACCTTGGTGTTCTTTGTGTAACTCTCTGTGCTATGGTGATGCTCACTGCTACAGTCAGCTTGGTCATGCTGTTCTCTTCTGTCAGTGCCAAGACTCTCTGCAATTCTTTGAATTTTACTGCAAAAATTCTCATTTCAGGCACAGCACATCCTGTGTTCTGAAATGAGGCACGTTGTGGTTTTCTCCACCACCTCCAAATGTATTGCTACCTTCTCTGAAGAGAGTGAAATGGCTGAAGTACAGTGAAACGAATAGTGATGGACGCTGTGTTTTTCCATTGACAGTATAGTTTGTATGTTCTTTGGCTGTGTGAGATGAGGTTCCAAAGGAGCATTCTCAGGTACAAGCGACTGTCACTCCCTTTCCTGATGTGTGGCTGAGCAGTGGCATGGGCTGCCAAGTGTGGTGGGTCACACCTGGGCGGCGCTGAGCGGCTGTGCAGAGATGAGATGATGTTTCTGCCCTGTGCAGTCTCTCTTCCAATGTCCCTCTTTTATGCCCAGATGGTGAAAAAACCCAAGCAACCCTCCAAACAGCAGAAACAAAATGCTGCTAGGCAGGAAAATTGTTGTACTAATGATCAGCTTTAAGGTACTTCACTTGCCTTAGAGCCCTTTCTGACCTTTCTTTCATTATTTGTATGATAATGGAATATTCCTTTCTTTCCCTTTCAAGGGGAAGTTGCTGGTTTGTGTTGCCAAGGGGGTTTCAGTTGCACAGCAGTCTTGGCTGGATTTGAGGGTTCATGCCAGATTTTCCCCCTGTGAGGTGCTAACAGCTCGGAGGAGCTGGGTTTGCTGCTCAGACAGTGCTGCAGCCCGAGGTGCTGTGTGAGCTGTGCGCATGCTGTGTGCGGAGAGCTGGAAAAACACTGCTCATTTTAGCATTATCCATTTTTCTGTGATGGCAAGAGATGGCATTTTCCTATTTCCTGGAATGAGATCTTGATCATGATCAGAGAAATGCTGGCTTGCTACAGTCTCATCCTTTGACCTTTGCACTCATTCGATTTTTATTTATTTTAAGAGAGGTGAAGGAGTCTGTCAGCCTCCCTTAACAGGTGGTTATCAGCTTGCAAAATCGGGCTGTTAATTTGGAGCATCAAGAACTCTTTATAGGAGATTTATAGTGAATCCTACAGGGAAGAGGGACCAAATTTCATCCAGCATCCTTGCACTAGCATAATTGTTTAATCCAGGTTCCATTAGTTCACGATGTTTTAAACTTTATTTTTACATTAAAAATGATATTGTGCTTGAAACTAAGCCGAAGTTATTGGGAACAGGGGGCTTAAGATGTGCTTCTGGTGTCAGAAGTCTTGCACTAGCCTGGTGCTTGCAGTCTCTTTGGTGCTGTCCAGAATTACTTGAAACAACTATTGTTATTTATTGCTGTGCTTGGTTTTGGTCAAAGCCTGCCAGGACTACATATTTCAGCAGCCTCTCTGCTGCTTTTAGGAATATAAAGGATCTTTTGAGAAGATAACTAAAATTACTTGATGGCTCTTACTGAAACAGGAATGAGCTCTAGATCAAAATGCAACTTGATTCTTTCCTGTGGAATTAGTAAACTGGATTGTTGCATGGTGTAAACCGGTGTCATTCTGTTGCCCTCCTGTTCTTTTTGACAGTATAAGAACTTAGTGTGGTTTTACAGTTTCTACCATCTTCTGAGTTGTCTGAAGCTCCCTGTGGAATTATTCCTTATCAAAATAGCTAAGAAGTATGTAAAGAAGCAGATAAAGTTGTTGGATAATGGTGGCTACTGCCTTACTGAAGGCTGCTCCCATGTGCTGAAATTTGCATTAGAAGTGACTTAAAAGATTTGAATTACCAGTTGCACATCTTTAAAAAAGCGTTTCACTAAAAGAATTTCAAGCCTCAACATTCTTCAGTTGAATTGAAGTTATCCCTGAGAAAAGAAAGAAACAACCCATACAAATTGTGTAATAGGTTTTCCGGCTATATTCTCCCTCTTTGTCTCCTTCCAGCTCCTGACTGATCCTGGTACCTTGTGTTTGAGCTGCACTTATTGAAGTAGTTTGAGTAATCACAAGTGACATGAATACATAAGGAAGATTTGTTGCTACAAAATAAGGATTGGGGCTTTAAGCTTATATCCTCTTTTCATTTTGACAATGTTTTAGAAGAATCCCACTTTCTTCTCTTAGGACTTCCTCTTGTAATAAATAAAAAAAGTCTTAAACTGACTATTTAAAACACTTCAACTTTAAAGCTCTTCTTATTTGGCCTCTGTATAAAAAATGGATTGATGTGTGGATTTCTCTGTGGCCTTAGGCTGGCGTGTACATTCAAATTATCTTTTCCATATGCATTTTCTGACTATTAGAATTTTCCATTAAGAACAGAAAAGAAAAATCTTACTTGTGAAAATGTAGAAGACTGTATTTGAGAAAATAGAAGGAAAGCTGTACTTAGAGGAAAACTGAGTATTAAGAATAAAATTTATCAAGGCAAAATATTAGGTGAAAATAAAGTCTGTAATTCTCCATATAAAGTGTTATGAACTTGAATAATTACAAATAGGAGCCAGACTTGCCTGGTTTTGAGTGCATATTTGACCCACGTCTTGTTACCGAGACCTTGTGGAAAGCTTTGCATGACTATGAAGTTAATTTCATTGGGTTCACCATATTTCTAAGACGTATTAGCCCCTGCTAAGTCATTTATAGCTTGAAAGCAAACAATTGTAAATGCTGATCCATTCATATCCTACCATAAAACACAAGATGGGTTATTCACTACTGTCTGACGCATGCTCCCGCTGCGACGCAGAACAAAATGACTCCTTTTTAACCCATCTATATATAAACGACAGAGGGACAATCTACAATGAGGGATTTCATTCTGGGGAGGTACTCGGAAGATTTCCTGTTGCCAACATAAAACTATGGCATTTCTAAAGAAATTGTTGTCTCTTGTTTTAATATTTGGAGTTACAGCATTGGGGGTTTTGCATAGAGTAAAGCACATATTCTTATTTTGATCAAGGATGAATATTCGAGCTGGGAAATAATTTCTTTTTTGATAGTTATAATTGATCATGACTTATTTGTTTTAATTTCTGTGTTGAAGGAATAAGATAAAGCTGGTAATACCTGGGTTTGTACTGCATGCTTCCAAAGCTGCATTTCTAGAATGAGAAATGAGAAAGAAGGCGATGTAAGTTTTGACAAAAGCAAAACAAGCTGTCGAACTGGGAAAATACAAGCAGTTACAAAAAAGCTTTAAAATAGGGAAAAACTTGATAGAAGCTGTAATGTAGAAAATTAATATGGGAAATGAAGGGACACAATAAGAAATACCAAGCCAAAGAAAGTGAAGATGATGATAAGGAATTAAGTAATCAAGGGCAAGAAAGATGTTATCAGAGATTCTGACTAGTTTCATGATGAGGTTGATGGAATTGCTAGAGAAGAGTGGGAGAAGTGAAGTGTTCAGTAAATGTAGCTGTGCTGTTTGGAGGGGATAGGACAGGCATTTTACACTTGTAATCTAATAGCCTTTAAGGCTGAAATTAAATAGTGGGAATTGGATTTACGTATTTTTATACACCCAGTCCAGCTAACCATGGAGCCCGGAAACAGCTAATGGGTTCTCACAGGTTAATTCTCCAAAGATCTGGAAATACAAGACAAGTTTCCAGAGATGGAAAGAAAATTGTTGTTGATCCAGTATTTTAAAAGGAAAAGAGATTATCTGAGTGATTATAGGTGTGATAAATAGACAAAAGATAGAATGGCAATTATTGGAGTGATACACCGTTAATGAAGAATAAATGGTATTTAGTGTCATTTACTACAAGTTCATCAGAGCAAGGTCCTTTGATCGGCCTCAATATCCTTTCTGATATCATCATGTTGATTGATGAAGATAACAGTAGCCGTATAGCATTATTGTTTACCTTACAGAATTTCTGTAAGCCATTTTATTAATTATATCAGAATGGCTTGATTAATTATCAGAATTACAGCATATGGACACAGCATCTCTGGGTTGGCGTGAAGATTAATTAAATTATGGTCCTCTGGTGTGGGGATATAGAGCAGATGGGAAAGACTTCCATTCTCACTTCTGCCCTCTTTAACACTTTTTAACAATGATTTAGTGAAAACATATTATTGTTAACAAAGTTCGGATGTGGCGCGAAAATTGGAGGAATTTATATTGTCATGACTCTAAGGCAGTGTGGATTGCTTAGTGACCTTGGCTGAGATATCTGGTAACTACTTGAGTACAAACAAACAACAGGTTCATAATTTGCTGGCTGTGCTTACGGGATGCTGGACTCTGTCCTGGTGCACCATAACAAAAAAAGCATTTCAGAGTTGCTCGCGAAGAATTGCCTGGAGCGCGCACCCCGGATGTGCAGGAGACAGCAGGAGTTGGCAGTACCACTGTTTGGTTTTTGCCCTTGGAGGGTGGAACAAAATGAAGCCTACTAGCGTTTTATTAACATCTTCATTTGATTCTGTCTGTTGGCTAAGTGGCCTGTCCTGCCATAAACAAATCAAAGCAGATGTGTTCCACATGCCCTCCATTCAGCTGTAGGCAAAGCTTGCCCACATATCTGGTACAACATATGCCTGAATAGCAGTGAAAACTGTCCTCAAAAAACTTCCTGCAGTCTGTGTTTGCTTCCCTTGAGCCTCATTTGAGAACAACCATCCAACTTGTGGAAATAAACATATCCTAACTCTTTTATCAGTATTCTTTTAAATAATGCACGGCATATTTAAAAGAAACTGATGAAAAGACCTTGGAAAGAATATTTTAAGTGATTAAATGAAGCAGCAAAGGGCACCTACAGATATAATATTCCTGGTAAAATAGTCATAGTTTATATTTTCAGTGGATTTGAATTAAAGAGAGAGAGAAAAAATGTTCTCTGTAGAACACTTCTAACATAAATTGTTGGGTTGGTGGGCAATTTGCGTGAAAAACAATTGCCTAAATGTGCTCTTGTTTTGCGTTATTGTGAGTTTTGTTGTGTATTTTTATTGTGATTCTGATCAGCTTTCCTGTTTTTGGTGCAGATTACAGGACCGGCCCTTGCTTCACTTTGGTAACCAACCAGATGTGCCAGGGCCAGCTCAGTGGAATTGTCTGCACAAAAACCCTGTGCTGTGCAACTGTTGGGAGAGCGTGGGGCCATCCCTGCGAGATGTGTCCTGCCCAGCCGCATCCCTGCCGCCGAGGCTTCATTCCAAACATTCGCACGGGGGCCTGTCAAGGTGAGTTAGCAGCAAAGCTTCCCCAAAAGCTGCTGAAATTGTTACTGGATTAATCTTAATTGAGTTACGCTGCTGTGAATAACCTGTCCTAAGCCATTCTCAGCTATATGTGTGAAGAATGGAAAAACACGGTCAGATGCATTACTTCATGATTCAGTGAGTGCCTGATGTTCAAGTGAGTACATTAGTAACTCAGGTCATGTGAGAGCAGCCAGCATCTTAATGAATTTCTCACTGCCAGCAGCCCTTTCCCTTGGTTCTGTACTGGTGTTTTTCTGAGTGTACCACTCGATCATTCTGTGGAGGAATTTGTTTTGTTTCAGACAGCACTCAAAACATGCAAAAATCAATCTGTGGCAATACTGCCCCATTTATCCGGTGTGGGATTTTTCAGCTAAAAGTTGTTTAATTTGGATTCATCTTGGAGGTCTTATCTCTTGAGCTACACTGCTTTGACCTGGAGAAGAGTGCCTGTCGTGCCATTTATAATGCCCTGTTATATATTTTATACAATTTTGGAAATGCATTTGCATTTGTTTAAAATCATAAAATCCACCCAGATGTTGCTTACTTCTTTCAGAGCATGCCTTACCATAGAAAGTCCTTACACTGCTTTTGGCTTTTAGTCTAATACTTCCAGCTGTATAAATTCTTTTATTGTCTGGATGTCTGGCAGGAAACAGGAGAAAGTTAACAGGGGCAACTATGTATTAAACTGATGTGGATTATACATTCCCAGCACCATATCTTTGGGGCCAGTTTATTTCAATCTAACATTTTCTAATAATGTACAATATTTTTGAAAATAGGGAAGATAAAGATTATAAATCAATGAGTGATTTTATATAATCATGGAATTCCTATGAAGGGACTTCAAGGCATTCCATTACATTAAAAATGTAGATACCCTCTGTCACAGGCCAAGTCGTGGTTGGTGCCTGCAGACAAGAGATGATGAACTTCAAGATGGACATGGTTGTGTGCACTGCACCATGTGCCCAAATTCTGACCTCAGTGATTTTGTTCCCCCTCTCACTGTAAAGATTAAGAATAAATTATGCAGAAATGTGTGAACTGAGGTTCTGGACACTTTTGAAAAGCCTATGTACATAAATATGTGGCCCACACCCTGAACTTATGCCCCACCTAGTTATATCCCTCTTGTTTGTGTCAGGGGAAAGCTGCAGTGAACTCTCCAGTGGGTTTCTGCAGTTTGGAATAAGGATACTTCTGCTTACTGCACATTTCTTAGCAAGCAGCTAAATGGATGCTGATCTGTATGTGGTGCCAACACAGTTTTGGCCCTGTACGTTTGACTTGTATTTTCCAGTTTTCCCTTCTTAAGTATTGTGTTTGTAATTTCAACAGATCTTTCATGGAATCACATATTAGCCTTATTTTTCATGCAATTGTACTAAATCCTTTTGAAATCAGATAACATCCATTCAGACTGAAGACATTTCAGGGATTTCACATCCATATTCAATCTAAATAAAGAAAAACAGGTTAAATAAAATCCAGGTTCTCTGAAGAGAAAAAGGAATCATTATTATTGTGTGGAGAAGAAAGAAAAAATAAAGCAGAAATGAGGGCAAGGTTATTTTCAAAAGTAAATAGAACATCACTGCCCAAAGTCTGGCTTTGGCTGAAAGTTAAATTAATATCGCAGCTGAGATTTTTGAAGATACAAAGAGGAAAAATTAAACCAAAAGGTGGGATTTTGAAACAGACATCATGACTCAGAAGCATGACTTTTGTTTTTTTAGTTTTTGAGGTTTTTTTAAAGTCAGCCCAGTGCCATGAAGTCTGGCTGATTAGTTACTGCAGCACAGCCCATCGCTGTAGCTCGAGTCCCAGCAGCAATGTGGCTGAGTCAAGGCTGCTGAGGCTGTGCTGGTTCTTTGACCTCCCAGCACAGTGGTTCCCTCAGGGACAGCTCTGCTCTGCCTATGCTGCTGCACCCCGGCCTGGATTGGTTCACCCAGGGATCTTTACATAATGCTTTGCCAAGTGCTGCAGGTATGCCCCATGGCATTCCTGAAACTTCCTACTTGTGGCTCCCAGGAAAATTGCCTCTAGCCTTTTGTACAGGCATAATACTTCACTTTTCAGACTTAAAGACACATTACAGCTGTCTCTCTGGGATTTATAAAAGGAGGTTTGAAGGCATCTTCTCCCTCAGCTTGTGTCCCTGCATTGAAACCTATGTCAGTGTGAAGCCCAAGAACTCAAGCACCCCGGTTTTATCAGCAGCAGCTGGTTCTGCTGAGCAGATGGGGCAAGCACGAGCGTGTGGTTCGGAGAGTGGAGTGCTCTGTGCTCCTGAAGGAGCTCCTGAGCAGTAGAGACAGGGCAGCCCCTGGGGACTGTGAGCCAGACTTCCCGAGTGTCCTACTGCAGTGCCACTCCTCCGCCTCCTTTAGCCTCTTTTCTGTAGCTGTTACTAAGCCGTAGCAACACTTCTGCAGCTAAGTGACAACACACGTTGTTGTGCTAAAATAATTGTGAGGCCAGAAACTGGGGCCTCTTGAAAATGTTTGTCTTGAGCTTACTACCTAGCCTGTGATATCATCTCTGTTGTTTCATTTTCCTTAGTGAAAAAATGAAAAGCAAAGAAAGAAAAATAAAAGGGAAGAAACTGTCCAAATTTATGTATATCTAAGCAGGTCATTAATAATTCCTCCTGAGACATTAATTATGGCTATGAAACTTTTTGAGTCAAATCCTAACCACAGTCTAATGTCATCGGTGCTGATCTTGCTCGAGTGTCAAGTTAATGATTTCCATCAGTAATGACTCTGCAGTTGCTGTGCCTCTCCATGAGGCCCCCTCTATGCACACTGAAACTGCCCCCCTGTGCTGGTGGCCTAAGCTCTGGATGGAGTTGCCAAGATTTTCGAGGGGGCAAGTGATTTTGGGTGACCAGCTTTAGACACTTCAAAGAAACTTGAGTTCTGGCAGGCTGTGTTCTCTGCACACCATTCCCCAGATGTTTTGGAAAAACAAAGCAATAGCAGTTAGATATTTAATGTCTGTAATAATAATAACCATGTGATTTCTTGCAGAAAAAATTTAGAGTACTGTACTTAATCATACTTTGCATAGAGTAATTACAAAATTAGTGTCTGTCTTCCCAAGCAAGTATCATAATATTATGATGGGTGAAGAATGGATTTAGGCATATTTAATTTCTGTGTAGACAAATTATTATGGCTGTTCTTGAAAAATGAAATAGAAGTGGGTGTTTTTTCCTTTTTTATATCATAGATGTGGATGAATGCCAAGCCATCCCTGGGATCTGTCAAGGGGGAAATTGTATTAATACTGTTGGATCTTTTGAGTGCAAATGCCCAGCTGGACACAAGTTTAACGAAGTAACACAAAAATGTGACGGTAAGAACTTCTAGAACTTTCGTCTAAAAGTAGAAGGAGGAGAGTCTTCTTTTGGGGATCAACTTTGTTAAACAGTTTATAACAAACTTTCTGTCTCTTTTGCCTTGAATATGCAAATAGTGTTATTCAGAACAACTACAATAGGGGTGCTTTCTCCCAAACCAGAGAATGTTAAAAATTACCTTAATTTGAGCAGACAAGTTTCATAAGTGGTTAGTGATTTTGGAATGCCAACTTTCAGTACCATAGAAGTATTTGTGAGAGGAAGGTGTGCATTCACCATCCTTTCTTGCATCAACGGCCCTTTAAGAAGCACTCAAAATATTTTAGTCATTTTAGAAGAATTATGACTTATTCTTTCAAAAGAAAATCCCCTATTTTAGGCAAAACTTTATAATTTATTTGTAGGTTAGGGAGAGCAATTTCAGAAGAGCTTGTACACAGCATGGTTTACATATCTTCTACCAACGATTTTGGCAGAATGCAACCTACATTTAGGATAGAACAACATTGCAAGTGTTTCCTTCTGTGGATGAAGTACCAAGAATGTGGTGAATAGGAGAGACTGAACATGTGCCTTGTTAAATATTAGTACATGAAAAGCTGAGAGTTGTAGGCTGCATCTCATAAACATTTTGATGATGTTTTTCAATTGCTGAATCATCTTAAACCCCAACCAACAACCAAAGAGCAAAAAACCCCCGAACAACCAACCACTTGCTAACAGTTAAGGAACTGGACTCAAGAACCTTGTATAGGTTGCTGTGTTCCCAAATTCTGCCACAAATATCCTGCCCCATTTGTGAAATCCCTTTGCAGTGATCACCTCGATGCAAAGATCAGATGAATTTTTCCTTCTTCAATTTCATACCTATTGATTTTTGAACCTCTGCAGACAGAGAGTTACTTTCAGTACATCTTCATGTTGTATGTGCCAAGCAATTTTAGTTAAAGCTGAGTAGGTATTAGTACAATTCAAATAATGAAAAGTACCACCTTTATACCAGTGGCATGAAATAAGATAGAGACTCAACATTTAACAGCATGATCATGCAACAACAGCATATCCATTCTGTTCTTTCTAAATTATCTTTTGAATTTTATAAGACAATTTACAGTAATTAACTATAATTAATTCTGTTACAAAATAAATAACATGTGATTGTTTGCTTGGTTTAGCTTCCTATTTAATGAGTGGGACTTCTGGCAGTTGTACCACATCCTTGGTCACTGATTTAGTTCAGCTGGGAGCTACCTGCTGAGTTACCAGTACTGTTTTTTCAAGGGGTCTCCATTACAGTAAGATCGTAATAGCAATCGTCAAGCACAGGGAGACAATCAGCAAGATGGGAAATGAGGTGTGTTGGCCGAGGTTCTCTTCATTAGCACAGCTGATGGAAATCTGTGTTTTAAGTGCTACATTATTTCACTGCTTGATACAACCATTTCTTTTCCATTGGCATGCTGAGGTAAATTCTACTTTTTGTGGTGACTGGGGGAGTAATTTTTCCTGGAGTGACATTTAAATCTGCGAGTACATCAAGTATACTTACCTTTGTAAAACTTGCATACTTAGCAGTGACAATGTTGCTTATATGGATGTCAACACTAATATAAATAGTGAAATACTGTTTGGGTTAGGCTCAACCCTAAAATAAAGAGTGATGATTTTGCTTTTAAAAAGGTCGGACTCTATATAAACAGTGGCAACACTGACTTTATGATAAACATTGGTGAATTTGAGTCAGAAAATGCTTGAATCTGATCCATTTACGATTGCATTTTTCTCTGTTAATTAAGGGCTTTATTCAGACCAAAATTCAATTTCCACATTTTTTGTCACTGAGACTTGTGGGACTCCTGTGGAGTATAATCTTGGAGCAGAAGCCAGAAGTCTCTTAGCAGTGCTCCCAGGGCACTCGGACTTGAGGCTTTGGCAACATCCTCGAAGTAGCACTGAACAAAAAGTCACACCCCTCTTACACACCCAAGTGAGGAATGTGACCCACATCAGGACAGCTAGCAAGATGCTGGGGAGGAATGTGTGCACAGGGGACCCAGGGCCCTGCTCCACTTAGGATGGCTGAGTCTGCAGACTTGGGTTGTATGTGTGCCTCCCCAGTCCCTCCACTACTTTCCTGCAAAGGCAAGGGGCCACAAAAATATTAGAGCATCCCATGCTTTACCTAGGAGAGCAGGAATTGTTAGTTTTTATATTACTGAGTTTTTATATTACTGTCTTCACAGAAGAAGAAGAACTGAGATCCTCTCTCCTTGCTAAAATTCTCATTAATTGTCCTGTGGGACTTTGGGTGTTCCCCCATCTGCTGGGGCCAAATTCCAATTTAGGCGTTACATTTAAATTCTTCCAGTCCTTTTTAATGACTACGGTATTATTCACTCCTTGCCTTGGTGTGTTGGGTGGTGTTGCAGTATTTCTTCTCAGAAATTTTTGTTGTTGGTGAAATCATTATTGCAGTCATGTGTCTGTCTTTTCGTAGATCTCTGGAGGAGAGGTTGGGTAGAGTCCTGTGATGCTATTATTTCTAGCTGGGTGCTCCCTGTCAGGAGAGCATCTGGGTGATTGTAGATGGCTGTGACAAGCAGATGTCATTGATCAGTCTAGAGAATAACCTCCCTTTCTGCTCTGTTTGGCTGATTACTCTCGGAGGTACCATGGAAAAGACTGAGCTGTTTTTAACCTCAGCAGAGCTCCAGGTTCCTAGGAGATGAGGGCAGTGCTGATTAGATACAGCTGCATTGTTAAGACAGTCACTGGAAACCAAGGGCAAAGTAACTACACATCACAGGCAGGCTACTGGTGGTAATTAAGGAGCACTTGGGGCTGACATAGATTGTTATTCACATAGGTGTAGATAATATAAACTAGCTCTGAAAGAAACCATTCAAGTTCCCTTTATGCATCTATGATGAGTTGTAAGAATTCGTTAGGTGTTTTTCCTGCGGACTCTGAAAATTTTTCTGCATTGTATCCATATGGATTGAGATTTGTTAGTGAAGACAATCATGATATGGGAATTTTATTTTAAAATCACTGGCAAAATGTAGGGGGAATTACGGACACTGCCTGATTTCTGCAGTAGATACTTCGGTTACACTCTAGAAACCTGTTGAAACTTCAGAACATTGATTTAGTGGAGAAAGTCAGGGAAGATAAGTCTTGTTGCTTGCAGTCATCCTGGTCTGAGCTGTAATCCTGTCAGACTGCATTAGCTGAACAAAACCTAGCTGCTCAGTGCTTTTGTGCAGGGGATTTCCAAGACAAAACCCCAGTGCAGTAAGAAGGACAGGCAGTTCAGTAGGTGGTAACATCTCCCTTTGAGTCTGTACTGAAGCAGTGCCTCTGTGTGGTACCAGGAGATGCTGTGCTGCTGGAGATAATGGTTAAGCTCCTGATCACTGCGGTCATTACACAGTTCACACTCTGGCCTCAGAACAGTTTTCTTAATTCTAGTATGCAGAGTTCAAACTGGATGGGTTACAGTTTTTTTAGAGTTTGTAAATCTCCTCTGCAGTTTTAAGATTTTCATCCATCATTATTAAGCAGTAAAACTTTGGCAATTTACAGATACAGTATTTTCAATTTGCAGATACAGTATTTTTTTAGGTTCAGTTTCATTTCTGTTTATAAGATGTCTAACAAAAGATGCTAATTCAAAACTGCTGATTGTGCCCTGAATTTGATTATTACTACTTATTATAAAATACCTCCTCTTGTGCCAAAACTAATTTAGCTAACCTGCCCCTGCATCTCTTTTTGTCTTGAAGATATTGATGAATGTAGCACCATTCCTGGAATTTGTGATGGAGGAGAGTGTTCAAATACAGTTAGCAGTTACTTCTGCAAGTGTCCTCCAGGGTTTTATACAGCTCCTGATGGCTTAAAATGCATAGGTGAGTAGAATCCTGTGAGCAATACGACAGTAGGTGTCATGAACATTCGTGAATATCTAAAATGGGTAACGGTATGTCAGAAACATATTTCAACTTGTGAACTTGAAATCCTTCTTTTATATAGAAGTACATCGTGGCCCTGTATATGTATTCTGAAATGAGTTTTCCATTTGCAGGATGTTTCTTCTTTGCCTTTTCGTTGTGACCTTCTCTTTTATTTTCCTACTGTAGTTTTTCTATTATGTATTTGTTGTCTTAGAACTTGTTTAACCATCGCCTTGGTATTGTTGCTTTCATGTTTGTCTTTAATTTAGTCCATGTTATATTCAGCACTCACTTAGAAAGGCAAATTTGCATTCCAACTGTTATGACCCTAATGCAGGTATTTGTCATTAAAGGAAATAGTGTGATAAACTGAGTATGGGACATTTTGGTGTGGTTTTCTGATGTTGATCATCTGGCAGGGCTGTTCTCTCAGGCTGTCACTGTGGCAGAGCAGAACCCATCTTTCAAAGGCTGGAACCTTTGGAACCAAAGAACTTTGTGAAAGAAATGACTGCCGCTGCCGTGCCAAAGCCCTGAAAGAGCACTGTTAGCAGTTAATGCTTCTGGGAGGCATACAGCCTGCTCTGAGGCAGGTCTGTTAATTTAATTTTTTTCCCATTTTTGTGCAGTAATTTCCTTTTTTCAGTGCCAGTGCTGAATTTTGGGCAAAAATCAAATGAAAAATCAGTTTTAGCTTGTTTATTTAAAGGCTCTTACACAGTGCCAGCTCTAGGAATCAAGACAGCATCCTGTGTTTAGTACTTTTGGTAGAAAATAATTTTGGAAAAAAATTGGAAAGAATCCCAAACTTCACAGAGATCAGCACCAAATAATACTAACTTCCCCAAGAGATCTGGGTAGTTTGGGTTATGATTCATTTTGAATGGTGCCATTCAATTCCTGCATGTTGTAAGAAATAAACCGGTTTTTCTTCTATCATCAAGAATAGCTTTTCTGTAGTTTTGATCCATACTCTACACTTAAAATACCAGTGGGAATTGCTTTTATTGCTTCAGATTAATAGCTTGTAAATTTCTATGGATCATTAAATCATTGATTGCTGCCTGCACTTAATATTTGTGAGCAAGATTCACCTTTCTGTAACAAAAATTTTCTAGTGATGCACAACTTGCATTTCTTTTTACTTTTTATATCACCACTCAGTCAGGACTGCCCAGCGTTCACAGCCGTGTCACATTCCTGCAGTTTCCCAGCATTTTTACCCCATGTATTTGTAGGCTGCAGTAATTCACCTAAAGAATTGGAGTTTTAAATGATGACAAGGTATGATAAACAATATGCCAGACCATCATTAAAATTTTGGCTTTGTGTTCAAGGCAAAATGTGCTAAATGGGAAGTGCTATCGATTGTCTGCAGATATTTTGGATTCACAAATATGGAGATTTGGATTCTAATATGGAGACTCATACTTGCCATATTCACAGGGACAGAGCCCAGATCTGTATTACTGCTGGGCAAAACGTGTAATCTTGATTTAATTACAACATGCCTGTCTTAAGTGAAAAGTGTTAGCTGAACGTGTCTGTTCTGTTAGAGAGGAGGAAATGATTCTGAGAAATGTATCCCTTAGGGGACTCAAACTGAGCAGCACTGGGGCCAAACATCCAAAGGATGCACCAGGAGCTCCATTATTACAAACCTTAAAAATAAGAACAGACAAAGCAAAGATAATATCTCCTAGAGCTGAAGAGCAGAAACAAGGGCAGGGCATTTCATCCCAAGTACATGAAGAGTGTAGTGAAGAAAGTTGTTAGCCTGTACTTCCAACTGGCATAAATTTGTTTGGTCTGTGTTACTTTTTGATGGCCTCTTTTTATGTTTTTTCTTTTTGAGAGACACATTTTTATTGCAATTTATTCTCATGGTGATTTTTTGCCTTTTCAAAAGACTATAATTTTTAGTAAAAATAATAAATACTAAAAACTGAAACAGATAAAGTTGTTTCCTGCTGTTCTTGTCCTGATTTGTGTGTTTTTACCATTTGGAACAGAAAAGGAAAGGGGGAAAAAAGTAAAAATAGTCACTTCTGATTAGGAATATGGAAAGATTTTGAATTTTTCTCATAAACTTACTGGGTTTTTTTCTGAAAATGATGTGGCTTTTGGACACACTCTTATACCTGTAGGTAGATAAAGCTGTTTGCTGTGTGCTTATCTCTTCAGGGCTCATTGTGCACTTGCACAGATCCCATTGTAGATTCCTTTTCCACTTCTTCCCATTACTGCTCTTAAATGTCTCAAAACTTGGTATTGACCAAAATTGAGAAGGATGAATTACAAAGGAGGATAATCAGGTCTGTTAAGATTACTTCCTTCTTCCCATCCACCCCACAGTCACACCAAGCAACTGAACATCTCTCCAGGGGTACTGGAGAACAGTTTCGACTCCGAGGAGTTCTCTTTGATTTTTAAGAGGGTAGATGAAGGAATAAAGATGTGTGGCATTTTCTCCTGGGTACCAGGAGAAAATGGAGAACCAATAATAGAACGGAAAACTGGTTTTTTGTTCTCTGTTTCAGATTTCCATCATATGGTAATATGAGTGATCTAAATAAAGTTTGGAAACAAAGGCCAACCTACTATTTCAGCTGTACTGTCAGTAATAGCCATGTTCAGGGTTCCAGCTAATAAAAGGCAGAACTATCACAGACTCTCACAACATATCACTATATGTGAATTTCCTCAAAATAATAAGAAACTTCCCAGCTTTTTTTTATAGCCACTTGAGTAGCTAGTAAATTCTGGAAAGCACTGGTGGTAGATAGATGAATCCACCATGCCCTGGATAATTGAGGTACTGTTTCTTTAGGGAATGATGTCTGCTGTTGTAAGACTATATCTGCAACTTTTCCCACTACATTTTGACAGAAAGTATTTGTATATTTTAGAAACAAACTTGGTCTGGTTTATCATGCAGCATCAAATCACATCACAGCTTATACTGAGTTTGACATGATGTGACATATTGTGAAACAATTCCTCAAAGCTTCAGATGGTATCACAAGAGTATTTTTTATGATTTTTTTTTAATCCCATCTACATTTTCTTGTCCTTCTCTAAGCTGTGCTATCTCTGTGCAATGTTGTTAGAGCTGAGTATATAAAATCTGGGTACAGGACATTCTTTGTACAAACACATGCTTACCCTTTTCAGACAGGAAGCCAACACATCTCCATAAACAGTGTGATTGCACCAGTTAAAACTGGGTTGCTCTTTCTTGCCTGCAAGCCTATATCTTGTCAAATCACTACATACTTCAGCTGGGGAAGCCATGGCTAATGAAAAATGAATTAATGCTTTGAGAGCTGCAAGGCTGTGAATTTATTGCTGTGCATGTGTGCTTTCAAATCAAGGCTTAACTAGTAGAGATGGCACTGCATTTTTTCTTTAGGGGCACAGAAGCATATGTTGTTTTATACTGAATTTATGTTTTTATTGCATTTTCGCCTCTGTTAACTCATTGCTGTTCCATGTTTCACTGCAGCTTTCTCACAGGTTACGCTTGAGTCCAAAGCAGCCCAAATATTATCTAGATTCTTCTGGTTTTCTGATCCTTGTAATGTTGCGGGGGCTATGTCATCGATAACGCGAACCACTCCAGAAAAATGGGACCTTTCCCTTTTGTGAAAGTCACGTTCCTCACTGCACTGATGGTCACCCCTCCTTTTCTTTCTCTTGGCAGACGTGCGCCCTGGATTCTGCTTCTCCACGCTGAGCAACGGGCGCTGTGGCAATCAGCTGCCGCAGCCCCTGTCCAAGATGCAGTGCTGCTGTGACAGCGGCCGCTGCTGGGCTTCTGCTCCAGCCGCCGCTCCAGAAATGTGTCCCATCAGATCCACCGGTACGAACCCACCTCAACTCTCCTCAGCACGGCTGAAGGCTGAGTTAGCAGAGATTTTTTTTTTCTTTTTAGCCGTAATGTTTTCATTAAAGAGCTACACAGAGTGGTTGAGGCTGAAGGGCACCTTGGCAGATTGTTTAGTCCAACTTCCCTGCTCAAGCAGAAGCCTCCTTATGGCTGGGTGCTCAGGACCCCTGGGAGGGCAAGCAGACAGAAAGAACTATTTGTTGCTAATTAGTGTTTCGTAGCCAAGTTATTCTGACCTTACCTAGTTCAGATTTGTTTTCAACATCCTCTTCAAATTACTTGCTCTAGACCCTTCTAATATATCCCTATTCCCTCTGCATTTTCATTCTTGTTGGGAAACTGGGATTTCCTTCCTCGTGACAAGCTGTCTGAGGTGCCATATATTTTCTGAAATTTGACACAGAAGATGGTTTCTCTCTGCTACCAAAATGTGCTGTTCTTTATTGCCTCCTTGTGTACTGAGATCCTCAGATAATGCATCACTTGAATTGAGAGAAGATGGCGAGCAGATTGTGAAACTAAGTATGAGGGAGTGGAGGGAAGATGATTTTGAGATTGTTTAGGACTGGAGACCTAATAAAATACTTTAGAAAAGGAGAATACAAGAAATTTAAGAATTTATGGGAGGAGGTTAAGGGAGGTGCAGCATTTATGGAGGAATGGGATTGTAAAACTATAGCAGTGTAACTGAAGAAATTGTCAGAGCTCATATATGGGAGTTTTTATTATTTTTGTTTTTAATCCTTTTGAGTGAAAGTGCATAGTACTGGAGCAGAAATCTACAATCAGAACTTTTGGAAGACTTTCTGTTTCTGTCACTGTCTTATTAATAATATTTAAACATGTTAAAAGTTCAAAACTGGCTAGACTAATACTAAAAACACAGTGCACTCTATTGATAACCATCTGAAATAGGAAGACAAAGAGAAATTTTTCAGTCTTAACACAGCTCTTGTTTTCTTCAAATACTTTCTAATTATTCATATCTAACTGGTGAATAAACTGGGTGGAAAAGTAAAGTAATTTGGCCAAAGCTGCAGACTGAGACGTCATGGAGAAGGAGCTAGAACCCAGGACTTCCTGACGCATAAATCCATGCAAGGTCTTCCAGATCATGGTTACATGCCACTTCTTTTTTGGTTTTGCTTCTGACCTGGGATATAAATTGAGACTATAAATTAATCTTTTTAAAGGTGCTTTGAAATTCTTTGAAAAGCTTTACATGCATTTAAGGTGTTGCTGTCATTATTTAATCAAGTTCAGTTATTCCTTACTTAGTGTATTCTGAGAAAGCAAGACGAGGAATTTGGAGCTGTCAGTGGCC
Organism: Machaerirhynchus nigripectus; assembly: GCA_013397975.1. Lineage (NCBI taxonomy): Eukaryota > Metazoa > Chordata > Aves > Passeriformes > Dicruridae > Machaerirhynchus > Machaerirhynchus nigripectus. Next base: position 167,209 of record VZRQ01007124.1, read on the forward strand.
CAAAGTCTCTACCTCTGAAATGGAAATTTACTGCAATATGAAGGGGAGCACTAGCTGTGTAATGTAACCAAGTAGTTGTATTTTAAATGTGGGCAGCAGACCCAGTTGCTACTACAAAATAGGTTGTTTCTTACTAGAAATTACACATGGACATTAAAGTTGCAGTAAAAAAGGCTTGCACTGTATTTCTTTATTACATGGCAGGAATTGTTTATGTGGAATAACAGGGTTTACCACTGACACTATTTAAAGACTAAAATAGAGGAATAACAGAGGGAAATGCAGTGACACGCGAAACAAACCAATCACCCTACAGCATTAAATAAATACAAACATCATAATCAGCAAAAGCAGAACTTTAGGCTATGATGTTTGTTGAACAAGTCCTCTGTGATTCAGGAAGAGCTTCTAATGCGTTTTACAGGTGGAAGTAGACATGAGATGAAAGTGTTGAAGGCTGAAATACCCAGCTTACTTCTCCCAACATTTACTTTATTTTTCTGTTCTCATTTTTTAAATATTGTTTCAGGAATTCATTCATCTCTAGATTTTTTTTCCCGTTATATAATTCCTCTCCCCTGTTGTGTCACACACTTTAAATTTTGAAGTTCAAAGATATTGGCTGCACAAATAGTTACTTGTGTGCACACAAATTGTGAACATGAATTAGGTCAGCTGGAATGTGGTCTTTAATTGTGATACTCCGTGTGCATTTTTTGGATCGCAAGTTCCAAACCCACACTTCCCAAAGACAAAAGAGTCATGGGCAAGAGGAAAAGTGGGGCAGTAGGGCAGATGCCACTATTAGAGATAAACAATAGGAGAATGCATCACACTCAGCAAAGACTGTGCTTACAGCAAAATAGATCATTTTCCCATCATCTGGAAAAGGATGAATTTGTGTGGATCTGACTTGGTTTCTCTTTGGCTGCACTGCTTAGACTGCACCTTACTTGGTTTCTGCTTTTATTGGCAAACTTAATTTTCACAGGGAAATAGTGTTAGTGTATTCATTCTCTAATTGGTTTTGCCTCATTGCTTATATTTATATTTCTTTGTTTTAGGAGGTTAACTTTTAAGAAATCCAGTTGAAACTGGGCTTTTTTCCCTGTTCAGTATTTTTCTAACTCAGTGGCAAGCTTTCTATTAAATTAACTTGGGATCAAATCCAGAAGTCCTTCTTTAGGTAAACTTCACACTGAGTTCACCAAAGTTTTTTGCTTGAAAGAAGACTTAAGTAGATTAGGATCAGGTCCCTGCCTCACTGTTCAATTTCATGTCCAGAATGTCAGTTCTGTTACCTTTTTACTGGCAGTCTTCTGACAAGTAGGGTTGAGATTCTGTGGATTAATGGCTCAATTCAGAGAATAAAGCTTGTTACTATGAAGAAAACATATAGGCTCACATTTTCCAGATTATTTAAGGTTGCTGCTAATCTGAAACACTGCAAAATGGGGGGGAGTTGGATTAAATGGAACAGGCTGCAAGAGTCTAAAACAGCATTCATGTTTTCATGTTTCAGACGAGTATCGTAAATTGTGCACAGTAGCTGCAATGCTGCCAGCAAGGCCTGACCTTCCTCCGGCCCGTCCTGACGTCATCCCTCCACCACTCATTCCTGGTGTTTACCCTCCTCCACATCCAGAAATCATCTATCCTTCTCGGGCTCCACCACCTCATCGTAAGAGAGAAAGAAATAACGTCTCCTCGCACCGTGTGCATTTAGCTTCTTTAAAAACATGCATGTCTCAGGAGCAGTGTGCTCCCTTCAGCTGTTGGTATCTTTTACTTCCTTTGTGTGGACATGGAGGCTCTGGATATCCTTTTAATCAGAGCCTGCTTACCATGTACCTTATGGCAAGATACCTGTCTCATTAGTAGTGTTTTCCCTGTTAAGATAGGTTTCAAAAATTACATTCCCATTGTCTGTACTGTGGCTCCTGTATTGTAGTAGTTACAGTACTGTTATTTTAAGGCCGTTGTGAGCTTTGCTGCATGTCAGCACTTTGTCATATGAATAGCTCTTTGACTAGGTTGTGAAAGATACACATTACAGAGCTTGTCTGAGAGAAAGCAACTTCTTTCAGGTTGTTTTCCTCACTTGCACTTGGCCAGGTAGGAAATGTACTGATGAAAACACTACTGTGCTGGACCCTGAGACTGACCCAGTGTGCAGAAAGAACTATTTTAGTGATACACATGGATGGGTTGGTTTTCTCTAGAGTAAGAAGGAAGCCAGAGCAGACTACCAATATAGAGCAACATACCAGTATAATATAGTTTTTCTGTCCCTTGCTCAGAGAATTTCCTACATGCCCATGTAGTCTGGAGTAGGCATGTGCCACCTGAAATCATTTGGCATAGCCACATACTCTTTTGCAAGTAAACAGAAGCTGATTTGCCCATGCTCTGAGCAGATGCAAGCGGTCTCTGCTTGCACTGGCACCAGCTGAAAGTATTTAGTCTTGGTTCAGCACCAAGCTGAGCTAATAAGCCTAAGAGGCAAAGTATTTTAGCTCAGGCTGACACTGCACTGACGTAGCTGCACAGCTTCTGGTCAGCTGGGAGCAGGGACAGAGCCAGCTCACGCCTGCCTGCCAAAGACAGTATAGGCATATTCCCAGGGTTATCCCTGCCCTCCTCACTGCTATCTGGGAAAGCGAAAATAATGAAGCAGTCTGCCTGCTCTTTGCTACTCTAGGCTTTTAGTAGAGTCCCTGCTGTGCCACACACCCCCTTTACCTCTAGGTGTGAACAGACATGGTCCTCTTTGGCAGGACAAAAGATGAAAGCAGAATCAGACTTGCTGCAGTGAAAATTTCTGTGGTTGTTAGCTGTTTTCAAACAAATCTCTTAAGAGTCAAGGTGCCGTTTTCTCTCTCCCACGTTACTATGTAATTCATATTACAGTGGAAGGTAAATGTTGACTTTTAATGGAAAATCCTGCTCAAGTTGTTGATTATCAGAAGCTATTGTGATGAACTATTAAAATATTTTTCCAACTGTTGTTGTTTCAGAGATCTTGCCGGTGAACTTAACTGACTATTGCCAAACATTCCGGCATCTCTGCCGAAATGGACGTTGTATTCCCACTCCTGGGAGCTACCGCTGCGAGTGCAACAAAGGATTCCAGCTGTATGGTAGAGAGGAATGCATTGGTATGTGGGTTTCTGCTGTAAATCACAGAGGGGAATTTTCGTTTTAGAGAAAAAACCGTTCTTCTCCACACAATGTAACAACTGAGTTCTTAAATAGAAGAGCCCCGCCTGCAAAAAAATCTCAGAAAAGAGACTTCGAAGAGCTAATTGATTTCACTGGCAAGCTTATTTTTACAACAATTTTGCCTTTAAAACAGTATTTAACAAATCTTGTAACAAAATTATACAGAAGCAAAGATTTCTATTTTATGAACTCGTGACTAAAATGTGTTTATTAGTGATTGAAAATGATCTCTTTAAAATGCTACCAGCTTTTTAAGTATGCAATGACCTATTGTTAAAAAAATTACGAACTTAGGCTTAGCAAGATTTACAAGTCCTCTTTCAGCTCATGAGAAGTATCTTGTTGGGCTCTTGAGACCTTTAAGTTTGCAAGTCAGCAAGAGCTCAGTGGGAGAAGCAAGGATTAACTATCTCTTACACCCAAGATTTTGGTTCTGTCAAAATCTTCAGTGGAGCTGGGAATGTGGAGATGTGGGATTAAGGCCTCCACCTCTCACACATGCAATATCTTATCTTACTGAAAATTCATTTTTCCCAGCTCTTGCTTATCTTAGAATATGGGATCTTTTTTTCTGGGCTCTCATTGATGTCCCTTTCCAGGTTGAAGGCCACTATTTCTCCAAGTACGAAATGGTAAAATACCCCTGCAGGTAAAAATAACTTCTAGCCAGTGTCGTAATAAAATTATATTGTCTGTGTTCCACAGATATTGATGAATGTGAAAGGAATCCATGCATTGGTGGAGACTGTGTGAACACCCAGGGGTCCTACGTCTGCCAGTGTCGTGTTGGATATCAGAGCACGGCGACCAGAACGGAGTGCCGAGGTAATGGTCGTGCAGCCACATCTGCTATTGTGTACATATCAGGAGGGAAAATAGTTTTGAATCAAAATTTAACAGATGGGTCAAATATGAGAGTTTAAAAACAAAATCAGATATGGCAGTAAAAATTACTAACCTGCTGGAGCTGGCTGCTCACAGACTGGGTTACGAGAAAAAGCATTTTGTCTTGTGCTAAAAGGATCTTGGCACTATTTATGGCTTTGAAGTGGAAGAGACATATTTTCTTTTCTTTTTTTTTTTTTTTAAATATTAACACATTGTTTTCTTTTGCTACTTGAAGATCTCAAGGACAATTAAACATCCCTTCTTTGGAGACACCCTTACAGGTATAAAAGACTAAGGAAGTGAGGGGGAAAAATAAGTCTTCCAGTGGGTAAATCTAAGATCACACTGCCCATGTGTTACCTCTGCTCAGTGCCAGAGAAAGAACTAAACATAAATTACAGCAATGAAAACTTAGATATGGAAAAGTGCAGTGAGTGGAGCACTGGGAAAGTCTAGATGGGGAAGCTGTAGAATCCTCGTTAAAGTTATTTTGAAGATCAGACTCAACAATAGTCCTGATGGTCTTCATCCTGTCTTCCTATGAGAGTGGGACCACATAACTCCTCAGCAGTCAACCAACCCTCTTGTCAGGGTTTTGTCACTCCCAAATTGTTCTGGGGTAGGAATTCAGCTGTAAAGGTGGATGGATGCAGTACTTTATAATTAAGTCATAATGAGAGATTTCTGGCAGAAGACTGAATGACTGCTTTGGTATTCCAGAAGAAATGAAGCGTCTAAATGAAGCAGGATGTTTGAATGCTCAGAGTCACAGCTTGTCTTCATATTTTGCTTCTTGCACTGAGTGCAGAGCATGCACTCAGTCTGAAGCAGAGAGTTTCTAAAAGGCCAGAAGAAAGTTATCTGTGTTAGCGTGCATTTCTTCCCTTCCGTTTGTGAATCAGAAAGGTGTTTGTGGTACAGAAGCTTCCTCTCCAGCCCAGGAGGACGTGCAGAGCCAGCACCACTGCTGCATGTTGCTGGGCAGTATTTGACCTAATTGCTGCCAAGCAGCCGTGTTGCGGAAGCATCTTCATAGTTCAGCTGACTGGTGGTGAGGGAGTGCTGAAGGGGAGTCTCAGCCCTGATGGATTTACTCATGAGTCATTTTTGTCACACGCTTTTAATTTGACTGATTCATTACACAAACACATGGTTGTCAGAAGCCCAGTAGCTTAATGGCATTTAAGTGTGGTCACTTAGCAGTTCCTTTGCAGTCTATGGGAACTGTGCTTGCTTGACAGCCAGAGCAGAAATTGCTGCGATGTGCAGAATCTGGGTTTTCTAAAGGAATTTTTAGGACCAGTGTAGGGAAAAGAAAAAGGCTAGTGGGGTGCATTTGGCAAAATGTACATATAGCACTGGTGCCTGCCAAAATCAGCATTTGCTGTAGACTTACTTCTTATGACTACTTTGGATGTTGAGATTTTGATTTTTTGCATGCACAAATGTGTCTGTGCTGATGTGCTTTTGGAAATGTATTCCTTACGTCTGCTCTTGAAAAACAAAGTCTCCATAATGACCAGCTGTTTATCTATTCCTTGCTCTGAGGTCCAGGGGAGGGTTTTTTCTGCATGATGACTCTGATTGGTGACTGATTAAACATTGCAGTCTGTACTGCAAGCTACTGATTCATCCATTATTAGGATCCCTTATAGTTCTAGTAGGAGTTTGGCTGAATGGTTATCTTAATTGGAGACGTAGGTGAATAAAGTCACGTTGTGATTAATGATCTGAACAAAAAATGCTTCTCAATTGCAGAAGAGAGGATATGAGATGGACCTCAAAAAAAGGTGAAATTTTTTGATGATTAGCTATGAATGTGTGGGAGCCAAAGCTTTAATAGCTAAGTGCTTACTATAACCTGCCCAACATTTCTGACAAGAGAAGGTCTTACTGGGAGGTGACAGCAATTTTGGCTACTTCAGTGAGAGAGGGGCTTTGATTTTTTCCAAGTTTCTCTGAGGAGAAAAAAAATGGTGATGTTATTTCATTTGAAAATTAGAAATGTGCCGGACTAGTGCTGGGACTCTGATCAGCTGTGAGTATATAAAGAACAGTGAGATTCAGTATTAATTTTCAACACATTAGGATGGCATCAGGTGCATAAAAATACAAAACCTAATGAGCTCTAAAAATTACAAAGCCAGAAAAATCTTGACATTCTGTGGCATTTCTGCCTGTCCTAAGGAAGAAAGCTGGTGCAGTAGCTGAAGCCAGACATGGGTGCAACCAAGGGCCAGAAAAGAGGGGAGAAAAGGGGCTGAGCAGAGAGCAAAGTCACGTTTGTGCATTGCTGCTTGATGATGCTTCTTTATCAAATGAGGTTTATCAAGCCTGCACACTTTTGCTGGAGGTGGAGGGCTGCAAGCTGCTGCTGCAGTGCACGGTCACTGAGCAGCTCGTGCCCCTGCTGGCCTGGCTGCTTGCTTGCAGAACAGTGATTTTCAGGGGTTTCTTAGACTCTTCACAGAACTTCCACGCTGCTAAGAAGGTAAATACAGGTTCACAATTTTGAGAGTCATCAGTTCCTCCTGTCTAAATGTCCAGAGAGCAAGGGCATTTGGGAGGACACCCTGTGCTCCACTCCTTCCTGAAGTGCAGCAATGCATTTCTTCCCAAACACCCTGGGGGTGCCCTNCAGAGTGTTTGGGAAGAGTTGGGTGCATGATAGATAGGTCTGCATGAGCTGGTTGTGATCTCCGTGAGCAGAGTCCCCTGTGTGCAGGAATCTCTGGGAGATGGTCCAGGCCTTGATGGAGAATACTGAGCAATCTGAAAAATGTCTAGACAGTCTGTCTCAGCATCTCCTCTCCCCTCCTTTGGAGGAGAGGGAGAGCTGCCAGCCTCGTGTGATATCACTATTCAGGTCCTCCAAAGCGCTTGCCAAGCACCTCCTGCAGAGAGAGGGAAATGAGGATCTGATGTTTAAAATACAAAGTAAGCAGGAGAAATTCTTCTGGGGTGGGAAAGTCTTGAACTTTCCTGTTATCTTACAAAGCAGCAGCAAAAGACAAGCTTTCCCCCATCTTTCCTTAAGTATTTAGGTACTGTTAAGTTTTAAAGTTCAGTAAAAATATTTTAATGATGAGCAAAAATGAAAAAAACCCCAAAAATTGTGGTTCTTGTTTGAGAAAGCTGCAGGGTAATGTTCACTGAAATTCTTCCACAGCAACTTGAAATTTCGAGCTGACGAACATTTTCAAACCCCGTAACGTTCAGTTATGGAAATCAAAATAAATCCTTTTTCAGGTGAATACAGTTTCCATGTAGGTTTAAAAACCTAGGGGATGGGGAAATGGGAAAAATTCCTCTTGAGTATAAAAAGGAACACCCCCAAAATGTTATTTTTCTTTCTGGTTGGCTTTCAGACATCGATGAATGTTTACAGAATGGTCGTATCTGCAATAATGGACGGTGCATAAATACAGATGGCAGTTTTCACTGTGTGTGTAATGCTGGCTTTCAAGTGGCAGTTGATGGGAAAAACTGTGAAGGTAAGACTTTTCTGAAGTTATTCCATATCAACAATTATGGTTGCAAGAGGTTATTCACATCAATGAAAAAGAAAAGGACCCCTGGTGGGGGGAAGGGAAGGAACAAGGAGTCAGATTTCCAAATACCTTTTGCTGTATCTGGGAGGGCAAGTAAAATGTCTTTTTCAGCCAGTTCTAGAGCCTTGGCTTGGCAATCCTCAACGGGATGTCTGTCCAGCAGGAGAAATAGCACATACCACTATCACAAAATGCAGTTTCTTTGATGGGAGTGGTACATTTTAAAACATAGCACAAGTCACATGCTGCCTGATTTTACTGTGTGTTTAACAGCATGCTTTATGGGATCTTACTGGGTGACTAGCAATGTGGTTTATGTAGATGCAGGCTGGTCTGACCTATAAAAACTGTTTTAACAAAAATTTGTAAACATAATTGATGTGTTCCTACCTCCCAGACCTTTAGTAAAGGGGAAAAAAAAGAAGAATGTTCTTTATCATGCTTCCCAAGGTCCTTGGGAGGGTTCCCAATGATCTATTCATACGTTAAAAGAATTTCAAGCACTGTTCTTAGAAACATTTTTGGCAGAATATTATCTCAGTGATTCAGCTCAAAGACTTAATGCCAAAATTCCTGGTTGGGATAGATACACGATTTTTTTAAAAAATCATAAATTATTTTTGTCTGACTTAGCCTGTAAGTAAAAAGAAAACACACTATGTCTAGAAGTGTAATTTCTGTCCAAGACAGCTGCAATATTAAGGAAAATAGCACGATTCTGAATATATTGTAATGTCATTATGATCCAGTGATTTTATGTGCTAGTAGTGATTCTGTTAATCCTTGGTAGAGACAGACATTTTAAGACTCTCTTTTTCCTGACTCTTTTTTCGATACAGTTTAGCACCATAAGCTGCTTTTTAAATATCTTATTAGGGAAGTACATTGACTAAATATATTTGGAAATAGGACTATTCAGGAAAAAGCCCTATATTCTGATTTCTTCCTTTCCCACCAAATACCATGTGCTAATAGTAATAAAAACCAGGACATCGGCAGTCTGGTAAAACATTTTTAATTCCATTGCATGTGCTGCCAGAATGTCTGTTGCATCCACTTATGAAACAGTTTCATCTCTGGCATTGTAATGCACTGAGCTGTGTGCACACACACTAATCAGTAAAGACCATGGCATTGTGCCATACCTTAATGTAACTGTGTGTAGTTCTTTAGATGAAACTGGTAAATACTACTGGGTTTTTTTGGATGTAACATCCGAAGCTGATTTCATCTGCGCCAGGGCGAAGTAAAGACTGAGAGGATATAAAAGCTCACTCAAATCAAGCACAGAATTCTCTGTACTTGTCTTTTTTTTTTTCTTCCTTTTTTTTTCATTTTCCCATTGTGTGAGTAACTTTGCAGGGTTCAGAATGACTGTGTCTGAGACCTCCACCTTTTCCTATTTGAATCCTTCATGCTATCCCATTAGGTCAGAGGATGAATAATGCTTTTATGAAGCTATAATTAGGAAGTACACTTCTGTATGGCCTGTCATGCTGAATGCAAGAAAGGGGCAGGTTTTATTTTAAATGGAAGTTGTGGATGACAGTGCCCACAGAATTCATGCGTGAGCACAGTGCTGGGAATTCTCCCATACCATAAATCTTAGACTTGTCCAGTGGAGGTTACAAAAGTTTTCACTCCAAACCCAAATGTACACTCCTCCCCTTTCGGGTCCTCTTAGTAACATAAAATTGTATTTACATTCCAAGCAGGATGCTGCTTCTAACCTAGCTTCTATTTAGATTAAGATTGCAAATCCTCTTTAATTACATCCTTTCTCACTTTTTGATGGCTTTTACCAACTGGAAGTTCTTAAGCTGTCCAGTTTCTCATCTGTTTTTTATTCTCTTTGCTTTTTTTGGATTCATTCCTTTTTATGTTAATGATTCATTATGAAAAACAGAGTCACTGCTTTGACACATCCTCTAGGACAGTGCAGTATGTCCCATCATATGTTTCTGATTATCATTATACCTCTGACAAGTAAGACAAAAATTAAGGTTTATCTTTTGAATATAACTAGCAAGAGTTCTTATGCTTGAACATTATGAGCATTATGTCTGTTGTGTGCATTTTCAGATATGGATGAATGCAGCATCAGGAACATATGCCTCAATGGGATGTGCATCAATGAAGATGGCAGTTTTAAATGCATTTGTAAACCAGGCTTCCAGTTAGCATCTGATGGACGCTATTGCACAGGTGAGCACAATGAATTATGGGTTCCCAAAACCTGTGAGTCCTGTCTCTCTGGGTAGCTTCAAGAATAACCTTATTTCCTTACAGTGATCCTTGGGAACAAGAGGTACTGAGCAGAGTTCTCAGCAGATATGCTTTTTTAATCAGCTGGAATTACTTGTCATTGTGCAAGACAGTACTCAGTTGTCTCCACATTGTTGAGCAACCACCCTAACCAGCCAGTGGGACATATTACTTGAACAAGTACTGCATGATCTGACCTAATTAAACTCCATTTTTTTTGCATATGGTGTCTTCTGCAGATTGGTTCCAGTATATCTCACATTTTGTATTTGGCCTTTGAAAGTATTCTGCCTTTGGCCAGCCAAACATCCTGGCTCATTGCCTTCTTTGGGCTTTTCTCCCATTCCTGTCTGGGTGCTCCTCGTCAACACAGCATCTCTGAGGAGTGCCCAGCACTCCGTGTGACCAAGATGCAGACATGAGCACCACAGCAGGAGTGTCCTTCCTTGTGCTGCTCTAGCTCAGCAATCCCTCTTGTGGGAGACACTGCAGCCTCCTGGTTGCTAGTTACGTCTTTAGAGTTTTCTTCAGTCCTATCAGGAACTGGAAATTTTGTGGATAGAAATCTTCATGTTTCCACAGGTTTTACAGGCACAAAGCAGAAGTTCAAAATAAAGAACAAACAAGTGACGGGCCAAGTTACTTACAGTTTTTCTTTTGAAAAATTCAGAATCTTTTAACTCTTTGAATCAAGGCAGAAAAAGTGCTTCATTACACTTTGGCAAATTTTAAAAAATGTCACGTTGCAGCATCTTGAGGACCAAGAGCAAAAGTAAATGTTTGAATTATTTGGTTTTGAGAGTTAGTGACATGAAAGGTGAATTAATTAGGATCCTTTCGCTTACTGAACACTGTACCAGTCTAAAACAGACTTCAGATCAAAATCAGGACAATAAATTATGTAAAACATCTGAAACATCTCTTGAATGTGGTAACTCTTGCACTAGGTATGCAGGACAGTGCTACCCAGCCTTCAGGTGAGGGAATCAGGTAACTCTAATGAGATGATCCCATTCTGGCTTTGTGAAAGGGTTGCTTTAGTTGGGATGTGCTTTAGTTTCTCAAATGAGGCGTTGTGCATTGCCATACAAGTGTCTCCTTAGCCCAACAGCTGCCAGCTGTGCTGGCTGCAGCCTTCACACACTTCGAGCGATCACGTTATTTCCATTCTTACCTGTTTTCCATGTGGGATGTGTGTGCTTTGCCAAAGCTGATTTTCCAGCTGGTCTGTGTGTGGGATGTCAGGGAGACTTCAATGCCCATCAGGCCGTGGCACATCAGCCAGTTGTGTTGTGTTCCCACAGATCCCTGGCTGCTCTCTGTCATTAGCAGGGATGTGACTCATGGATATAAGCTCAGCCCAGCCCAAATGCTTGTCTTGATTTTTGCCTTGAGTGTTCTTTTCTTTATTAATTTTTTTTTTGTTTTTATTACATCCGTCTGTGCCCTGAAGTGCCATCCAAGAAGATGGTAACTCTACCTGACTACTTAAAACACAGTGATGTTCAGTCTTACAGCCTCTGTTATGTGCCTCCTGGCTAAACAGGACTATGGATATAGTCAAAAAGGGGTTTCTGGCCCTAGAGAAATGTTACTTCTCTGCATCAAAGGAGGAATATTTGAAAATTATCCAAAGTTGCAGAGAACTCAGCTGATTCCTACTGAAAGTTGGAACAAATCTTACAGTAAGAAGAATTTCTCCCACTGCTTTTCAGCACTTACTGTAAGCCTCGTTCTTTATGAATGAGCATGCAAACATTTATTACATGTTAAAATTGTTATTGGGTCAAAATCAAACCAGATTTTGAAACCTGGACACCCAAATTACACCTTTTATCCTCTTCATATTTGTTTCCTTTATTCCATTTGCCCAAAGTATGAAGCAATTCCCAGGTCTTCAGTGGCTGGAGGAGCATAGCTCTCTCCAGTCACGTTACTAAAATTTTAAAAGTTTGGTCTTTAATAATGCCTTTTCCTGTATATTTTGATGTTTTTCCTTGTGGATTCCTTTCTGTACATGCCAAATGTGCGAAGTAGATAACTTGTGTCCTACAGAACTGCAAGTCTTTAAAACACCCATTGTTGGCTGCATATCCTGAATTTGTTTGTCAAGTGCATGCATTAAAATCTCACACAAGCTAAAACTCTAAGGTCACGCTTGGATGTGCAGGGAGTTCTTGTGCACACTGGGAATATCTGTATGCACAAACTGACATTTCTGCAGCAAACTGGCTTCCTGCCTGAGCAATTTTGATAGGGAATTAACATGTGTTTTTGCCAAACTCGGGGATCAACAAAGGAATGGAAGAGTGCAACTCATTGCTTCTATAACCGCCTCATTTGATGCACTCTAAGCTGAGTTTTCACTTAGTAAGGAGGGCTTCTAACCCAAGGATGGGGATAATGTAATTAACACTTAGTTCCATAAAATTGGAATTTAATTATATGTACAGGACATATGCTTGGCTCTCTGGTAAAAAATTCCACTTAGACTTTCTGAAAAGACATGCCAAAAAAGAATGTTACACCATAGCCTTGTATATTCCCTGAAATACAGGACATGCTAAATTTATTCACCATTAGCTGCTTTCGATGACGATTTGCTTGATTTTTCAGAAACACTTATATCATGCAGGCAGAAGTTTGAAGCATTATTTCTGTTCCATCCATTGTTTCATCTTTGGATCAAGAGGAATTCCCTGAATTGAAAGCCATTGCAAGGCGATTGAAAATGGTAGTTTGGTAGCCTGAGTGAATTTTTCCTGGTTAAAACTGGGGGACTTTGTGTGCCCAGCTAGCACTACTAAGCAAGCTAAGCAGGAAAGGCAAAACTCATTGAACATGGAGAATGAATCCATTAGCTGGTTTTCCAGAACCAGTCTGAGTATATTTTAAGTTGTCCAAATGGTGACTTTTACCACAGAAGACAGCAGAGCATTCTCAAGGTTAGAAATTCAGACTTTATGCCTGCGTGTGAAGTGATTTACTCCATGGAATCTCAGCCCTGGTAAAAGCAGAGGCTTTTTATCCATCTTTACAGGAACCAGGTTTTCAGCTGATCTGCACCATTTTAAGTGACCTACTTTACCTTTCTAAAAAACATCTATAGCAGTATTTCCAAGACATTTGTAAGTTGGTGCAAAAGGAAACAGATGGCACATTTCACCCTTTATTTTTGAATATGAACTACAGGAAAGGGGAATAAAGTAATTTTGCCTTTCTGTTCCTATAAATAACCTTAAAAAAGGAAAGTTGGGGGTTTTTTTCCCTTGTAGGAGAATCTGTCATAGGAGTTCAGTGTTGTCTACCAAAATAGCTGTCTACACCATCACATAGTATGGGCTCATTTTGAATTCCAACTCCCATTTTTATCCACACTGAGTAAGGACTAAATTTAAAGGGGGAAAAGCATTTAAGGTTTGTCTGAAACAGAACAAAAGATTCCAGGGTGAAGTAGAAATGAATTGAGCCCATGTACTTAAATATAGCTTTTATTTTAAAATGCAGTTTGAAAAAGGAATCTTGGATCATACAAGCTGTGTTTTATGCCAAACAACACAAACTAAGTAAAACATAGAGGTGTTTCACTCTCAATTTGCCCTTTTAAGGTCAGAAAAAAGGAAATTGTCACACACACTGTCTCTTGTATACAGTATAGAGAATTGTTATGAAGTGATTATTTTATGAAGGCTATACATAATTCCAAACAATATTTTAAACACTCCTTTTCTTTATCACTTCTGAAACGATGATATGCTCTCTGCATTTAAAAAATGATCTTACTATTAGCAGGATCCACAGCCTATGTAGTTTTTTTACTAATTTAACATCCCTTTGTGATAGTCTAATATTATAAAGCTTCATTCCTGTATTCCATTGCTGTGGGCCTTATTGTTCAACGTGCCATTGCTGGGCAAAGATGGTGGCTTGTGCTGGGCAGCTGCTCAGAGCTCAAATCATTAACAAATTCCTTTCAAGGCTGGAGTGCAGTGTGTTCATTTAAAGTTTATGAAATGGGCTGTAATGAGCATCCGATAGGAAAACCCAGTTGTCATGCGGGTCGCCAGAGAGACAGGGACTGACTGGGGAGATCCAACGTGCTTCCAGAAACTGAGCCCACAGCAGGAGGAAAGGGAATTCTTTGGTGGCCCTGTGAAGGCACCTCGTGGGGGGATGAAAGGTTCAATTTGCTATTTGGACTGATTTCTTACAGCATGAACTGTTAACAGGGAAAGGGAATGTCCTGTTATATACCACACAAGTCCTTTGTCTTAGCAGCCACAGTTTCCTCCTTCCTCCAATTATGATTTTGCCTGAATGACCCTTAAATCCGAACATGTACCTCTTGGGAGCAAGTTAGGAAAATGTAGCCCCTTTTATTCTCCAAGGAGAGGAAAATTGTTTTGTTCTGTTTATTTCTCCTGAATCCCACATTTTCTTATTCTGTGTCAAAGAACGAATTCGTAATTGTTCCTAACAAAATCTTTACTTGACCTATTTTCCGTTTATCCTTGATATTTTTCTATAGGATACATTGAAAATAAGCTGCACAAATGCAAGTTTCAGCCAGGCATTGAACACTATGTAATTTAACTTCTAATAAAGCTCATTCTGTTCTCCAACAGACATCAATGAGTGTGAGACAGATGGAATATGCATGAACGGGCGCTGTGTGAACACTGATGGCTCTTTCAGATGTGAATGCTTCCCTGGCCTTGCAGTAGGACTGGATGGACGTGTCTGTGTTGGTAAGACGAACTTAAAGGAGTCACAATTAACCAAGGTTACAACATTAAGGCTAGACTGATGGACAGATCAAGTCTGAATGTAGAATTTACCATTTTTTCATGGAACGGTGGGTAGTACTTACAGTGGATACTAATAGCTCTGGGATGTTTCCTGTAATAGCCCATTTTGCTCTGTTTTCATTTCCTTTTTATTTAAAGAGAAAAAAGTGTGGGTCAAATCACAAGGTCAGGTAGCCTATACAGAGTAGAGGTGACTAGTGCTGCATCAGTTCTGAATAGGTGAGAATTTGCCCTGTTTCTGGCTATGTAAAACTCTTCATTTGTCACTAAGCTCAAAGATTTAATTACTCTGTCACCTCTTTTTAACGTGGGATGTATTCAATTTTCTGCCCGTTTCTTTACGGGCTCAGTGTTTGATTATAAAATACTGATGTGCCTGACAGCCATTTATGGGCCAGTTCTTAAATAAAGAGAAAAATCACCCCTGGACCTGAAAACATAAATATATGAAGTCGTATGTACTGGAATAGCATTAATGACTTTTCCTTGGGTTTTTACAAGCAAAGAAAAAGCAAAGACTTTGTCAATTTTCTCCACAGCTTCTCACTAGTTCATTGTTAAGAACTGATTGTTTGCCTAGTAGTTCACTGATGCATGTTAAGTCATTAAATGCAGTAACTATTTTTATGCCTGAATTCTTGGGAGCATGAGGAAGAAGAATTTCCTGTCCCAAGTAGCAGGGGTGGGTATAGGTGGCTGAAAAGCAGAGGGAAATAGTGAAAGATACTTTGTTTTGACAGCTATTTTATGGTGTTTATGACACCTGAGCTACATTTAATACTTGTCCTAATTTATGGCAGGATAGTTGGCTATGGCAGGATTAAGAGAGATTTCTTCCCTCAGATACACATATGCGAAGCACGTGCTATGGTGGCTACAAGAGAGGACAATGTGTGAGACCATTAACGGGTGCAGTTACAAAGTCAGAATGCTGCTGTGCCAGCACTGACTATGCCTTTGGAGAGCCTTGCCAGCCCTGCCCAGCACAAAATTCAGGTATGGCATGTTCATTGGTAAATCTTCTAACTTACGATTTCTGTTGCTAAACTATATTTTAGAAAGGTAGAAGGAAGTTTTATATTAACAGTCAGTGCTATTAATTGTCCTGGACTCAGAAGAAGAACTTGAATCCAGCAGTAAGTGAGATATTTGAGAAGCTTTGACACATATTTTATTTTTATTTTTCTTTAAGGGTAAGATATCCTCGGTCTACTGCAAACTTGTGAAGACACTCCTGCTAAATGGAGTTAAATATGGGGCAGATTTATAGGAAAAAATGCTCCGTTTCCTGGTCTCTTTGAACATGCACCTTGAGCAAGGACTTGGACATATAAATTCTGGAGAATCTTGCAGTGATTATGTTATGGTTCATTTGTGTAGGAGGACTAGCATGAAGTTTATGTCTGTTCTTAAATGCCATAGTTTGTCATGTGAAGTTTTTACTCATCCATCTCCATAAGCAGATTCAGACCCTGAATCTGCTAAAATGCTTCACAGGTTCAGAATACTGTGAGGTTATTAACATTTTCAGAAGAATTGGAAGGCATGTTACTTCTTTCGAATAATTAATTGCCATGGTGTAAATGGTGATGCTGAAAGCAATGAGCTAAGAAAGAATATTCCAATAAGTATTTTAATATTTTTTCCAGCTGAATATCAGGCTCTGTGCAGCAGTGGAAGTGGCATGAATGCAGGAGGAAATGGTAAGATCACCTAATGTAATTCAAACTATAGCACTTTTGTCTGAAAGTGTTACCTTGATATCCTTAATTTGTTAGCCATGCTGGTGGGGATGGTGACAGAAGAGGATGGGAGAAAGGCTTAGGGTTAAATGAATGGAGCATGGAGTTTGAGGATCATGACATTTCACCTGTTGGGCCTCTGTTTTACATCACAAAGTGTATTTAAGTGCCATTATAAAATAATGACAAATCTATTAGAAGTGTCATTATCTAAATGATTTATATGTAAATCATATTTGCATATTTCAGGTGAAATCATCCTGAAGAATAAAGCCATATTGAACGCTAAGCTTACTCATGTTTTCATCTGTCAAAATAGGCCAGGGTTTGTTTAACTACAGAGAAGAGGGAAATGATTACAATAAAAGCTTTGTAGTCATAGAACTGTGAAACTTCAAACTCTTAAGTCAGCCAATGCTTACTAGTAGATTTGCTGGCAGTAGATAGGGAAAAGCACTCAGAAAGGAGGGATATTAATGCTTTGGCAAGTGATGCCATCTGGAAATGCTGTGAATCAGGAGATATGGGGAGTATTAATACATGGGCCTTTCTAAACCATATCTCTTATCCCCAGTTTAATATTCCAGTTCTTACCTACAGTTGAAAGTTTCCTAAATGACCGTGGGCTAGAGATAAATCAATGTTAGAGAGATGCTTTTTTCTCTTGAGTGTGGATATTTGGGTGTGAATTTCCTGATCAGAACTATGTAATTATAAATACGGAGCAGCCAATGTTAAGGATATTGAAACTGTCTTTTTCTAGTTTGGAGAATTAACCCCTACAGGCCCTCAACAACTGGCTCTGATGTTTGGGTTTTTTTACCTTTATGTAGATATTAATGAGTGCTTATTGGATCCTGATCTCTGTCCAAATGGAAGGTGCGAGAATCTGCATGGAACATACAAATGTTTTTGTGACCCTGGATATGAAGTAGACTCGACTGGGAAAAACTGCATTGGTATGAAATGTCTTATCCCCAAAATATTTATAAAGAATTGCCATATCCTTTCTCAAACTCTGTTGGCTAAACTATCCAAATCTGTACTTCTAGTCTTTTCATAAAAGCAGAGGCTGCAGCCTTCTCTTGAACATGACTGATCTGACCAGTGTACAGTATTCTGATGAAGTCTGACCAGTCCCTTGTATAGTCGTGCCAGAAATTCGCCATTGCCCCATGGAATATCCTGCCTACACTGAGTCTAGAGTGCATTAGTCTTTTCTCAAATACATCTTATACTGTGGGATCAAAGTCAACTTCTAATTGGGAGTTACATCCAGAATTTTCTCACTAGCCTTCAGCTGATGAGTTCTGGTTTCTAGCATGTTATTGTTACTGGTCCCTCATTGCAAAGTTTTGAATGTTGGTGATTATATTTCATCTTACTTTTCTTGTTCATGTTGTCAAGATTAATTTAGCCTTGCCTGATTCTCCGTATTGGTAATAATTTCCAGCTTAGTGTTGTCCACAGTTTTTGATTCCCTTCATTTTTTACTTCTGCATTACAATGAATATTTTATAGGACCCGTCCCAAGACTGATCCCTGAAAGCATTTCTAATATCCTCACTTCATCATGATTATTCTCTTTTTTAATAGATCCTACTGTAAGCTCTCCTTCATCCAGCTCTGGAACCACCTTAAAATTCTTAAATTCCTTTCTATTATCTCCAGCTTACATAATAATTTTATTTGGGTTCTGTATTCTCTGCTTAAACCTAAATAGCTTAAGTCATCTGTGTTATCCCAGTCTAAACTATCCATTATCTTTAAAAAAAAAAAAAAAAGTTGATCTTTCTTAGATAAAAATCACACTGTAATGCATCCCATTTTCCCATTTGCTTCTTTGGCTTTAATTATCCATGTCCCATTCCAGTGTTTGCTTGTAGCTGATGGCATCTCTTCTCACATCTGTGAGTTTTCCAGATGCTCCCCAGCCCACCCTGTTGTAGCCCACATCCATGCTCCATCACAGCTGTTTCCCATTCTCCCATAATGTTCCACCTGGCCCTCTCTCAATTTTTCTGAACTCCGGTGAAGCTTCCCACATGGTCTGTTTTATTCTGCAAGTCTCCCTTCTTTTCCTAGCACTTCTGCTGTTCCCAGCTGCTGGGCTGACCCTCTGAGTCTTCCCAACTTCTCTCAACACTTTCCGAGGCCTCTCTGACTTGGCCAATTGTTCCTGTCTGCTCTTTGGGTCTCTCCTGGTCTTCACCTGCTATTCATGGCCCATTGCCACCTTCTTGCAACTTCTCTCTAATGACCACAGTTCTTCCAAAGATTTCCTCAGAGTTCTTGAAATTTAGCACTAGCAATCCTATTTAAATTTTTCATCTCTGAAGCAAGTGTAGACTTACATTAGCCTTGTTAACCATAACATCTAAGACAGTTCAGAGCCAGCTTGGAAAAAACGATGACTTAAAGACCAGGATGATCAGCAAACCTTTTCAAACCAGTCCTCTCCTTGTTTCTTTCATGACTGTGGGGGCTGCTGTGCAGGGACTCAGAGGCTGCATAGACCTAGCCTGCAATAAAGGCAGGATGAAAGTGTGATTCCCAGCTTTATTCTGAACTGTGGTGTGGCTCTCACATGCTATGAATATGTGAGGAAAGGAAGTACAAGCTCTTGTGCAAACCTGTTGTCTACAAAAAGAAGCCAGTATTCATATTTCACACACACCACATCCCCCTGCCCTATTTGTCTCCTCTGAAATGTGGCTCTTGGGAGGGAAATTCAGTCTTGACTTCTATTCCAGAAATGTTTTATTTCTCAAAAAGTTCTTTATTTTCATTGTAGATATTGATGAATGTGCACTGAACATGCTGCTTTGTGACAATGGACAATGCAGAAATACCCCTGGAAGTTTCACCTGCACCTGTCCAAAAGGATTTGTATACACTCCTGATCTAAAGACATGTGAAGGTAATTAGTAACACACCATTTCATCCTAGTTTTATTCATTTGGAGCGTTCTCACATTGTGCCAGAAATACTTTGAACCTTGATGGGGATAAAATGTGTAAAACTAAAAAAATCATCATAAATAAATTCTGTGGGGAAGTAGGAGAATGAGGAGAAACAAGGCCAAAATGAAACCATTAGATAACCTCATGGAATAGCCTGTATTTGCTCTCCCTATTTACTACTGCCAGTGAGCCCACACTGTGCCAAGGGTGAGAAAAACCAAGCTTTCACAAATCTGTTTTTTGAGGAAAAGAGTCAAGGGCTCCTAGTTTGAACCGTTTTTGAGCCAGAGACAGTTCTAATGTGTCAGTGTGTCTTTGGGACACATGCATCATTAGTCTGTTGTGAAGAGTTTCATAACAGAAAAGGGGGATGTCGGGAAGACTGGCTATGAGGAAAGCTTCGTCCCCTTTTTCCTAAACTGAAAAGAGCCATATCTATTTTTGTTGGTGTTCTCTGGCACTAATAGCAGTGTGTTTCTTTTCTAGATATTGATGAATGTGAATCTAACCCCTGTGTCAATGGAGTGTGCAAAAACACACCAGGCTCTTTCGTTTGTGAATGTTCTCCCGAAAGTACTTTGGATCCAACCAGAACCATCTGCATAGGTATTTATTCTTCTGAAGATTTTATCTGTATTGGTAATAATTTGCTGGTTAAAAATGTCCAGTGACATGTGAAAATTGTACACCAGGTTTAGAAAATACTTCACAATAACTTTTGTAGATAAATATAGTGGAAAACAACAGAAACAATGTTAAGAAAGTTTGGTGTGCTTCCATGCCGAATTTTTTCTGACCAATGCAGAAATGTTAAGACTAGTACTTCAGGTCTGTGCTCACCTCCTTAATTTCTCCTATAATAAGGTGAACATGTTCTAATTAGGATCTGCTCTCTGGAAAGAATTTTCTGTTTGAGATGGAGCATGAACAAATTCTGCACAGTTCAGACCAGCTCAAGAGCATCCACAGACAATGCTGTGATTCAGATACTCTGTGGGCTCGTCATTTCCTTTCTTGCCTGTTCTGTTGGGGCAGTAATTTATAGCTCTTGCCTAGTCAGTGAGGAAAGCTGTAGGACTACAGCTGTCTGAGCCTTACCTATCTCCTGCCACTCCCTACATGGGAAAATACCCAGATTGGGGGGTCTAGCAAAATAATGGAAGAAGTAGCAAGGGTTCCTATCTACCTTGTTCTTCTGCATGTGCCCCTAATCTGAGCCATAATAAATACAGGGACTCAAATCTTGAATGGTATTGACATGCTCCCTGTTAAGGACAATAACCATAAACTAGGATTTGCAAGAGCTCAGTGCTGGGATGATTTCAGGCTACAGTCCACCACAGAGAAGGTTAAATTAAGATATTTTAAAATAAATTAAGCTCTGATGTGGTAAATTATAATAAAAGGATGATTCTCTTTTATGGTTAAATTCACATGTATTTGTAAATACAGTAATACATAATGCTAGAGAATCTGCATGAAAATACATTGTTCTTTTTTCCAAACAGAAACTGTCAAGGGTACCTGTTGGCAGAACATAGTGAATGGAAGGTGTGAAATAAATATCAATGGAGCAACTCTGAAGTCCCAGTGCTGTTCCTCACTAGGTGCTGCTTGGGGAAGCCCATGTACACCATGTGAACGAGGTAATGCTGTTCATTTTCCTCAGGAACCTGGCACTTTTCCTCCTCTGAGGTTGGTCCAGATTATTGTCACAGAAGTTGGGCACAGGGTAGACAAATAACTTCAGTTGTTCTGTTATCAAGCCATCATTCCTTATTCAGTCCCAAAAACAGAAGTCCTAATATTTGAGAGGTAGCATGTAGCTGTAGAAGGTTCTAACTGCATTTTACAGTGAATGCTCATAAGTTTAAGCACTGAAGGGAAGGGACCACACCTACAGTCTGTAACTTGCAGCCTTACTTTAGCACGGTTTGTCATAATTAGTGATCTGGAGTTCCTAATGGTGGAGCAATAAATGCATGTTCCCCAGAGATCCCAAGGAAATGTTCGCAACAAATGGATTTTTGGTGTGGTAATGGAGGGAGGAGAGGGAGTAGCCCTTGTTATTATACTCTGTAGATTAACTGATGACCTGGAGACTCATACAGTTGATCAAGAAATGGGTTGAGGTTGCTGCATATTCATTTGATAATTTTACTGAACTGTGGGATGAGCTGGGAACCCAGGGATGAGCTGATGAATGCAGAAATGTGTGTGGGTTGTTATTTCTATATCCTGAAAGCTGCTAGTTTGCTCAAATCTTTGGTTAATTTCATTCTGTGTATCTTAACAGAATTCATCCTCATTCATCCATGGTAAATAGGGTTGTAATGTGCTGTGATCAAGTGAAATGAATTAATTGGTTCAAATGAAGCAGGAATCATAACCACTTTTGGGTTAGCTAGTGGAGACACATGGGAAGCAAAAGAGGATAAAGGCTGACACTCCATACAGTTTATGTAGTTGCCCCATCTTATCTCTTTATTATTTCAGAAAATACTGGGATACTGTCTAAGCACTCAGACTTCTCATAGCAATAAACTAGATAATGTTTCACATGATCAGTTTTGCACAATAAATTAATGTTGAGTTTTAGACTCTAGTGTTCTGAAACTTCACTTTTGTTTGTTTTACAGACCCAATATGTCAAAAGGGATATTCAAGAATAAGAGGAACATTGTGTGAAGGTATTTATTGTTGCCTTAACATAAATCAGAGTTTGAATGAAAAAATGCCAGTGTTTTGATTTAAGTGGTTAATTTAGCATAGAGGAACACTATGCCAAGTTCTTACCTCGTGTTGTTCCATTGACTTCATTAGAGTTATGTCAGGGATGAATTTGGTTTCAGTTTGTTTAACATTCCTGCATACTCACAGTTTATCTCAAAGTACACACTTGCAAATATAATGTCTACCAGTATAAGGAGGTGGGTTTTTTCTCTTCAAATACTGTTAACTGAGTACCCTGTTTTTACAAAGTATGTGTCTTCTATATACTGCAAAACATGGTATAATACAGTGGTATGATAAGCCATTACTGTGCTTTAGAAAAAGAATGTTCAAAGACTGTAGTTCACATTAGTTTCCTTTTTTTTTCCCCTAACCTTGGCTTTCTCCCATACAACATTATATGAAATCTTACACATTCCAAAACATATTTTTACTGTCCTATTAAAAGAAAAAAGAAAAAAAAAAAAAGGCATCAGGACACAGGTATACTTTGGTTAAAGAAAAGGTTAAAGAGATTTTAAATGTGTAGCTTTTTGCTTGGTAGGAGATGACTCCATACTATTCTGTGAGAATTGAAGGTCCCACCCTATTTCATCTCTATTTGAATTGATTTGAACCCCTGGAAAAGTACTGCATATTTACATAATATGCAGAAGCTCAGAGAGTCTCAAACTGCTGTGGGTCATCCTGACTGACAACATCTGACATGACACTGCAGTTAAAATATTTTTTAAAAATTACTCCCATATGTAGCTTCCATAAAGAAACATTGTTTTTTCTCTTAAAAAAAAAAAAGAAAAAAGAAAAGAGGAACACCCTCACACATACTCTTTGCTTTCCAAATGATGACTGAATACCTTGGCATCTCTTTGCTGCAGACCCACTGTACATAACTTATCTGACCTCAGCAACACTTTGTGGAGTGTGTAAGCGAAGGAAAAGAAAAAAAAAGTGGGCCCACCTATCTCTCTTCACAAGGAAAGTCTTAGAACATTTTCAACACTGCTGGGATGGAAAGTTTATCCTTCCAAGATACAGACATAACTGCTTTCAGCATTTCCTTTACCAGCACATCAGATTACATCTATTACATGCTTTAATATTTCTCATTTCAGTGAGACCTGGATAGCCCCAGGTTTTTCAGAGTAGTTTCCCTTCCTTGTAACATTATGAAGCCTTATTTGGTTTTCAACCAATGTAAGCATTTTTCAAGACAGGGAAAGGTCTCTAGGAAATTTACTGGCAAGTTAGAGGCAGGAGTAAGTTTAGTTCCCAAAAGGTGATAGTCAGTTCTCCCATACACAGCCCATGTAAAATGAGTAATAGGTCTTGTGCAAGGAAATAAGCAAACTAAACTGGCAGCATTGCTCTCGTTTACGGGTGAGCCCTGCAGTTGTCAGCTGCAATATTGCTCACAGGCCGCCAGCAGCGTTTCAGTGGTTTCTAATAATCCACTGGCTTTACTTCATACCTTCCAGTCAATTTACAACATCTCTTCAAGGGCAGAGGCCACTGATTTGCCCCCCAGCGTTTACCCTCCATCGTGCTCCATGAGGTTGGAGAGGTGCAGAGCTTCTTTGGACCAGGAGTTTTGTCTGGAGGCCTAACCAGCCCAAATTTCCCACTGCTTGGTTACTCTGTACATGACTATTCATCGACAGTTTGCCAGTTGTTCTTTTTCTATTTCTTGTTCTTATCCTCTCCTGTCTTAAAAATTGTCACGCTTTGTCTTGGAGCCGTGTTTAATGCTGGAGGCTTTTTCCCCAAGGTAGCTGTGAAGCACATGCTTTCCACCAAGGACATGGGTGGGAGGACCTCACACTTAGATTACTAAACATTTCTTGAAGCTCAAGCCAAGCTAACACATGTAATCAAAATATCCAAAAGTGCTAAATTTGCCTCTTAAGTATAGAAATACAGTTTTTACTTCATGAAGTTAGTCTGTGTGTAGTTGTAAGGAGATTATTTTAATATATATAAAGCTGCTAATTGCTGACAAGGCCATAGGATCAGATTGTAAATGGTGTTGTAGTTTCCAGACAAGAAGATAGAGAAGATTTTCAGAAAGCTTAAAAAAATACTGAATCTAGTTGGAATAATGCATAATGCCATCTTGCACTTACCTTGGTCTTTCTTTGCCTATTTGCTTCAATTATCTGGCCCACAGTGAGTATGAAAATGGATGTAGTTTTTAAACACCCCTCCCTTTTCTGTTACTTTTGAGTTTAATTTCAATATATGTAGAAATGGCAAATAGCAACATGTATTATTTCTGATCATCAGCAGTTTTCTGTAATTAGTTGGTTCTGGCTGACTTGCTTAGGGAATTGTAAATATTTTGAACTTTTTCAGGCCATGTAAACTGCTGTAGTTTTTTATCCTAAAAGCATTAGAATGTTATTATTTTTTATATTTTTGCTAATTTGTTCATGTTCCGCATATTATTGATTGCTCTTACTCACTTTTTTTTTTTTTTTTAAATAGATGTGAATGAATGTGAGGTGTTTCCTGGAGTCTGTACAAATGGGCAGTGTGTCAATACCTTGGGATCGTTTGTTTGCCAGTGCCCCAGTGGAATGACTTTAGATGCTTCTGGACGGACTTGTCTTGGTAGGTATTAATTCCATGTACAGGTCGTGTAGGGGAGAGCAGATCTATGCAGTGACCAGTGGTTGCACTGCATGTTTTCTGACAAGTAAGGAAAAGTATTTTTGCCCATTTTTCAAATGGAATTAGTCAGGGGCATGAACTTAGTTCACCTGGAATAGGAACAGATTCCAGTGGTAGTAGCTAAAGCCCATTACCATCTGCTAGCTGGTGAATAGCATTGATTCCAGGTTGTTCATCTGTCAGATCCCTACAGATTGTGTGTGTTCTTAGCACTCTTCATTGGCAGCCCCACTGAAACCATCTTCCACAAAGGCTGGAATAATGGAGGACACACCATTGTGGCCTGGGACCGGGCCACACCCTGCACCTTGATGGAGGGTGCAACAGAATATCCAAATTTTGTATGCTGCCCACCCAGAGCACCTTTGTCCGTTTATGGCAATAAATGACCCAGATTTGTCTCTGAGCAAGGCGTAGCTTGTAGTCACTAAAAAGCCTTAAAGAAGTATGGCAAGCTGGAATGTTTAAAATCCTTTTCTGATCCAAAATTTACTTCAAGTGTTGAGCACCATTTTTCAGAGTAGTGCTTTAAACTTACTCAATTTCTGAGTTTGCCGTTAATATTTTGCTGTTAGGAATTATGCATTGAGCTTGGTATGCTCCTCTGAGTCCACAAAAACATGGAGCAAACTGTCCTATGAAGGGATTTTGCAAAAAAAAAAAGAAATCCTCTGCAGTGAACTAAATTTTCTCCTTCTTTCTCCACATGTTGTTCAATTGCCCAACAGACATCCGCTTGGAGAGCTGCTACCTGCGGCACGAGGACGAGCAGTGCAGCGCGCAGATCCCGGGCCGGCACCGCATGGACGCCTGCTGCTGCTCCGTGGGGGCAGCCTGGGGCTACGAGTGCGAGGAGTGTCCTCTCAGGGGAACTCCTGAGTTCGAAGCTCTGTGCCCAAGGGGACCTGGGTTCTCTACGAAGATAGAGATAAGTGGGAAGCCTTTCTCTAAAGGTACGTGATCCGTTTGTGGTTAGTTGCCAGCAGATCCTGATGGCTTTTACTTTTGCTCTTCCATCAGACAGCTCCTCTGGGTTTGAAAATTTCAGTGATAGGCACGTTTGAAAATCCAGTTAGACTTCATGGCAACTAAAGCCCAAATAAAACACAAGATGATTTAGTTTGAAGTACAGACCATTAAATACCGTATAATACTGCAGCCTCAAAACACAGAATTTGTGTCTCTCACTGGAGAGGTTAAATTGTGCCTGACTTTGCCTCCTGGCATCTCATAGTACAAGATCTGGAACAAACTGGGCAGTCAGCTTTGGATGTATTGAAAGAGCAATCCTTACTTGTGAAGGGTGCAATAACTTTAATTCTACTGTGGAACAACCAAGAAATGGTGAATAATTTTGGGAATTTCTTGTGAAGCTACTTGGAGAAGTAGAGGAAATAGCTTCCAGGATGATAGCTCAAATCAGAGAATTTACTGTAAACCAAGTCATATTATGTCTTGTTGGTAAACTTCCAGCAGTAAATGGAAATCACACCCTAGCATCATGTGCTGAAAGCTGTCTCTCCAGGGTTACCAGTGGGGTTAAGCTTGACAATGTCAGAAGTTACCCAAAAACTAAACATTATGAAGTCTGAAATGAGGGGAAAATATATATGAATGACAATTGCTGTTGTTAGTTTCAGCCTTGGTTTTATAAACAGTTACTAAGCCGTTAATTATCTATAAAGAAAAGTGGCATATGCTTTTATTTATTCTCATTATGTTTTCTTTGACTCATGGAAGTCACGTTTTTTTTCTCAGAAATCAGAAGACAGAGTGATTCTTTTGGAAGCTCTCTGTGCCTTGATCCTCTGTCCACTGAAATCTTACTGAGCTGCAGATCAGATCCTGCAGGACAAAGGGGAGCCTAATACAATTTTGTGAAAGAAAGTGTTTTTGGCAATTCCAGTGCAGAGTGTCTACACTGTTAATTAAGAGGAAGTCAGTATCAGTTTATGTAGTGTGGACTAATTTTCCCAAAAGGAGGGGTCACTGTCATTGAAAAGGGTGAGCCTGCTGTCAGCACTGCTCTTTTGTGCTCTGTTTTTGTATGAAATGGTAACATCATTGTCCATACGATCTCATTTCCAGACATCAATGAATGCAAAATGTTCCCCAGCCTTTGTACCCACGGAAAATGCAGAAATACCATTGGCAGTTTTAAGTGTAGATGTGACAGTGGATTTGCCCTTGATTCTGAAGAGAGGAACTGCACAGGTAAACTTCATGGATGTCTCTCTCATGGCTTTGAATTGAAAAGGACAGAATGAACTCATTGGAAAATCCTGTGAATGTGTTTTGTGTTACAGATATCGATGAATGCCGCATCTCTCCCGACCTTTGTGGCCAAGGCATCTGTGTCAATACTCCTGGAGACTTCGAGTGTGAATGTTTTGAAGGCTATGAAAGTGGATTTATGATGATGAAAAACTGCATGGGTATGTTCTTTATAGACCTTAGGTGTGCAATAGGCTATGTGCTGGTATGCCAGGCATGGTTTATTTGGGGGTTTTTGAAGGTTTGATTGTGCCTGGCTTTAGCTCTCTCTCATTTTGTGAGCCTTGTTAAAGCTAAATTTAAATGTGAATTTGCTGCTTCTGCAGGTTGCCAAAGCATATGCAAGCAAATGGACAGGATTTTAGGATGTTAAATTTATCCCCCCAATCCCCATTTTGCTAAGTGGGACACCGCCCTGAACTTTGAAGTTAAAGTAAATTAAAGTTTAGAAGAAGCCTTTTTGAATTTATTTTCTTTTCCTATCTGCACTGGGGTGCGAGGGATGGCTGGCTCTAGGACGGGCTGCAGGGTGGGTGGAGGCAGGTGGTGCTGTGAGGGGCTGTGGTGAGGGATGTGCTGGCCCTGCAGTGATGTGCCTCCCCTTCTCCCCACAGACATCGACGAGTGTCAGCGCAATCCCCTGCTCTGCCGAGGTGGCACCTGCATCAACACCGAGGGGAGCTTTCGGTGCGATTGTCCTCCGGGCCATCAGATATCACCAAATATCTCTGCATGTGTAGGTGAGACGTGCAAGCAAAGTCAAGGTTGTGCACAGCGTTTTGTACCACTCTTGTGCTGTGCCTTTACAGCATTTGCTTCAGTATCAATTTCAGGATTAAAACGTGTTCCTGTTTTTCTTCTGCAACAGACATCAATGAATGTGAGCTGAGCACCAACCTGTGCCGAAATGGCCGTTGTGTCAACCTGATTGGAAAGTATCAGTGTGCTTGCAACCCTGGATATCAGTCCACACCAGACAAGCTGTACTGTATCGGTAAGGACAGAATCCACACAGGAGCTCTAGCAAACGGGGGAGATAAAACACACATAATTGTTTCAGTTTAGTAGTTATGTAAAGTCGTTTCTAGCCATGATTCAAAACTTCTATTACAGTTTGTCAAAACAGTATGCAAAACCTCCAAAACATGCACATCCGTTTTTGAGAGAAATGAATGAAGTTATAGTAGTGCTGCACTTAGCTGACTAACAGATTATTTTCTCTAGTAAATCAATCATGATGCATAAAATCATTTACTATTTTAAATGCCCCAAGACTTCAGACTTTGATGATTGAGAGGGAGTAACTTCTTAGATTAGTTATATATCTAATTAAAAATCATCATTCCTGCTGGACCATGAAATAGAATCATCTGGTTCAATTGCATACATTCCTTCTGCTGTGCCATGGAAATACATGAAAAATCCACTGGCTTTAATTCTGCCAAGCAGTTTTTTACCTTAATCCTTACAAAAACTTTGTTGCCCTAATGATACTGTGGTAACTCAACAGTGCTATTTTTATATGTAGAAGGAGAAGCACAGAAGTATTTGTATATGCAGTCAGGTATCATCTCTTTCCATCCCTGGTTTGCCTGACATCCATCCCAGTGGCTGGCTTTGCAAGCACTTGAATGTTAGTGTGCAAACACCAAGTGTACATTCTGGATGGATGCTGTGCTGGAAAGCTGACTCCAAGTGTGTCCTTGAAATGTGCTTTAAAGTAAAAGGTACTGTGGGTTTTAACTGTAATTTTCTCCTTTTCAGATATCGATGAGTGCGGGATAATGAATGGTGGCTGTGAGAACTTCTGTACAAACTCAGAGGGCAGCTATGAATGTAGCTGTAAACAAGGCTTTGCACTCATGCCAGACCACAGGACATGCACTGGTAAGGGAGATTTTGGAAACTTTTCTGCTTGAAGGGTTTATTTTGATAGTTTAAAAATGGACTTTCTTTTTAAGATTAAAGCTATTGTTACAAATACACTTAAAAAAAGAAACTAAATGGAGAGTGAAGTTCTTTTTCTGAAATAAACATCACCAAAGTATCAGAATTTGGCAATTGCAGAAAGAAGTGCTTTGAAGGGAATTGATTCTTCATAATTTCAGAAAGTGTACAAATTGATTCTGATTTTAATAACAAAAAACCTGTAATTTTTTTCAGTACGAGATGAATTTTCCCCCTCAAAGTATTATATTAGATCCAAATCCAAAACAGGCTGAACACCATTAAAAAAATTATCATGAACAGAAGCCAAAATGCTGTGCACATGTATTATATGGTTATGTAGGAGAGAGGATAGACAGGCTCTAGAAATTCTGTGGTTGTATGGTATCTTCTCTTAAGCAAGAAAGAAAATTCCCATTTTTAATTCTTTGTTTAGTCAAATGCAAGTATGCTGCATTACTTCAGAGCCGAATGACTTGCAGAGAAATTGAAATCTGAATAGTATAAATCTTCCTTAGCAAACAGGTCTTTTGCACTCTTAAAAGGGTTTGTGAGCAAATTTTCAGAGCTCTCTTATGGCCGGGTGTTCTCCTTTGGGAGTCTGGGAGTCATAATCCCAGGAAGTGAATTGCACTCGGTGATTTCCACATAGGTTACTGGAAAGAATTCTACCCTGCTTTTCTCTTACTTCTTGCTTCACAGCCACTGGCCTGATGAGGCATGTGAATATTTGCCAGCTGTTTGCCAATTCCATCCAAGAGCTCCTTGAAGTGCATGAGAATTATAACAGGGTTGATCCCTTGGAATAGAATTGCCTTTATAGCTGAACAAATGGAGAGTTTTCTATACTGAATTAATAGAGCGCTCACATTTAGAATTTGTAAATATTTATAGATCTCAAACCAGGGTCTCAATTACCCCGAGGCCACTCACTACCATTCCAGAAGATAAAAGAGCCCTAAAGCACAGTAAAATGTAGTTTTCCCCCACATTGTAGCTTGCTCTGTCAGGAAGATGTAAAGTAGCCAGCCTTCAGCAAGTATCAGACCCTCATTCAAAGAAAATATTCAACTAGAAAAAGGGCAGATTTGATTGACCCCGAAAACCTAAAATATTTAGATTAGAAGTAGTTTGCTTTAGCTCAAGTTTCTAGAAGAGGCAAGCTTTTCCAAAACCTTGCCCAAACATTGGTGTTTGGGGCACTTTTTCAACGCAAAAATAAAACCAGTTGATCGAAATTGTGCCTCGGCCAGAATCTAAACCCAGTGAGAGGATCAGAGTGACCTGAGAGGGAGGGGAGGAGGGAGGGAGCAGAGGCTCTGAGCCACTGTTCTGTTTTCATCTTCTTGCCTTGACTGGGGACCAAATGACCCAAGTGTGCACTTGGACAGGCTTTGGGATCTCAAGTCCGCTGGCTAGAAGCAGTTCTGTGCTTTACTCCCCCTTGTCCTTAGCCACCCAAACACATCTCTAAACCCAAAACCACAACTGATCATTTACAGCACCTTCCTGCATATTAAAATAAAACTTTGGGATAGGAAACTATCATCTTTCTGTTCTCAAAGTCAAAACCAAGTGTCTGCCTTTGCTGTGGGGAGGGGACAGATTCTCTGTGGTTTGTTCACACATTAGCTTGACCCTAAACATGTCCAGAGGAGTTTGTTGTTGGATATTACCTTAGCTGAGAATTTCTACATATCTATATCCAGCCTTGACTCTGAAAACTAGAATTTCCTTCACAGTCCAGCTGTAATAACTATTAGCTATTCATTTTCATACTCTCCTCTAATAAGGACTTGAGTGCAATAGCCACACATAACAAGGTTTAAATAGCAGAAGCACCAGACATCTTTGGATGTCAAGTCAAATCTAAGAAAATATCCAGAGATGTGAGGGGTCACCTTCACCACCCTATTAGCAATGAATATGCTTCTTCCTTCTCTTGAAAAGATGTTATTTATGTATGCAGTCATCTGGTGAATATTTAAAATCCACATGCTAAAGTTTTGCCTCTGCCCAAACCAGTAAGAATAAAAATAATTTATGACATTTCCTTTTAATTGCACTAAATAATCTGGTTTTACACTCTTAGGTGTTTGGTACAAGATATAATAGGACTGTGACATGCAATTGTGAAACACCTATTTTACATTTTCAGTTTTCTCTCTGTGTGAACATGTCTTTTGTCTTTAACATCACACAAAGCTGGAAGCCATCACAGAATATATTTCCTGATAATTGAGCTCTTAAGAATGCTGTGCAGTTCAGTAGTAGGTCAGGTTTGAATTGGTGAGGTTATGCATAAATAATCAGCTCAATTAGGAGAAACAACAGGTTCTTTGTCAGCTGATTTTCCCCCAACTGTGAAATCGGTACAGTGACAGGTTCGTAAATAAAGTTCTTTATTTCTGTCATTACTATTCCCATTTCTAGAGCTTAATTTTGCATGTTAATTCAAATTCCATTCCAAATTAACATTTTCAGGCTAATGTCCATGCCAACAGTATTTGCTTGTTAAGATAAACAGGGACTGGTCAGCCTTCTTCCTTGTAGAAGTTGTGTATCCACACAAGCACTAGCTGCTAGAAATACAGCAGAATAATGAACATAATATTTTAAATTAATGTGAGTTCATTTTCTGCAGCTGCATAATTACTGCAATCCACAATAGACTGCTCTGATAATGAGTTACACCCTTTCTCTTGGAGAGGATTCCTGAATCTTGTCCTTTTTGTGCTGATTTTTTTCCCATGGTATCACTAGGCAGAGTTTCTGATTTTTGCTCTTGCTGGTCTGTGTTGGTGCTGACACAGGAAGATTCTAGGGATTTTTACAAGGAACACTAGCATAACCCCAGGGGCTCTGAAAGATTCCAGAACTTAGCATGGTTGCCTTAATACAATGAAGTATCTGCTTCTGGAGCTTGGCTCCAATCAATGATGGCAATTTTATCAATTGAGAAAACAACTCTTCATCCTAGAGGTTGTAACTTTATGGCTGGCCTGGCCAGTCAGCTGAAATGCTAAAGAAGACCATAAAATTCTCTTAGTGAAATAAATGTATGTACTGTAATTATTCCCATCATGAGTTGAACTGTTTCCAGTTTGTCACCACCCTTGAGGTCTGTAGAGGTATTTTGCATGTATGATGGCTTTTTTAAGCTCTGTAAAGTTTGATTTTTTTTTTCCTCTGAATTTGACTTCAGAGCTTCCATTGATTTCAACAATGATGGATTGTATCCAAGAATCCCCAATTATACGTGGCCTTGTGGTGTGACAGAGGTTCCGTTGGGGTTATTTTCTCTGAAGGAAAAGTTGGTTCCTGTTCCCACTTGAGTCAGAAGGGAATGTTTTGCCACTGGCTTTATCTGGAGACAAGGAGTTTACTCATCAGGACAATTTTGCAATGTACTGCTCAGTTATTTGCAAGGATTCAGTCTTCACCATGTTTATCAGAGCATTAATCATTGCCATGATGATGGTTCGTTGCATTGCATACAGGTAACATATTTTAATCTGGTTTTCCCCTGTAGATATTGATGAGTGTGAAGACAATCCTAACATCTGTGATGGAGGCCAGTGTACAAACATCCCAGGGGAATACAGGTGTCTTTGCTATGATGGATTCATGGCATCTGAAGACATGAAGACTTGCATAGGTAAGTGAAAGTACATATATTCCAATCTGCATTAAACATGGAAAAATGATTTATTAAGGCACTCTTTCCAAGTAGACAGACAATGATATTTAAAGAGTATTGCTCTTATCTCCTCATTTTGGTCACCTGACCATGGAACCAGCCCTGTTGCACAAATGCAGATGTAATCTCTGTGTATCCCTGCGGACTGGGGTGCAAACATGGTGACCTACAGCACTGCATCTTTGGGTCCTCTTCCAGTGAGGTTTTTATGCAGCTCAGCTAAAAGAGTGCCTGCAGAAAGGAAGTGGGTGCTGCTGTGGAAACTTCCTAGCAAGTTAAGTCACTGGTGCTGATTTAAAATTGTCTCTAAGACAAAACTATGTGGAAGTGTTGTACCTTGGTAGGACAGAGGCCTGAAATGGCATATCTCCAAAACCACGTTTTCACATTTAAATTTAGTCTTGAGAGTATCATTTCTCTTTGGGGAGAAATATCTGACAAAACTAAACAATGCATGCATGCATTTATAAATGTGTACACACAGATATACATATATGTAGAAATTATCAATAATCATAGTCATTCTTTAGATAATGAACTGCACCTTAGTGTCTGTTTTTAAGAAAAGGTGGCATTGAAGGTATGTTAATGCAGATATGGTACTATAGCACTGTTACCCCAGATCTCAAAATGTATGCTAGGTAAGGAATAACTACCATAAGCACTTTTTTCTTTGCATCTGCAGACCTGTTTTTGTATCAAAATTCCTATCTAAAGAGATTTTTCTTGTTACTTTCTAAGAATTGTATTTAATAAATCTTAATTCATGGGGTTTTTTTTTAGATGTTAATGAGTGTGATCTGCATCCAAACATCTGTCTGAGTGGAACCTGTGAGAATACAAAAGGCTCATTTATCTGTCACTGTGATATGGGATATTCAGGCAAGAAAGGCACAACTGGTTGCACAGGTAAGTTTTAAAGCTTAATTATTAATTTTTAGTTAAACTTAGGAGTCTGCTTTTCTGGTGTTTAGAAACCTCTCACTGTGCTTCTTTTCACTTAACTTCTGCCCTTATTTTACCTGTCATCCAAAGCTGTTGAGCCTGTGTTCTGCTAAATGTCAGTGGTATAGCATTCAGCCTGATGCTGCTTCTGCTGAAATGAGTGGAGCAAAGATTGGGATCAAAACTGGGTGTATTGCTGCACAGTTGTTCACCTAAGAGACCAGCAAATGCCATTATCTGTAACTTGACAAACTCCTGAGGACCTCAGTGCATTTGGGTTAGTTAATTGTATCTTATGCAGGCAAATAACAGCTATCTGCTCAAAGAATTATTTGGCAAACACAGGTGGCTTGAAATATGTGCTAAAATATATTTTCAGTTTTTGCAAAGTGTCAACAATTCAGTTACACAACAACACCAGTCAGCTAAATCAGAATTTGCTTTATTTCATGTGTTGCCTGCATAGAGAAATGAGATTCAAATATACAGGCTCTGAGGGCATGATATTAATAATCCAAGTGCTGGTGTCTCAAGCCAAGGTGTTGAGAGTCTTAGGCTTTGCCCAAATATGAATACAAACATATGTTTAATATAATTTTTAATGTAGGCTTAGGGTAAACACATTTCTGGCAATGTCTTTGAGACACACTTTTATTCTTTGTCTGCTTTTATTGTACAGATTTAATAATATGTTAAGTGCCCCAAATATATGAAGCTGTTTTCTTACAGCTCTCCTAGAAAAATCTGAGAGCTGGAGTTGTATTTTGCATATTGGACTATGGATGAATAATTGTGCATTAGTAACAGCTGCCTTTGACTTACATATGAACTGATCTAAATCCAAGAAATCCCTAATTGTACCCTGTAGACCAACATTTCAGTGTTCTTTCTTTCTGTGCTAAATTACATGAAGATCTTCAGCACTCTAGACCTGAAAAGCCTCACGCTGATCAGTTACACATGGTGCAGCTGTCAGTCCCAGCCTAAGGAGCAGGCAGGGAAGATGAAGCAATGAGCTGAAGGCAAAAGACAGAGAAAGGTCATGGAGGCAGGGGAGGAATCTGAGCTATGGCTCCTGGAGAAGTGCCTGGAAATAGCCACCATTTTGGCATCACGTGATTCAAGGTGGTGGCAAATGTCCCAAGCAATATTTTTTTTGTTAAGGGAGAGGCCAGGAAATCCCTCTCTCCTGGTCCCAGCCAAGCCCTGACCTGTGGATAGACACTGGCTGTCAGGAGGGCTCTTCCCACCTCCCTACACGTTTTTACCTTTCCTGCTGCTTTTGTCTGCATGCTGATATTTCAGAGAGGATGGCACTCACCAGGAAAAACACCAGAACACCTTCATTTCGACAGGTGTTATGAGGGGCTCAGTAATCTGAAAGAGCCCAGTGGTCTGAGACAAAAAGGTGAAGTATCAGTTATGCTGATACAGCTGAGATGGGCCCATACTCAAACAATGAAAATTTTTGATTTAAGTAAGAAGACAGGAAGCAGAGCAGGGGATTTCTAGGTTGGTTTCATAATGAAAAAACTGTGTGGATACAGATCCCATAGTGACTACATTGTGCAGGTTCTCACCTTCTGGTTTTTAAAATGCCTGATTTACTGCTGGAGAACATTGAATTCCCCATTTCTTGCTTGCACAGTGTTAGAGCAGAGCTGAAGTTCCCAGGCTCAGGAACTGCAGACCATGAGACCACCCTTCAATACTTCTGGAAGGACCTTGCCAACAGCACCTTGACCCCAGAATGCAGTTCTTAGAGACAGATCAAAAGCATCCACAGTTTTTAGGAATTCCCATGGAAAAAAAAAATTACAAAAACCTGTACAGCACTTTGAATGGGAGATCCTCTGTTTCACGAGAACAACTGGATCATGTCCTTTGGGTTCTATTCCAGTTTTGTCTAAATATTTCAGCTCCCTTGTCATTACTGACTGTTTTCCATTTTAACAAATAAACTTGGTTTTTTTCCCCCAATCATTTAACAGTATTCAGAATCCACCCACTGACTTGCATTCCCATCCCACACAGATGTTAGTTCCCCTAGTTCTCCCCTCTCCTTGGTTCTCAGTAAGAATGTGGACAGAGTTTAGTAACAAAAATGCGATTTTTACAATACTATGCAGAAACACATGCTGTAGGTGCAGGTTTCCAACATGACATGCTGTGAATGGTTTAATTTCCATTCACAAGGCAAACTGTGATAATACTGGCTTAGAGCAGTTCATTTTAGATTTTCCTAGGCAGGCAATGGTACACAGCCAGTAGAGGGAAGATTGCTGCATTTTCCCCTATCCCAGTTCCAGATCACCCAGCTTTATGGCAAACACCTTGTCTCTAGTTTTTCTGTCAATAAAGTATACGTGTCCTTGTGCAGAAATGAAAATGGTTTGGCACTTGTGTTTGTATTTTGTGATTCATCACCACTCTGGATTACTGCCTGTGAATCTGCAGTATTTCACTGTTGATGTAGAGCCTTAAACTTGCTCTGATATTTTCACAGAGAAACAAATTCTTCTCTGACTCTCTCCCATCCACCCTTGCTGTTATGGCTGTGTGCACAGCCCCCCTGGTGGTTCCTGGTGGAGGGGGGTTTGCACAAGCTTAGGGTGCTCTTCACTGAGTCAAATTGAAAGAGGTGAACTTGGGCAGTAATTGCCCAACACAACCGACAGATCAAACATGAATATGTTACAAGTCAGCTGGGTTTCTCCACAGCAGGCTCAGGGAGTTGGAAGGCTGAGACCAGGCTCTGACTCTGCAAGGGCCATGCTGTTGCCTTATGGAGAAAGGCTGGTGGAAGGTATTCAGCTGCAGCCTTGGTGTGGGCTGTGAGCTTGCAGAGTTTGGTGTTGAGCATCACCCAGCGATGACGGCGTTGGTGGATGTGGGAGGAGTGAGTGCACGCTCCATACCTGCATGGTTGACAGGAACTTGGTTCTGGAGAGGTCAGACATCTGATACAGGGAAAGGAGGAAGTGAGACTGTCATTTGCCCTCAGAAATAGAGCCATAATAATTTGTGACTTGTATAATGTGCTCTCCTTTCCATTATTAATGGCTTCTGGCCATTAATAATACATTGTATTTCAGGCTTGATGGCACAAAAGAGTTCTGGTACCAGTGAAGCATATGTTTGCCCTCACGAATCTGGCAGCTGGCTGTGTCAGGCCAAGTACCAGAAGATAATGATACTGAGATGCTTCCCACCAAAGGGGGGTATTACAGGAGGTGTGTACTGGCAGGAGGCATCTGTCCAGCATTAACGTGCTGTGCCCCAGTGTGCTGATGATGTAAGGATGGATAGCAAGCAAGAGCTGAACTGTCCCATGTGAAACTCCAAGAGTACACTATGCTGAATAAAATCTGAGAGTGATTCCAAAAGAGAAACAATTTTATCTTTAGGAAGATCAGAATAGGGGAATTTTTCCATATATTTTTCTACTTGTATGAGCGCCAAGTTGAAATTCACAGAATTTTCCCTCTGAAAAGCCTTCGTTTTTCCTACCTGATTACATGGGCAGCAGCCCAGGAGGAGGAAATGCCTTGTGACTTCCACCAGACGACTGGCCCTTGGGGAGCTGGACCCAGGCTTGAAATACCTGTGAAACGTCAGTGCGATAAAATGCACAGATATGCAGAGACTGCCAAAAAAATGTAAAAGTCAGAAAATGCTTAAGGGATTTGCATAATTCCTGACAAGCAGTACTGATTTATAGGTGGAGTCTGAATTAAATTTACAGTTTGCTAAGGATCCTTATAGAGCATTGAAGCCCAGTGAAACCTAACAGAAAATGGTACACAGAGTACCTAGAAGCTTTCATGCCCAGCGATGAACACGTGAATTTTTTTCAGTTAATGTACACACTCGTTCTGTTCAGATGCAAAGGAATGTTTCTAGAGTATAGGTGAGGAAACAGTGACTTATTCCCATGCTCCTCTCTGGCCAACTTCAGTGATCCACTTGCAGTCTGGGTAAGGATGTGTTGTGCAGATACTGGCTGGCAGATTCGTTCCTTTGGTTGCCACATTTTGCAAGCATGGTGCAAAGGGTGACAGGTATATATGATGTGTATTTTTGCTGCACACACATTGAGAGCCCTAAAAATTTGTGCCACTGTGATTAATGGGAGAAACACTTTATTAATTGCCAAGGGCTTGAGAGAAAAAAATATTTTTCCAAAGAAGAGAACTGAAGGAGCCAACGAAATAGGGTGACTGACAGGTTTTTTTCCCCAGAGTGCTTGGGATTGTTATGATGTCAGACCTGCATATTATTTATCATGCGTATTCTCATCTGCTGTAGGCAGACAACTCCCTCAGTATTAATGGGAGTTGTGCAATTGCAAAGCTGAGAACATGTGTGCAGCAGCACTGGGGCACAGTGGGACCGGCTGAGGATGCAGTGTCAGTCTCTGACTGGAATGTCTTTATTTTCCTTGGCTTGTCACGGACTCATACTGGAGGCAGAAGGAGAAGGTTGATATAAATCAGTGACTCACTCCTTTACTCTTTAGTGAAAATCCCCATGAAGTCAGTGGGAATAGGCCATCATTGTGTGAAACCCTGACTTGAGCAGTGTCCTCGTGGGTGCTCTTTGGGTCGTGATACCTTTGCTCAGATCGAGTAATGCCTTTGTCTTCAGACAATTAAACTAAAATAGCTGGAGTATTTGAAGAGTGTAGTACTGTTTGTACTGCCATGCAGACAGAACAGGCTGGACTCGTGCTTTTATTAAAGGTATTGAATTAATTTTTCCCCTACAGAGCTCAACTTCTCCTTTCTGTTTCATTCTGTGAGGCCATAATTCAATACTTATGGCAACGTAAATCCATATTAAGCTCCAGTATAAGCAGGCATAAATTCCACTGATTTCAGTGCACCGTTTACACAGGACCATGTTTGGTCTGAGATCTCGTTTGCCTTGGAAATAATTGCAATGCAATAAATGTAGGCTTATAACTCAGCTGTGCAATGAAAGGAGAGGATAGGGATTATAGCAAAACATCTGAGTGAAACGCAGGTGAAGAGATGTAAAATCTGGGATGAAGCCAGTGATGGTATTTTATATGCCTCCATCAGCTTTAAGTATCTGAAAACCTTTCTGTGCATCATGGAAATAAGCCCTGCAATGTCCCTTTAAAGGTAGATGTATTAGAGAATACATTTTGCATTCCCTATTTGATCTTTACCCAGGTAAAAAAGCATTGAAATCTGTTAAAAATTTTTACTGGAGAAAAGCTGAAAAGCTTTTTTATTCAAAGCAAGTGGAGTGGCATTTCAGTAGCTGATGCCTGAGAAAGCTGATCCCACTATAAATACCCATACTTGGATACAGATTTATACTTGCAGCTTTCATCCCACAGAAGATGCTAAGCCTTTTGGTGTGTGTGTGTCAGACAGCTGATGGGGGAACAAGTGTCCACTGCAAGAACCCCAATGCTGTGGGGCTGCTGCTCCACTGGGGGATGTTAGGGGGGTTCCCAGGTACAGTGTGTCAGTGGGTCAGTGCCTGCTGGGATGGAGTTCACAGCCACTTTATGGAGAGTGGAAAATTTGGCTTGGGTTGGCTTAAGCTTGAGCCTGAGCATGACTTCATTGCGGCGTAGCTGTTGCATGCAAGTTTCTGTTTGTGTTTGCTGGTGGTTTAAAAAAATTCTTGGCAGAAATCTCTCTGCTGGTGATGGGGGCTTTTTGTGATGTTTTGTTGTGCTCTGCAGGGTATAAGGAGACTTGTGACTGTATGTTTTAAAGCATCAAATAATCAAACACGGTGGAGTCTTAATGTGAGCGGTGCTTTAACAGTTTGGGGTTTAAAATCATGTAAAGGCTAAAACATAGAGTGTTTGCCTCAGCTTTTTTATGTCAGTGTATACTGTAGCTGACCTCTCTAAATTCCTTCGAGTCTTTCCCCAAGCCAAAATGAGTTGCTTTTTTTTCAGGCCACCCTTAAGATTTTTTGACAGACTCGAGTTTCCTGTTTAGGGTGATGTTATCTTTGTATGAGTTTCTGCACATGCTAAAGGCAAAACTGCTCTGAGATTATTCGCTCCCGACCCTTTTTTTTAAGTTTTAAAAAGTAAATGTCCATTTGCATGTTTTCAGGCCTTTTGGTGGAGTCAACATTCATTAATGGTAGATTCCAGCTGCCAGATTTAGATCCATATCTAGACGTCAGCATTCAGATTATGGGAATGCTCATGTCTGGGTCTTTGAGTCAAAGCAATGCCTCACTTAGAAAGAGACTCAGAAAAGTAAAATTGGATGGAATTCCACTTCAACAGACTAAAAAAACTCCAAAAAATTAACAGCCAACCCACCAAAAAAAAACCCCAAACAAACAAAACAAAACAAAACAAAAACCAAAACACAAAAAAATGCCCAAAATCTCAACAACAAAAAACCCCAAGCAAGCACAAAACTCATCAAACAAACACCCCCCCTCCCAGCCAGCAGTGGGTTTGGGTGTTTTCTGGCCTTGAGTGTTTAATTTTAGGATAATACACAGATGCTGTCTGCTTCTTGAAGTCATGTGTTGCTTTTGTGAAAAGGCAAAATATGTGTACTAGGCATAGTGAAAGGACACAGCCTTTTGTCTAGAGAGGTGTGGACAGACAAAGCTAAGAAAGTGGTGTGAAGGAAATGGTTAAGATGATACCTGGACACTTTCCCCAGTTTTTCCACAACCTTACCCTCTTTAAAGAGCTAATTGTTTTTAGGTAAAATCCTAGGGAAATTCAAGTCTGTGATTTTGGGGCTGAGAATCCCAAAGGTTGTTACACATTTGATGGCTGATGCCTTTTCTTAATTCCTCATCTTGAGAAGGGTCTGAGCTGGGTTTTTGCCTGTGGCATCATGTAGAGTTTGTGAGCCTGTTTTCCCATTCCATCAGCTGTTTTACAGAGTGGGATGATTTGGCTTACAGCAACATCAAAGACACCTGGGAGGGCTAAAAAAATTGGTTTCAGTTTTGCATGGTTTGATGTGAACTCTAGGTAAGTTACATCCTGCGTGGAAGTAAAGCATAGTTCAAGAGCTCAGTTACAGAAAATACTGTAAAATCCATAGCTCAGATGTGCAAGAAAATCCCTGCCAGTTTTGTTTTAGTTACCAGTAGTGATTTCTGAAAACTTTCCCTTTGAGTTTATACATTCTCCAAGTACTTATATGGGGCATTAATAATGTTTTGTGAGAAGGAAGAATGGAGTTCACTTTGGTTTTTGCAGCCTATACATTTTGACATTGCCAGAGAATGCCCCAAAATGAAAATAAGGTGAAAATAGCAAGTACTGAAATAGAATGTGCTGGCATGAACGTGTATGTTGAAGATTGGATGTTTGCTGCCTGGTGTCTCCAAGGATGCTGATTTTTCCTGCTGTGTTTTGTTTCCTGAGTTCCTAATAAACTGCATT
The DNA here is from genome assembly GCA_013397975.1 of Machaerirhynchus nigripectus. NCBI lineage: Eukaryota > Metazoa > Chordata > Aves > Passeriformes > Dicruridae > Machaerirhynchus > Machaerirhynchus nigripectus. The sequence goes on from VZRQ01007124.1 coordinate 208,331, forward strand.
TCTGCTGAGCCCCTCAGCTGTCATGTTAAATACAGTGGTCCAGCCTGTCCCCCACCTTCCACACAGCCTCTGGCCAAGCAGAACCTGCTTCATTCCCTGCCTGGGGATAATCCTAGGGGCAGCTGGCTGGTGGTGCCTGCCTGGTGTTCATCAGCGTCCGTGCAGATACGTGGGGGCTGTGGGAGTGCTGCATTCCAGGAGTCCCTGGGCAGCAGAGTTCCCTCAGAGGCTTTTTAGCAAACCATGCAATGTGGAGCCACCAGTGTAGTCCCTCTCTGCGGGCTCTGCCCATCTCTGCAGGATGGGCACACTGGGGAAGCTGAGGTACTGCTTTCCTTCTTGAATGTAGGCTCTGGGGTGAGCTGCAGCAGCACTGCTTTCTATACCTGTCAGAAGAACAGGTAGTGGGGCAGCACGTTTGAAATATGCCACATGCTTCTTTGCTTTACTTTGCTTTTCTTTGTTGTGATTTTCTCTTCAGCTTCCTTTTTAAATGTCATGTTGTAAAGAAATGCATGCTTTCTTTCATGTTCACATTGTTTTTCTTCAGAAATTCTAGTGCCAGTTATCTGGATATGAGAAAGTGTGTTCCACGAGCTCCTCAAACATCTCTGCTTTTACAGATATCAATGAGTGTGAAATTGGAGCCCACAACTGCGACAGGCACGCCATATGTACAAACACAGCAGGAAGCTTCAAATGTAGCTGCAGCCCTGGCTGGATTGGAAATGGTATCAAGTGCACAGGTGAGAGTCTTATGCATTTTGTATGTATTTGTAAGGTCAGACCACAATGGGGTTCTAGCAATTCTGGAAAAAACAATACCACACCTATAAACTGAGAAGACAAATGGTTATCGAACTTGTTAGGTCGATTTGACATGATCTGTTGGAGGACAAATTCTCCACCATGGTAACTGTGAAATCAGCATTATCTCATGTTTGGCTTGTGAAACAATGAGAACTGACTGGACCATGGAGAGAGATGCTTTGTGCTTGAGGGCAGCTGATGAGAGGCAGTGAGGGGCCTCGTGGTGCTCCCCTTGAAAATAAGGTACAGGTCTTAGTACTGAGTGCCCTGGAGCTTCCTCAGTCACAGTTACCTTGTCAGACGTCTTTGATGGGCTGCCAGTAAGCTGTTCCCCACTTTTTCAGTCAGATGGCCGCACATCTGATTTTATTATGGAAGATTTTATTATGGGTTTTATTACGGAAGATTATTTAATATGGAAGATTATTTAGAGCTTCTGTGTGCCATACGCTATTTCAAGTTGTATTCATGTTTTGTTGTATTCGTGTGGTTTTTTAACTAATGGGTTTTGTTTTTTGGGGGTTTTTTTCCTCTTTTTTATTGTTTTAAAGATCTGGATGAGTGCTCCAATGGAACCCACATGTGCAGCCCACACGCTGACTGCAAGAACACGATGGGCTCCTACCGCTGCCTGTGTAAAGAGGGTTACACTGGGGATGGCTTCACTTGCACAGGTGAGCTGTCTGAGGAAGGCAGAGGATGAGCTCCAGTGGTACCGTGCAACCCAAGTTAGTCTGTGATCCAATACACAAAAATGGCTCTTAAACATTTGAAATTTTCATTAATATGTTATCACTGATGGTCTTCTCCTTCACCTGGGTTGCCATTGCTTAAAAGAAATACTATATACTATACATAGTCTAAATCAATCCCTTTTTTTCTCTTGATAAAATGCAGTTTTTCATTGAGCTTTTCTTGTTACTTGAAGTGAGTGGCAGAATTATTAAAACAATGCTTGATTATGTAATTTGACTGGTTCGTAAAGTAGTCCATTGGCTCCTCACCTTAATACTTAAATAATAGGGCATATGCATCAAAATTACTTCGTAACATTGCCTAAAAACGTTTGTCCTTTCCACAAGTGAGTGTGTGATGTCCATCCTCTTTGCTCCATCATCCTGAGAGCTGGTGTCAGGATGCAGTGCTGGCATGTAGAATGAAGGAAGTAGCTGCTTCTGAAACCTCATTTTATAAACTGTAAATGAGATTATAAAACTTGCTAGAGAGATGTTTCCCACCCACACTTCAGTCTCCTGCTTTGAAGAGCAGCTTAGCTCATGTGTGCTCAGTCATCAGGGGCCCTGCTCTTGCACTGAGGATGGCAGTGTGGCTGGGGGTGCTCGCTGGAGGCTGGCGCTGCTCGCAGCAGAGCTCTGCCGCAGAGCTGGTGGGCCAGGCTTTCAGCTGGTGCAGATCAGCAGCACTCTATCAACTACAGCAGGTTTTTAGAGCATCTGAGAATCTGGATTATCAGGCTTAAGGCTGAATTTGAATCATTCCAAATTCTAAGAAGACCCTGGAATTCTGTTTAATTCTCTCAGTATAATTTCATCTTGAATCTGAGTCAGCTTTCCTCAGTGGCCTTCCTAACCCAGTGCTCTTTATTAATTTCCTGTATGATGATTTCCAGGAGTCTGTAAGCTACACCCTTCAGATGGAGTGCTTACAGAGTTTCTGCATTCAGTAGAACTTTTATTTTTATTTGGATACTTCACTGTTTGTGAATTCAAGAGGTGTCTGTTACTCAAACTAGAGCACTCAAAAGTTCTGTAAGCCCTCTGCCAAAGTGTGCAGTGTGCAACATTCCCCCGGTAGGTGATTTTTGATTTACCAGCCATGGACTTTCCAAAGCTCACTCTGCCAGCCAGACTCTTGCAGTAAGGAGGTGTTTCTGTGATGTGTAACGTTTCAGCTAGAGAGTAAGGGCTGTGATCTATCTGAAGGTGAGTGGAGCCCAGTAGCAAGGCTGTTTTTCTCATCAGCTGTTAACCTGCAGTTTAGTTTTGGTGAAGTTCTTTTCACGCCACTTTTTGTCAGTGTTTTGATGTTTGGCATGGAGAACTGCCTATTACCATATATTTCCTCACTGCATAGTAAACCTCTTTTTTTTTTCCAATTACTGCCTCTAGGCTTTGCTGTATTAGAAACAATAACTATAATAAATTTCACGTGCTCATTCTGAGTCTAAATTTGACCCTATGTGCTGCCTCCAGTTGTTATTAACTGTAGCTACTCTAGGAGTCTGTGCCTCTCTGATTTTCCTTTTGATTAGAAACTCTATTTTCAACATGTCAGGAATATACAGAGCTGTTACATGTAGTAACCTCTGCACATAACAAGACTGCAGTTCCTTCTGCACGTGTTCAGATATAATAGGATAATTAAAATGCTTGGAACACTTCATGCTTCAACTCAAATGTTGGTGAAAAAACCATCTTTACTGCTAACTTGCAATATCCCTTCCTTTTACAGACCTCGATGAATGCTCAGAAAACTTGAATCTCTGTGAAAATGGGCAATGCCTCAACGCCCCTGGAGGGTATCGCTGTGAATGTGATATGGGATTTTTGCCAAGTGTAGATGGGAAAGCATGTGAAGGTAATTCTTTGTAAGCTTTAAATAACACTCAACAAATTCTGCCTTAGTAGTATTTTATGTTCCAATTGTTTATAATTTTTTGCTGTTGTGGTTGTATTGAGAACAGCATGAAAATTTTCAGTAGTATTTGGTTTTAGGTTTTTATGCAGTTTATGCATTTATTATGGACCTGTAGATGTTCATCTACCTGCTGTAGATAGACAGAACAGCTTTCCAAAGCCTATCTTATGATATATTTTTTTGGGGTCTGATTGGTGATCCAGATGGCACTGATAGCTGCCTTTCTTCATGATCATTTATGTCCAGTTCATTTTATTCAAAACAATTAAACAGAAGAAGTTGTTACTTTGCACTGGTGTGTATGAAGCTAAAAACCAGTGATTTGGTAGCCATTGAATGCACATGCTTTGAGGGCTTCTGTGAGGTGCAGAATCAGAGTGTGAAGCCCTACAGAAAGTTTATATGACCCCAAAAAACCAATCCTATATGATTGTTTGTTCAGTTTTGAAAGTGAGCTGTCAGTTAACAGTTTACAACTCGTTCATAAGAGCTTTGCATCTGCAAAGATTCAAAACAATCAAATAATAAACATTACCAACCTGATTAGAGTCATGGATTTGATTTGAACATTCGAAATCCTAATTTGATATAACACTAATCAGTTAAGTCAGTCAAGAAGATGCAGCCTTATCACCTGACATGGTAATAACCCATACCAACTGGTGTTTGATGGAGTTCAGAAGTACATCACTATAAATAGGATTTTTCCCCTTGAAACGTGTTCTGTGTATTTTTTAGTAACCTAGCAAGTGAAATTGACAGTGAATTTTTCTTTAAACTGAACCTATATTAGGTTTCATAATGTTTCATGAAACAATTTACTTTCAAACCTTTTAGCTAAGTTTAAATTAAACCTTTAAGCTAAGTTTAGCTACAGGCTTTTCCCTTGCTTGTTGCTAAAACAGACTTGCCTTCATGTCTCAGATGTGTACACTAAGTGCAGTATTTTAAGGTCCTTTGTAAACACTCTTTTTTATTGTATCAAATTAGTTGTTCTTTGTGCAGTGCACGTGGCATCCAGTAAATACTGAATCAGACTCAGTGATTTGGAGGAAAGGCACAAAAGGGCCTGCTTGCCAAACTTTACATCTGTCAAATGCAGAAACCCAAAGATGAACATGAAGTTCACTTTTGGGCACAGGCTTTTCCCTTGCTGGTGTCATGCTTTCTGCAGATGGCTGCTGATTTATAATGAACTTCATTTTATTAAGGCATATCTTCTGCTATGGTTAATACTGCTCCTTGTCAGATTAGCCCACTAATAAGCTAGGATGGTTTCTGGCACAGCTTCCAGAGATATTAGAAGGAGCCTTTTTCCCAAAAAAATCGTTATGGATTAGGTTCCTTAGGCTCCAACATAAATCTTCCATGTTACCTTCTCTTGTCTTACATGGTGTGCAGAAGCTGTTGTCTTCACATCCGTGCTGCTGAAAATTTTTGCAGTTCTCTATGTGTCAAGAAGATAAGGAAACCTCATATCTTTCCCCTTCTGTTCCTTAATCAGATATTGATGAGTGCTCACTTCCTAACATCTGTGTCTATGGTACTTGTCATAACCTCCCTGGACTCTTCCGATGCGAGTGTGAGGTGGGCTACGAGTTGGACAGAAGTGGTGGTAACTGCACAGGTAAAACTTGGAACAACGTGCTTTTTAATCTTCTGTTAGTGCCACAGTCGGCTCCTTAGGAAATTCTTTTAAGAAGCTATACAAATCAAACTGACTATAGGAAAATACAGACTTCCCTACTGTGTAACACAGGATTCTCCATACCTTTTTTACGCTCCTCTTCACTGCTCTTTGTCAACCTCTGACAGCCCCTTAAGAAGGGGAAAAACAGATCAGAGAGAACCCCTCTGGCAGAGATGTGTTGTGCCTTACAGTACTTCACAATACTGGATGGTAAGCTATGGCCTTGTCTTGTATTTTTCCCCTAAGTAGTTTTTTAGTATTTTATGTGATTCTTGTTCACAGATTGATTTTTTTCAGGAAAAATGCTTTTTTTTCTTTTTCCTATGAAATTTTGAGTTCATCTCAGACTACTGTTCTTCTAAAATGCCTATTTATTTTTTAGAGCTTTCTGGAGATCCTCATCTCATAACTAATGGATTTGTGATGGTCAGCATGTGGTACCTGATATATCAATGGTTTTTAGTGTCCTTGAGTATTTGTTTGCCACGTGCTGGTTTTTTCTTGCAGATGTTAATGAATGTGCAGACCCTACAACCTGCATTAGTGGCACGTGTATCAACACTGCTGGTAGCTACACCTGTGAGTGCCCTCCTGATTTCGAGCTGAATCCCACCCGAGTTGGATGCGTTGGTAAGGAACCACTCCTTGTGTCATTTACAAGTGAAGTTCCACAGGGGGACTGCAGGCCTAACTGCTTGGGAGTAAATTCCCAGGTCATGGGAAAGGGCTTGGTCAGGCTCTTCAATTCCCATCCCACTGCCCCTGGCTTGGAAGCTGTGCTAGGGCAGCAGGAGCATGGCCAGAGCTGATGCAGCATGCCAGCCGTGCCCTGCTGCCAGAACCAGCCCCTTGGGGCTTGTTAGGACTGTCCACAATTTACAGCAGGCAGGAGACAATTTTAAAATTCAACAAACTTAAGCCCACAAACTTAAGCAGCTGGCCCCAAGATGGCAGGCAAATGAAGTTGTGGCATGAAGCCACCCATGCTCTTGGAGCACTGAGTGCACTTGGCTAGCGTGTGCTTCATGACCAATGGAAATGCTCTTGTATCAGGCTCCAACTGCTTAGTAATCCTAATATGTTTTTGGTTTTGTTTGTTTAAGAGGGTGCAGGGATGCTTCTCAAATTTAAATGTTTGAAATTCCTAACATTTAGTAGATGCTTTCCTGCTTGTAAACCTCGAGTAGAGGAGAAAGCAGTGGATATCTGGAACTGGAAGGATGTACAAATGTGGGGGAAAACGTGAGTGAAAATGAAAGAAAGCCTGGCTGAACTGCCCTTGGTCATGATGAATAAATTTCCTGCTTTGTGAAATGTCCAAAAAAGCCAAGGAATGGGGCACCAGCAACCTACCTCAGTGGGAAATGCTGAGGCCCCCTGGGCAGCACAACTTACTTGCTTTGGTGTCCTGCAAGAAATGGGAGCCATCTGTGGGTATCCCTCACCCTGAGAGGATGTGCTGTGTTTTGCTCTCCCCTGAGCTGTGTTTGTCCTTCTGTGCACTGTGAATAGATACACGATCTGGCAACTGTTACCTGGACATCAAAACTCGGGGAGACAACGGCGGCACCTTCTGCAGCAATGAGATCGGAGTGGGTGTTTCCAAGGCCTCCTGTTGCTGCTCCCTGGGCAAGGCCTGGGGAGTTCCCTGTGAGCACTGCCCACTGGTGAACACAAGTAAGTCTGCTCCTCCTGGCTTAAACACAGCAATGTGTGTGTTGGGTTTTTGCCTCATTTAGCCAGGTAGCTCAAATCCTGGTGTGCATTTATTGTGGACATGCATGGGACAGGCTTCCACTGGCCTTAACCAAAAACTTCACTAGTCTTTGAGAAAGATTATTTAGTCAGAATATTATTATCACTTCTGAGCAAGTTTGCTATTACACCAAAAACTACATTATGAAAATGGGATAACAGATGATGCTACAGAGTAAAACCTAATGTCCCTAGCTGGTTATTTTGTAACTTTACATATAAATTATCTGTAATAATCATATCCATTTTCAATACAATTGTGCTGAAAATGTTTCTACTATCATAGACTCATAAATTGATTTTGTTTTCAGCTGAATATAAGGTTCTTTGCCCTGGAGGGGAAGGATTCCGACCAAACCCTATTACAGTTATATTAGAAGGTAATGTTTGCAATTTCCTATATTTCCATGTCTGAAATTGTGAAACTCTATAGTGAGGTTGGTTTTTTTTCATGGAAAACATTAATGACATGTTTATGGGTTTGTTTGGACAGATATTGATGAATGTCAAGAACTGCCTGGACTTTGCCAAGGAGGAAAATGCATTAATACATTTGGTAGCTTCCAGTGTCAGTGTCCATCAGGGTACTACTTGAATGAGGAGACTCGAGTGTGTGATGGTATGGAGCTTTCACTTAACTAGTCTTCTGCTTTATTCTTTGAAAATAGTGACAGATCAATATGCAGAGAATTAATCTTCCTTGAAAAGGACCATAACCAGACTAAGTATGTAAAGCTCTAGGGTGGGAAAATTGAACAAGCTGAAGTCTTACATTGAGAGTGTGAAAATCCCTTCTTGACCATGATAAAATATATGCAAGTTTTTGCTTAAAATGATCATATTGTGATCAAAACCAGAAAACCAACAATTTTTTCTATAAGTAAAATATAATTTGCTAACTGGCTATAAAAAAATAGCTGTTTGTTAATGAGAAATGAATAAGCAGTCAGATAAAAGAACAGACTTTCCCCATGAATCTGGTGGGCTGGTGTATCCATGTATTTTTCCACTGCTTTTTTCAGTCCTGCTGATCCAATGGCCAACTGAAAATATTGGTTGTACTGCAAAACATTTTCCTTCCCATAGCACAGTCAGTAGTACATGTCCCATTCCGTGCTGCTGTCAGGGTGTGCTGGATATAAAACCTTAAGCAACCCATCAAGTTCTAAAATTTCCCATCTTCCAGGCTGTGTTCAGTCTTCCAGATTGTTAATAATGTTAATGTAGTGCCTGTGATCTGCAGAACACTGCAGAAATACAAAACATTCAGGCCTTAAATATAGGCTGAACCAAAGTGCTTCATCCATATTGTGCTTACGTAGCTCAACAGATGCTGAGTGGTGTGTCAAAGACACTCTAAAATTGTAAGGCTGGGGGAATATTTTTGACTTTTGGGAACTGAGGTGTTTTGGGGATGGTGTTGTGTTTGGTTTTGGTTAGATTTTTTTAAACAAAACTTAGTCTCTTGATGAAGTAAATATGACATCTTGTGTTGGGAAAGTTGCTCACTTTCCCCAGTCAGGCAGTGCTCAGTGGGAACTCCACAGGGAACTGCTTTAGTTCTTTTCCAGATCTAAGAATCCAGAGTGGAGGAGATCCTCAAATACTATTTTTGTGCAACAGGTGCAAAAGCCAAATTGCTGTTTCTGAGCTACCCAGATGTATCAGAGTTCCCATCTTTGCATCACAGCTGGGCTTTCCGTGGCCACCTGTGCTGCCACTTCCTTCTCTGTGTGGCTTTGCTCCTCCATGACCTCCCTCAGAACCCCTTCAGCTCTTCTCCACCAGTACCTTCTTACCTCAGGCATTAGTGAGACATTTTTGTTCTCAGAAGCACAACGAGAAAGCTTCTGTGGCCACTCACTGCCTCTTTGTTCTCTTGTAGATGTGAATGAGTGTGAGACACCTGGCATTTGTGGGCCTGGCACGTGTTACAACACTGTTGGGAACTACACCTGCATCTGTCCCCCTGATTACATGCAAGTCAATGGAGGGAACAACTGCATGGGTATGTGCTGGGGTTTCTTGAAAGCTTTATGCTTTTTTTAGCATGGAGTGCTATCTCCATGCACTGGGCCAGGGAGATCATCTTCTCTAAGGGCTGCCTGCTGCATTGGCCTGAGGTTTTCATCATTTTCACAGATATGAGAAGAAGTCTGTGTTACAGAAATTACTATGCTGACAATCAAACCTGTGATGGGGAGCTGCTCTTCAATATGACCAAGAAAATGTGCTGCTGTTCCTACAACATTGGACGTGCATGGAATAAGCCCTGTGAACAGTGTCCTATCCCAAGCACAGGTACATTTTTGCATTGCAAAGCTGTCTGAAAGCCTTGGTAACATCATAATTACTATTAGTGAATATAACACCATTAGAGATGCTCTTTTTCTGCTCTTGTGTGTCTGAAATGAAGGGATTAGTTGTTTCTTCGTCCTGGAGATGATCAGCCCTAGTCACAATGAAGGCATATGTTGAATGGTTTGTGTCCATGCTGCTGGGTTGTGCTTCCCTTAAGCCAGTTACGCTGTCTCAGAGACTCCATGGTCTGTACTGAGTAATCCATCTCTTTGCAAGTGCTTGTTGATCCAGTGTTGAGGCACTGACCAAGATTTTATTGGTATTGCTCCAACAAATACAGGGTCTGGTCTGCTCTGAGAACGATCTGTGTTGAGCAGCAGAATGTAAGATGTAGCAGTTTCTCTGCTAATTGTATGGGCATACATGACTCTTCCACTCTGGGTGAGACTGCAGGACATCCTGCTCTGGCTTGAGGTGGTTTGATTCAAGAGCATCTTCCTAGACACTTGATTAACTGTGATTTGTAGTTCAGGTTCTGAGAGACAGATCTGAAGTTGTATGCAAGCACTGTAATGCACAGGGATAGGCATAAGCACAGCAAAATAAGCATGTGAGCCCAGCTGGATGAGAACCCAAGTGAACTCACGTGGTGAGCTTGGGAAAGGGGCTGCCTACCTCTGTGTGCCCTGCAGGTGCTGAAAGAGTAGAAGAATATTCTTAGCCAGAGGATATGATGAGTTTTTGACTGTTGATTAATTCCAAATGCTTTAATCACTGCTTTGTTTTCCTGTTGCAGATGAATTCTCCACACTGTGTGGAAGTCAAAGGCCTGGCTTCTTCATTGACATTTATACAGGATTACCAGTTGGTGAGCTGTAATTTATGTTTTGAACTAAATTCCATGCTACCTCTGCCCAGGGAAGAGGGGAGGTTTGTTTTCCCAGTTTATTTTTTCATGGGAGGAATAACAATTAAACAGTGTAGTGGAGTTCAGCCCTCTGTTTAGGTCCAACTTAAGTGCAAACTTTCTGCCTGCCTACTCCTAGCTGGCAGCAGTGGTGGTTGCTGCTTGTAATCAAGGCAACACACAGCTCCAAAGAAACTGTGATCAGGCCTACATGAGCTGGGCACAGACACTGGGAATGAGAGGTCTGGGAGTAAGGCCAGCCAGCATTTGGTCTGAGAGGAACTGGGAGTCTTTCCTTCAAACTAAAGCAAGATTTAGTCTGACATTTCACATCAGTCCCCCTGGGTATTGGTTTGACACAAAAATCCTTTTTTCTGCTCAGCTGGAATATTTCTCACATATGTTATTGTGTGTTACATTTGAATCATGAGTAACAAATTGCAAAACAAAAAGAGGGAGAGAATGAGGAATTCTAGGACAAGGAATTGAGTAAATCCCTACTGGGACTCCCTTTTGTTTTTATTCACACTAAAATGCAAATGAAAAGCAGATAATGTACCCTGTAACAAACAGAGATGGCATACAGGCAGTAATCAGATGCCTTAGCATGAAGCTGTTGCTGTGATGCAGTGTTTAGCTAGTTAGATGGAAATATTTCCAGTAAAGTGGGGAATGTAATTTTTAAAGAGGTTACAGAAATGTACAATATTTATTATTTACGAGGTCATTCCTTGGAAGAAAAGTTTCCCTTCTGGCTATTAGCATTAGTCCAAATTGTTGCTGAGCTAATTGGCCCCCTCATCAGCATCAGCAGGGAGCCCTTGGATCTTGCTGACACACACAGGTAAGAGCTGCAGTGCAGGGTTGGACACGTGTGCAGGGGCCTTGCAGGCTGCTCTGTCTGTGCTGCCATGGCACAGAGCTGTGCAGTTCAGGAGCCAGTGGAAGCAGAAGGGCCATCCCACAGAGCCCAGCACACATCCCAGTGCCTGCAGGCCTGTGCTGAGACTGAGGCACTCACAGCTCCTCACAGCTGTGCAAACCACAGCTCTCCCTGCTGCTTTGGGATCCAGGCTGTAGCACTCAGCCTGCTGCTTTGCACAGGGGTTACTCGTGTCCCTTACACCTGCAGGCACAGGATCCAGGGAGAGCCCTCTCTGCAGGGGCAGTGCTCCGTGTACCCTCTAGTATTTGCTTACAGTCCAGTGATGTTACTCTCTGTTTGGATTAAAGTTCTGTATAGTTGCTCCAGGTGCTTGTTTCAGAAGCAGAACTAGTTCTATTTTTACTCATCCTGTATATCAGAGGACTCAAAATTACAGAATCTAATGTAGAAAATAAAGGGCTGGATCCAGCAGCAAAATAAAAATAACCCAAACAAAACCACAGCAACATTATCTGATGGAAACTCCTGTTAGCTGATAATTTCCCACCATATTCTATGTCTGTGTGCCTCAGTGCATATGGCAGTGTTTACTAAAGGCAGAGGCTTTGGAGGAGTCTCTGAACTCTCTCATGTCAGAATATTAAGATGTTTAAGGACCCAATAGGCAAGATATATAATTGTAATAGCAGCTGGGTTTTTTTCAGTTAAAAATCAGTTATTTAACTGGAGTGTATATAAAGCATTGGCAAGCCCTGGCTGCCTAGTTTAATCAATCTAATTAATAGCATGTTGGCAGCACTTCAGATGTTACCTGTCATTGGCACTTTCAAACTGTTACATAAAACCCTGAAAGTCTTTTCAGATTAACGAGGGTAGAACAGTGCAAAACTAACTCTGGTAAGTGTTTGCATTCAGTCATGCTCTCCTGTATTAAACCAAAGACAGTTCCATTCTCTGTCTGGCTCTTCCCAGTGACTCCAGTGTAGCACTTGTGGAGGTGATGAGGTTCATCAGGGCTGTGGGTGGGAGACATGAGGAAGGATGTGATGCCCTGTGCATTTGTCTGTAGCAGGATATACCTTCAGTACAGTGAAGAGTCAGAACCTGAGAAAGCAGGAAATACCTACATTTCCACAGTTTGGAATGACTCACTCAGTGTTCAGTTGGGAACATTCTGATGCTTGCATTGTATGTTTGATAATTATCCTAAAGGGTAAATGCATAAGGACACACTCTGTAGCAGAAGAATCCATGAAGTGCTCAATACAAGTATTAAAAAGAAAATTATTCTTGCAGATATTGATGAATGCAGAGAGATTCCTGGAGTGTGTGAAAATGGGATCTGTATAAACATGGTTGGCAGCTTCCGATGCGAGTGTCCTGTGGGTTTCTTCTACAATGACAAGCTCCTGATCTGTGAAGGTAGAGTGCTCCTCTCATTCACCAGCTGGCAACTCCGACACTGCCAGATCAGGCCCTGCTAGGCATCCTCAGTGAGGGGAGAATACTGGTATCAGTGTAGTAAGTCCGTGTTAATTCAGACATTTTGAATTCTTTTGCATAGAAAATGCCACATTTTCTGTCAGACATCTAAGGCCTTGAAGGCACATGAGTCAGCAGTCATGGGAAGAAATATTTTTTTTCACATTTGACAGTAAAGCCAAGAAAAAAAAATAGTTGTCTTGAGTCAGATCATGAGCACAATTTCTTTAATTCCAAGATATTTTTTTTCTAATGGAGCGAATATTTTTGTCTAAAATATAAACAGATGAGGTTTTTTTCCCAGTTTAAACATTTCCTAACATTGTATTAGTCAGTTTAATGGAGAAACTGGAGATAGCATATGAATTGCTGTCGTTCTCTGGTGTGAGTTATGACTGCTGACAACAGGGATGCTGCAGGCAAGGCATTGAGTGCTTTGAGAAAAAACATCTTCTGTGTGCTGCTTCTGAGTGAAACCCAGTTACATTTCTGAGGACATAAAGTTCTCTTTTTGCAGCAGCTGAAGTAAGGAAAGCTGATCAAAATTTTTTTTGCCCAAAGCTCTGCGATGGTGTTTACATTGAAACCTACTAATACCTGTATGCTAAAAAAAGGTGGTTTTGACATCTTTCCACTGCCAGCTTACTACAAAAATCCTATTCCTCTCTTGACAGATATTGATGAGTGCCAGAACGGGCCAGTTTGCCAGCAAAACGCCGAGTGTGTGAACACGGCCGGGAGCTACCGCTGCGACTGCAAACCCGGCTACAGGTTCACGTCCACGGGGCGCTGCACTGGTGAGTGCCCGGCAGGGCTGCAGGCACCAGGGGCTTTCAGAGGGCTTGGAAAAACAGCTCTCCTCTCCAGAAAGCTGGGATTTCTGTTGGAGACGATCTGAACTTCAACGACTCTTTTCTCAAAAGTCTTTTAGGGCATCCCATAAACACGAAGGCAATTCCAGGCCCATCCCATGGATGTGTAAGTGGGAGTTAAAAACCTAAGCAGGTGTTTGTCTTTCACTTTATCCCACCAAATGCAAGCATTTTTCTTTAGCCCCTGTCACATCTAGGAAGGGACGACCATTTGATTCACTACCTTTCTCTATTTTCATTATGATTTTCTATATGTGTTTTAGCAATTTGTTTTCCACTTGTATTTTTACAAATAATTCACTGCTTGCTGCTGGAGGTTCTGCTGGTAAGGTAGACTTATCTGCTTGCCTGTATGCAGTAACTAACTTGAAAAGCTTATTATTGAATTTCCTAACTTTGATACAGATTTAAACAGGCCCCATAACATTATTTTTAAATACTCTCTGAGTGGGACTGCAGTTTTCTAATCTATTTGCTTTTTCTTACAATATCTTAGTCCAGAGAGGCATTCATGTTATCTTGCTTACTTGAAGAATTGCTGAGATTTTAAAGACTGCAGTGGGTCGAGCTGCTGTAAATATTATATACTGTACACATTTCTGAACAAAATAAGAATTACAACGGAAGCTGGTAACATTTTCCTCAGGTTTTTGCTTCTGAGTACTTGAGTTTTAGGAAGTGCACTTTTCCTTGCAATGCAGTTTTTCATTGTTTCATGTGACCCTTGAGGGAAAAGGGTGTAGGAGAAATCAGAACACTGCTATGAGAACTAAAACTTTGCTTTGTTAAGCTATGCAGTGGCACATGTAAATATTCAATATATTCCTAATGTAATTGTTGTTGTTAAGGGTTCATTGCAGCAGTACAGGAAGAGCAAGGGAAGGTTCTGATATGGGTTACAATTCCAAAGATGAATTGGCACAAACAGTAATACTTCCCTGTATTTTGCTCTTATTTTATATTTGGTGAAAATAAAGTTACACAATTCTAGTAAAAATAAAAGTGGTTGATAAAGTGTGTGATCCAGCAAAGGAAGGAAATTCCCAACCACTCTGCTGGGAGCAGAGAGTGGTAAGCATCTTGCAGTACTGGATCAGCCATGCTGCTGCATGGAAAATGATCACACCCTGGTAGTTTATGTGCTATTGAGTCAAACCTGATATATCACAGCCACTAGTATGAGGAGTACTGCATTTATCTTACCTTCAAGATAGCATTCTTCTGGTGGTCTCCAGTGTGGTGAAATAAATAATTTTTCTTATAAATTAGTTTTTGGCATCACTATTCATTTGCCCACAAAGCACCAGTCATGGTTTTTCTTTTGTCTCTGCTCTCCTGAGCTGTGAAGATGGGGAGTTCTTAAGACAGCACTGGCTTTCCTCTGCCTCCTTCAGACTGCAATTAGCAGTGGTGTCATCAATAACACTGGTCTGGGAGAGCTTGGTCCTCAGTGCACACCCATCCAGAGTTACTCACGGCCCCAAGAGCTGTACAGAGATCTGGGGATGGGGCTGTCAGGACTGTCCATGTGCTGATTGTCCCTGTGCCAAGTACAGTGCAGAAGAGAGGCAGGAAAACCAGATTTAGCACATGAAGTTCTTTGCAATTAGGAACAACTTGACTCACTTTTGCAACGAGCTGGGGATGGTTTGCTGAGAAACTGCATCTGCTTGGCTTAGATTGCATATAAAAGAAAATTACTGAACACTAGAGCCTAATCAATTTTAATACAAGCTCATGGCAGCACCTCAGTTCTCATAGTTTGGAGATGCAGCATAGGAAGGAAGGAAGCATATTGAATCAAACCAGCTCTTGGTGCTGTTGAGGTCAACAGAAACACCTCATTTGATTCATGTTTCTGATCTGTCATGGAAAAAAACTATGCCAGAGAGCAAACATTTTGTTTGTTAACATTTTATTTCATTTACTGTTGATAGAATCCTGGGTTCTGCCTGAAAGCATTTGTAACCAGAGTAGCAGGAAGCAGTCAGCTGTTGAACAAGTGTAAGAGATGCCCTGTTATTGTAAGGCAGCAATCACATGCTGGCAGGAGAGTTTGCCCCCTTCTCTGCAGAATTATACAAAATATTCCCTGCCTCCCTATAGCAGTAACCCTTCTTGCTGTTGGAGCTCTGTCCAGTTTGTAGGATCACCACATTTCACGGATGCTGCAACACCTGTATGTGTACCTGTTTTATCTCTGCTTGATGAGCTAATGAATCCACAGTGCCTTTTATCTCTCTGTAAGCCTAGTGAGAAAAGTGTGGTGTTCATCTCCCTTTCTGTTCTGTTGATTTCCATGAGTTGATCATACAATTTGTGCTACAATCAAACGTGGTTAAACACAGGTAGCTGCTTTCATGAGAAGAATGCAAACTGTAATTCATATGCCTCTTTCAAATCTCCTGCAAAGAGCCCTCAGACTCAGACACTTTCCAATCTCATGTCAATAATTCTGCTTTTCAAAGCCACAGTGATATGCTTTCCCTCCAGCAAGCATTTGAGTTTGCTAAATATCATTTTTATGCTAAATTTTGTTCAGGTCCACAAATACTGGAAGAGGTCATTTACATGCAAATGAGCCCCTTTTCTGGGATTTACTTAGTAATGGTTTTGTCATTAATGAATTAAAAATGCTATTTTAAGGTAGGCCATGCACTGGATACTGTCTTGGTTGCTGCTAGTGCATCTTTCCAGCCTTGTAGCTCAGCAGCCTTAACTTTCACTGCACCTCTTTGCTTTCAGATCGGAATGAATGTCAGGAAATTCCCAATATCTGCAGCCATGGGCAGTGTATTGACACTGTTGGGAGTTTCTACTGCATTTGTCACAACGGGTTCAAAACCAACGATGACAGGACAATGTGTATAGGCAAGTATATCAAATTAAACTGAAATTAGGATTCCAGTAAGGTAGTTGCTAAGTCTGTCCTCTCTGTAATAAGGAGTTGCATTACAATAACTGACATTGTGATCCACTTACCATCAGACAAAGGTGCAAAACTGGCCATTAGAGATGATAAAAAGCTGATACTGAATGAAAACCATCTCATTAGAGTGAACCTTTAAAATTACATATCCTGTCTTATGAACTGCTAATGCTTTCACTTTTGATGAAAATATTTCATTCTTCTTAGAACTTTCTGGAGCATCTTGTCTGATTTATTCCTTTAGGCAAGGAATTTAATAGGTTAATATTGCAATGCAGCAGTTGTATGAGGCCTCCTTGTTAATGGAGTGAATGAAGGGTAGATTTCTTGCCAGAAAAGAACATTTTTCAGAACCAGTCATCTTCATTAACAAGGGAATTTTGTAGTTAACCCCTTCCCAACTGTCGGTTGTGTGCTGTATGAACAAACTGAGATTTCAGAATGCTTACAATGAAGGATAGCCTTACTTTGGGAAGGGTGATATAGGAGCCACAGTGAAGTAAATGACTGTTGGACCCTTGATTATTTTTGTAGATGTTAATATCAAGTATGTAAACCTAAGTAAAATTTTCTTTCTGGGAGACAGGACAGTCTTTCTGCCTTCTATTCAGTCTGCTGGCAGTGGATTATTTCTCTTGTGTTCCTTTGTAGATATTAATGAGTGTGAGAGAGACGCCTGCGGCAACGGAACCTGCAGGAACACCATTGGCTCCTTCAACTGCCGCTGCAACCTGGGCTTCATCCTCTCACACAACAACGACTGCATAGGTAAGAGAGGGAGTGCTGAGACCAGGCACGTGCTCCTGAGACTTCCTGCTTCTAATAACAGCACCATAAGTACCATCTTCTCTTTTGCCTGATGTGCGTGATTAAAGACAAGCCCCTATTTCTTCAGTCTCAAAAGGCCTCTTTGATTAGGCACTGCTCACTTTTCTAGAGCCACTTGGATGTTGGCACAAGATACAGAAACATTTGGTTTTTACTCTTGCTCTGACAATTTTATAACATGGTAATTTCCCCTCACTTTTGAAACGGGACTGTGTTATCAGTTACTTTGTTGATATGGTGGAAACAGAAATCTCACCTACCCCGTTTCCATTGTTGCTGATGTTTCTGACATCTTTCAATGTTATTTTTCTTAGACGTGGACGAGTGTGCAAGTGGAAATGGAATGCTCTGCAGAAATGGTCAGTGTGTGAACACCATTGGGTCCTTCCAGTGTCTCTGCAATGATGGCTATGAGGTGGCTCTGGATGGAAGGACTTGTGTTGGTGAGTGCTTTCTTTTAGGGTTGAAAAAAAGGGCAGCAAACCTTGAGCAGATATGCTTAGTGAAACAGTAGGGTCAGAGAGAACTGTCACACTGCCATCATCGTACCTAGCAGAAAACAATGCCAAGAGGACAGGAAGATGACTCCTCTCCTGCTCCTGAAAAGTTCCACCTTCAGTTTGATGGAATCAAAATTAAAGCAGCCTCAGTCAGAGGCTTATTGAGATAACAGCAATTACCTCAAATAAATTGTCTTTATTTTCTTCTAGATATCAATGAGTGTGCACTGGAGCCTGGAAAATGCTCACCAGGCACATGTCAGAACTTGGATGGCTCGTTCAGGTGTATCTGTCCTCCTGGATACATCCTGCAGAATGACAAATGTGAAGGTGTGTACAGAACAATCCTTCTCTGTCTCTGGTTTAGCTGCTCACAATTGTTACCTATTTCCCTTGCATTTAAATGTGAGTAATGTTTAGTCTTCTGTGGCACTCCACAGTTCTGAACTGTAGCCACTTGTAAGTCTCTCACTTCCTAGAAAAGGTCTCACCAACATTTGAACCAGAACTACTTGCTCTGAACCCTGGAAAAATACAATCCCAGGCTATTTCCTTGATGGTACATTGCTGAAGTTTGCCCACTGCCTGAGGATTTGAAAACTAACTCTGGATTTTGCACTTGGATTACTGCTTCCTCTTTCTGGTTTTTGTTTTTGTTGGGCTTTTTTGTTTGTCAGATATGATAGATAACAGTGATGATGTAAAATTGCACTTTATGCAGTATAGCTGCCAGTGTAAATATTATTATTCCTCATTGCTTTAATTATTTTTCTTACAGACATTGATGAGTGTGTGGAACAGCCAGAAATTTGTGCCCTGGGCACATGCAGCAACACTCCAGGCAGTTTCAAATGTCTGTGTCCAGAAGGCTTTGTATTGTCTTCCACAGGAAGGCGATGCCAAGGTAAGTTCATTCCTGTTTCCTGGCATTTCAAAATTTGTTTGCTGTTTCATAAAAGCCTTAGTAGCGAACTGTTTCTAATACAGCAAGAAGACTCTGGACTCAAACAATGTTTTTTGTAGGGAAAACATGATAATTCTGTAGCTGGGGCCAGGTTCTGTCCTGCCCTAACATCTGTTTGTCATTAAACAGAACATTGCAATTAAAGGGGGCGAAGATAATGTTAACTGCACCAGGTTATGCATAGAAATTATGTTGTCCTGAAATCCTTTCTTTCACCCCTGGAGGAGATATTGGGGCTACCTGGACTCTTTGTACACAGCAACAAGACACAGAGATGGAGCACAAACACAGGCAGGAGACTAACCAGCATTTCTGGTTTTAAGGCTGTCTTTAGCACTTCCCATATTCACCATAACACTTGTTATATGCTGATCCTCTCTGCAAACATGTGGGTGGAAAAAAAGATTGTTGGAAAAAATTTGCAAGCAATGTTGTGTGGACAATAAGCACCCATCTGCTTAGGGAAGTCTGAACTTGGCTTCCAGATTACTGTATACACAGTTCAGAGCATAAACATGGGCAATAACAGACAGATCAGATGCTAAAAGCTGAACATCTAGTAATGAAAAGCCACGGGTTATTTTATTTATAAAGGACAAGCACAACAAATTAGGGAGTGAGTTACTTTAAAGGCTTTGGAAGTGATTAAATGGATACAGCATTAAATGTCCTATACACTGTGCACAGTGGGAACCACTGATGAGTAAGACCTTTATAAGGACCTCTGTAGTTTTGCTTGGCACAGAAAGTGATGCTTGTTGACACCATAGCGAGTTCTTCACTTCACAGTGGGCTAAATGAAATTGTGGTTTTGGTAAAAATGAATCCAACCTGCAGTAAACATTCATCTGAGTCTCCAAACCACCATGCAATTTGGCACAGTTGCTTCACTCAACATCAAGAAAGCCTATTTTAGCTGTGTTTATGTAGCTTGTATAAATGAAGTTTCTTCAGTCTGAGGGTGTTCTTTTCTTCAGGTAAGAACAAAAAAAATGACAAAAACCCACCAAGAAACAAAATCATAAAAAAGAATCCAGCCCAATCTTCTACTTTTTTAACATAGGCCCCTGTTCCACACAATGTCAGAGGAAAATGCACACTTGTGTATGAACTTCAAAAGGGCTTATCTCCATGCCCTAAAGAGGACTGTTCTTTTTTCAAGTATCTCAGGCCAAGCAAAGTTTTGTTTAAAACTTCCCATTACCTAGGACTTTGCTAAAACCTGGACATTGCCCAGCACTGATGCTGCAGCCGGAAAACTGGATGAGCAGCTGCTTCCATAACTGCCCTGCTGCTGTCCCCCTGCCAGCACAGAGAGCTGCCAGCTCCCTGCCTGCTGGATGCTTGTGGTCTGTGATCTCAGCTCTGTCCAGCATCCTGGTTACCCAGCTTCAGGGAATGAAATGCAGTGCCTCAGGGAGAGTTGGCTTTGTTTGTGTGTACCTCCGGAAGAATGAGGAAGGAAAGGGCTGTTGAAAATTGCCTCTCATTTTAGCACTACACAATATTGTCATTGCAAGTTGATGAAAATCTCTTGACCCGAGTGATTCTTACTAGTAATAGAATATAAATTCATGAGGCAATGTTCAGTTCTTTTAAAGAGGAGCGAGGATAAGAGGACAGTACAGCCCTTCCATTTCTGCTGGACCAAAGAGAAAACCCCTTGCTTTTCCATGACTGAAGTAGGAAACCATCTCCTAGCTTTTCTTTACTGGGGTACAGAGCTTCCCTCCTATTCAAATCTTCCACAGTCAGAGACAATGATGGTTCCTATGAACAGAGCTCGATGGAAGTTGGGTGTTTTGGTGGGGGGCATCCTGTAACTTTGCAGTTAACACCTCTAAGTGAAAATGGTGCTGAAGTTACCCTAACTGCCTATAACAAGTTTTTTCTCTGTGCAGATCTGCGAGTGAGCTACTGCTTTACCAAGTTTGAAGATGGAAAGTGTTCTGTGCCGAAGTCCCGAAACCACTCCAAACAAGAGTGTTGCTGTGCCCTAAAGGGGCAGGGATGGGGAGATCCCTGTGAGCTCTGCCCAGAGGAAGCAGATGGTGGGTTATTGACTAGCTTACCATACTGCCTCTCTGACCTGCAAGGAGATTGGGATTCTTATTAGAAGGAATTCTGCAAAACAGTTTTCTAAAGGTGTTTAACCCTAGCAATTGTCATTGGTCTGTGTAAAGTAGATGCCATTGCAGTCTCAAAAACCAAGTCCCTTGGATAGTCAGATATCAAATATATTCCTTCTTTGCTTATAGATTTGTTACAGTGATTATGGGCTGGGTATTTTGCTGTGGAGGTATCACATACAGAAAGTGGAAAACAGCAAAGTAGGTTCTTGATAGGCTCTGAGTGGCAAGTCCTGCAAGACACAAATGGAATTCTTCTAATTGTAAGTAGGTATAGGAAGAGGTGCCATAAACATGTAGTCTAATTAAAATCAAACCCCAAACAGTTAAACTAGATCCGCATCTGAATTTTGTTATTAAGAAAATGTAAATTTTCAATCTTATCCATCTGAATGACTTGCAAAAATAGCAGGGAATAACAAAATGCAGGCCTTGAGGAAGGAAAGCCTCCCTGGACCGTTGCTAAAGAAACACTTCCCTTTGTTAGTATCCTTTTTAAGACTGAGTAAGTCGACATCAAGCAACTCAACAGGCCCCTGTAGCATCGTGGTGCCGTTTGCTGAACGGACTTTAATTCGTGCTGACAAATGCGGTTAACAGCATTGCTGGTTTCAGCAGTACATGATTGCAGTTGGTTTCATTCATTAGTCATGTAGATGTTTCGCAGAAAATCCTCACAAAAGCCGAGGTTAGAAAAAAAACTTAGAAGTGCCAGTTGCAATATTCCTCCTAGGCCTATTGCCTGTGCATGTTTCATTCCGCTGACGGGGACCCTGTGAACCAAAGTCAGTTGAAAAGCACAGCCTTTGTTGCAGCAGTTCCTTGAAGGGTCAGCACGTGTATTTTTCACAGTCCAAACTCTCTCAAAGGATGTCAAGGCCCTTTTTCTCATCTTTAAAAAAAACCATAGCTGTAAGATAGCCGAGTCTGGATTAAATCATGCCTTCGTCAGAAAATGTAGGAAATTTTTCTTTTACAACAGAAAAAATGCAGCCACTACTATTAATACTTCTTAAACAAGAAATGCTGCATTAGTTTGTTTCTAGAGGAAGTTAAATACTGCTAATTATTCACAGGATCTTACACATATGCATTCAGGAGGTTGGAGGAAATGTAAAGCAAACATGCAGTTTTTGCCTGAATGTGAAATTATAAGTTTATATTGTACATACTTATTTTTTGGACCTGAATGTGAGGAGGAGGAACTGGTAGCAGTGGTTATGTGTAGCTTGTGAGGAATGCTGATTGCCAAGATAGAATCTAACATATGGTTTGATTTTTATGGTTTTTTTGCAGAGGCATTCAGACAGATTTGTCCATTTGGAATTGGCATCCTTGTTGGACCTGGTGATGCAAGACTGGGTAAGTGCCTGAACTGCACGGTGCTGTTTTTGCATCAGTGTCCCTTTCCACCCATAAGCCATTCTCCCTTTCGACTGAGAAGAACACCTCTGCAACTATTTCCAAAAGCCATGAATTGTGGAAACTTCTATACCTTTTCCTTTCCCCAGTTTTTCATACTGATTTCAAATTCAAGCTTGAATATCTCAGATATCAGAAATTAAACTTCTTTTAGAGCTAGGGAATTTATGTAAGCTCTAGAGAATGGATCTAATGTCACGTAGCGTACTTGTCTTTTCTTCTACAATATGTGTAGCCTGTTTACAGTAAATGGTTTTAATCCTCCAGAAGTGCAAACCAGTTTCCCAGATCCCTGCAGTACATTCTGTTCTCTCCCAAGACAAACAGCACTTCAGCCTTATTGGCAAAAGTCGGGATTTAAGGAGCACTGGATGACTACTGCTTTTCATATCTGCTGCTCTCCCTGTAGCCGCAGTCAGAGAGGTTTATATCTGACATTTAGAATCAGTTTCTTCTCTGCATTCTGAAAGCTGGCCTGCAAAACGAATTCTGCGTCCTAATCCTAATATGTCAGAATTTAAATATTAGTATTTTCTGTGATCTCAGGAATATTTCTTGCCACTTGTTCTTTGAGAGAAGTCTAAAATCCCATGAAGCCAGTTGCACTTACTGTGTTGTTTGTATTTCTGGTTAAGATGTGGATGAGTGCCTGGATCCTGATAACTGTAAATTTGGGCAGTGTATCAACACAGACGGGTCCTTCCGCTGTGAATGTCCGTATGGTTACATCCTGCAAGGAGCAGAATGTGTGGGTGAGTATGGCTGTTCCAGCTTCCATTTGAAAGCTTTTCCTGAGTTACTAGGTATGGCATTAAGGAGCAGTGGGGTTGTTTTATTCCAACATTGTGGAGTCTGCTGGTGCTTAAAACCTGCCAGGGCAGGGCCTGAGCAATCTGCTCCAAGCTGGTCCTGCTCTGGCTGAGTGTTTGACCCAGAAAACCTCTAGCAATCCTGAATTATCCTGGGAGCTTGTGGTTCTAATTCAGTACTCAGTGAGTTCTTGCATTTTCTGTTTTGCTGGTTGTACATCAACAACATAGATTTTATATCATTTTGGTTGAGTATAACCATGTATTCTTGCCTTGGTCGAACTACTTGCAGATACTGATGAATGTGCTGTTGGAAACCCGTGTGGAAATGGAACTTGCAGGAATGTGATAGGAGGCTTCGAGTGCACCTGTGTGGAAGGATTTGAGCCTGGGCCAATGATGACCTGTGAAGGTGAGACTCCCAAGTGTTAAGGACTGTTCCTGTAGTTGGGTTCCCTGATTTTGAAAACAGTTGAGGGGAGTAAAGCAGCTTTAAAAATAAAATATGGACACTTGGAACAATACCTCTTTATCTGGGACAGGAAAATGGGCTCCTCCTTCCTGTATCCACTGTAGTGTGTTTTTCTGACCGGAGCTGGGGTGGACAGGCTTTCAGGTGGTGTCTACCAAGGGACTGCCCAGAGAGGAGTGTGCTGGGCTGCAGTCTCTCCAGAACAGTTCCCAGAAGTGCTGCATACTGTGTGTATGGTTTTTTGCCTACCTCCTTGAGTGAAGAGACTCACAGTGGGTGATGAAAACAGGAAATGGGCTGCTTGAGTGAGTTAGGGAAAAAATGGGGAACAAATGAGAAAATACAAATACAGTAGTCAGCAATTACCTTGGTACCCCTAGGCTGAGTATTTTTCATGCTCTGCTGTCTCATTTCAAAAATTAAAATTTGAAAATGCACAAAGAGAGGTGAGGAAGATCAGAGGTATAGAAGGGACACTCAGAATATAAATTAGAATTTTTCAGTGTGGAAAATGTGGTTGAAGAGATATATGGTTTTATAAAGCCACAAGAGGTAAAGGTACCAAAAATAGAGGGAACATGTTAGACAAACCAAAGCAAACATTTTTATATGCATGGTACTTATTTAAGTTGTGGAACCCTTTGCTGCAGAATGTTAGGGAGGCCACAAGTATAAATTGACCCAGAAAGAGATTATACAAATTTGTGTGGGAATCCATCAGTGGAAATTAAGCTTGATAGTTTGGTTGTGGCTTTTGGCTGTGGAAGTCCTTAAACTGAGAGGCTGTATCAGGGGAAAGATCTCTGCATACATGGTATGAGGTTTTTAATATTCATCTCCTCCTGTTAAAACCAGAGAGAGGAGAATGTCCTAGGACATTCTGACACTGTCCTCTGGCGTGACACAGCTGTTCTTAAATTATCTGCCACAATCTATTTCTTTGCAATCCCATATGAAAGAATGCTTCTATTTTTGCATCAGATTGCATTAGTTTTATATACAGTTAGAGCTTCATTCACTTGCCTGTGGAATTTGGGTGAAAGCTCAAATTGCAGAGGAGGAGTTAGCAGAGTGCATAAACATCACTATATAGCAGCAATTACTCAAGTAGTCCAGACCATATGTAAATGCACTTCAAAATAATGTTTCTTGTAAGGATATTGTTTTATGGAATTCAGTTTACGAAGAAGCCGAATTAGTGCACGTAGAATTTAATTAACCAACCAAAAAACCAGAACCAAGATGTGGAAAAGATACAGTTTTAATTGAGCAAGTATTTTGGCAGCATGGATCTGGAAATTATTTCCATTGGCTGCTTGCTGTTGAACTTACTGAAACTTCAGGTAGCTGTGCAAACATCCTGGCGTGTCTGGTGCCTGCTTCTCTACAGAAATCCATTAAGAGTAGAACCAAGGGTCCTCAACTATTAAAATTAGCCCTCAGTAAACTGGGATCTGTGGTATTGCCTGTACCTAAAACCTGTGCTGTCGTCTGCTGAGCTTTACACAAGTTTCCCTTCCCCCATGGCGTTTGTCGCTGCGAATCCAGACGTGAATGAGTGCATTCAGAACCCTCTGCTCTGCGCGTTCCGCTGCGTGAACACCTTCGGATCCTACGAGTGCAAGTGCCCCGGGGGGTACGTTCTGCGGGAGGACCGGAGGATGTGCAGAGGTAAAGCTCCTCCCAGACCCTCACAGTTAGGAGATCATGATTTCAGTTCCTGCAGGGGCAGGGCTCTGACTCACTGCACTGTTGGGCCAGAGTTTTAATCCCAGGAAGTAACTGAGTCAGAAAGAATTTGGGATGAAATTCTATGGTTTGCATTATGCACTTGAGTGTACGAGGCCTGTCCTGCCAGTAAATTTATACATCTGCCTAAAGTGAGGTCATATCAGATGATGTGGTTTTGTCTTGCCCTAAAAATGGGCATTTGGGAGAAATGAATTTGCTCAAGGCTAGTATATTTTATGTTTGGTTTAGAACAATAAATGTACGTGTAGGGTTTGATTATGGTTGAGATTCCAAAGTCAGAATTTACTACTGTGAGTTTCCAGGATCATCTCTCTGTATAATAAAGTCTAAACCTTGTGTTTTAGATCAGAATGAGTGTGAAGAAGGAATTCACGACTGTGACTCAAAACAGATGGAATGCAAAAACCTAATTGGCACCTATATGTGTATCTGTGGGCCTGGTTATCAGCGCAGACCAGATGGGGAGGGCTGCATAGGTAAGTGACACTGAAGTGTTGAAGCTCTTGAAATTCACAGTTCCTCAGCAAAGCTAAAATTTTTGGATTTAACAAAGTGTTAAGAAACTCAGGGGAAGAATTGCACAACTGCCTGGGTTATGGATCTGTTGGTGCTGCACACACTTGGTTTTGCTGTTCAGGTGTACACATCTGAGGGCAGTAAGTAGAAAATCTGAGTGTGGTAGTCTTTACAACCAGTTTGTACTGCTGCTGCTGAATGCCCTGAGGGAAGAAGGTGAGGATTTGGGTCAGTTGCTGTAGGCTTGTTTATCTCTGTTAGCATGAATGTGAGTAGATCTGAATTTTTTTTAAACCTTGGATGGCATTCAGAAGTGCAGCTGTAATTACGAAAAATTTTGAAAACCAGTAAGGAATGTACTGCAGATATAATATAAATAACAACTGTGAGCTAGAGGGCCATCTTTCCTCTGAAAATTAAGTAAAAGAACCTTTAAAATGTAATAAAAAGAAAAAAAATTGAAATTTAACAGGCAGAATGCACAGCATAAGAATTCCATACCAGCCTCTCTTACCTGTATTAGTCCTACTTGGACTTGATTGTTGTCATGAAATTTCAAAAACGCAGATGAGAACGAGTGTCAGACCAAACCCGGGCTCTGCGAGAACGGCCGCTGTGTGAACACGGTGGGGAGTTACCGGTGCGAGTGCAACGAGGGATTCACCGTCAGCGACACCCAGGACGAGTGCCTTGGTAAGTCCCAGTTTGCACCTGAACGAGCTGCCACTTGCATAGCAGCAATGAGGGTTGAAATTAAACATAGAAATGCACGGTGAGAAAACACACTCCTGAGTTTACATGCCTTTGGGAAGGGGCCTTCGTATGTAGGTGTCCTCTTGCAAGTTCCTTCTTGCCGTGCTCACCATATCCCTGCTTCAGTCAGTCCAGCTGGGGTGACTCGCTACAAAAGCTGACTGCTGCATGGTTTCACTCAGCCAGGAACTGCTCTGACATTTCCTTGGTCCTGATTTTCAGCCAGTCCTTTTTCTCTAGGTTCAAACAGAAACATATATTTTTATAAGCATATTGTAACTTCTTGTCTTCCACCTTTTGCTTAATTTCTTGTCTTTGTTTCCCTTAGATGTCATTCTCTCGTTCTTACTGCTGGTAGTCTTTCACTCTCAGTTCCACAGTCTCAGGGTGAAGTGTGCCCTTTCTGTTATATTTCTGACTAAATTCCCAGTATCTCATGACCCTCTGGAGGGATTCTCTGTGATGCTCAATTTGTCTTCCAGACAACAGGGAGGGCTACTGCTTCACCGAAGTCTTACAGAGTATGTGCCAAATCGGATCGAGCAACAGGAACGCTGTGACCAAGTCTGAGTGCTGCTGTGACGGCGGCCGGGGCTGGGGGCAGAACTGTGAGGTCTGTCCCTTCCCAGGCACCGTGGCCTTCAAGAAACTTTGCCCTCATGGCCGAGGATACACGTCCAGTGGAGCAGGTACTTCTCCTTAAATGCTCTCTTAGACAATGCCAAATTAAGTGATAAATGATAAACTCTCTTTTTGCATATTTGAACACTGTAAGGGCCTAAATGTTTTGGATATCAGCTGAAATTCTCTGAGATTTTTCATGTTGACTGAGTATAGTCCTTTGGGAGGAGGGTGCACAGCCAAAGGCCCTGGATGATGAGGCACCCACCCCATCTGGGCAGATACTTGTTTTATGTCCTGGTTGACTGACATGCACTCAAATGGGAATTTGCACTCTCACATTTGAGTGTGTTGCAGGGACACATTGAGAGCTATTTGTGTACATGAAGGCAAAGTGATGCTTGATTTGTGGAGGCTGATACATGATCAGCTTCAGTTGTTCCCTTCCACTTACAGCTTGTTCATTGCCTAAGAAAGTTGGATTAATGCTCCATGCCATATTTTTCCACTTAGTATTTCTCCTTAAATCTGTGCAATATTTCTCTATTTTACGTAATTATGTTATGTATGGTGTGCCTTTCTGTGTGTCAGATCACAAGAATCTATTGAAGCTGTACGAAATGAGTTCCATTGAGAACTAACCCTCATTTAATTGCAGATATTGACGAGTGCAAGGTTATTCATGACGTGTGCCGCAATGGGGAGTGCATCAATGAGAGGGGAACTTACCGCTGTCTGTGCAACCTGGGCTATACTACAGACATCACTGGCACTCTTTGTGTTGGTAGGTTTTTCATCATGGTGTTTGTATATAAAGTTTATTACTAAGAGAGGGCTTGAAGAAGGAAATAGAAAGATGCGGAAAAATTAGAAAATAAAATGTCACTTGTTAATGCTTTGGGGATTTGGATTTTCTTCTGATCTATCCTGAACATTTTGTAAAGCATTATCACAAATTTTGATTACCAGCACTGAGGTATCTGGTTTTGCTTCTTGTAGATCTGAATGAATGTAATGAGTCTCCAAAACCTTGCAATTTCATCTGCAAAAACACAGAGGGGAGCTACCAGTGTTCATGTCCAAAAGGATACATCCTGCAAGAAGATGGGAGAAGCTGCAAAGGTAAAAATCAAGAGAAGAATTTACTGCAGAAACTCCGTGTTTCACAGGCAAAAATGAATACAAGGACACTTAAATGATGCAAATCTGTCTCCTTGATTCATGTATTTCCACTAAAGACAGTGGATGTGGCCTGCTAAGGATGGAGCTGGTATTTCAGTTAATTCCTTGTTAATTTGGATGAACAACAGATCGACAGGAATTTTTGCAGGTTGATGGCAGCTGATCTTAAAAGATTCTATAAATAATAATATATATGATTGTTCTTATCTTGGTAAGCATGTTGGTTTAAGCCATATAATTCAATGATAAATGAATCTTACTGGATGCAAAGATGAGCATGGTTTGCAGTGCATTGCCCAACATCAACAGAATTTTTACTTACTGCCTTTGCAGCATGCTGGATAAGGCACAGCAGTGCAGGAGAGAATATTCATTAGAATTCCATACATTTATGTGTCTTGGTAACTAAGATTTGACTAAAACCACACAAGTTAGAGCAGCAATTCCAAAGCTGGCATGGAGAATGATGGTGTACTTTGTTGTTAGCATTTCAGTATTTCTTTGGAGTAGCAGTATGCTTCAGTGCAAGGCCATTTTCCAGTCTGCCAAGTCTCATGAAGGTGGTGGCTTCCCATTTATTGGCTGAGCAGACATTTATTGTGTCACAGCAACTTTCAGACAGATGAGAATGGTGTCTGCAATTCCGTGTGAGCATGGACACTGTGTAGCTCCTAAGTCCCATTCATTACATGTGGGGCTTTACGTGAGAGGAACTGGAAGCCACTGTGGAAAGTGAGATGCAGATTCAAAAGGCTTTATTTGCTGTTGTTTGTAATCACTTCTTTCTGAGTCCAGGAAACACAAGTGAAAGATGTTTTCTTGGGTTTTTTTTAGATCTTGATGAATGTGCAACAAAGCAGCACAACTGCCAGTTCCTTTGTGTCAACACTATTGGGGGATTCACTTGCAAATGTCCTCCTGGATTCACTCAGCACCATACAGCCTGCATTGGTAGGTGACGTGGGAAGGGAGACACAGATTTGGGATTTATTATGGACCCTTACTCCAGAAACAAAGTAGCAAGGAGGTAGAATCGTCTTCCTGAGAAACCAAATGGAAACATAGGCCAGATTCTGATTCTAATCCCACCAGAGCAGAAGATGCAGAGGCCCCTTCCTCCTACCTTCCCTTGCTTTCATAATCTGTCTTTGAATTTTGCACTTGTAAGAACCAGCCAGTAAAAACACCACTTTGTAATTCTTGCCTTACCCCTTCTTAGGCATTGAGCAAAAAACCCAGTTCTATTTCTCTTCTTGTAGCTCATTGAGATGATGTCAAGGCTTCTTGAAACAACAGCTATGAAATACACATTTCTGCAGTTGTCCTCTGAACACAGGGAATGTTAAACTAAAGTTCTTCCTGCAAAACACTTTCTGCTCTGCAAGCTGGGTCCTGTTTCTGTGTCGGTTTGATGATCCCGTGGTATTGGTAGGGATTTGGAGATGTTTGGACACCAAAACATCAAACTCCATGTTCTTGGTGAAGAAAAGGAGTGTTTGCCTTCCTGTTAGTTTTGTGTTTCCAAGTTCAGAAGAAGGCAGTGTAAGCTGTCCTGTAGTGCAGAGTGAGAGCCTGGGAGGGCAGTGGGACACCTGTGTTACTGGTGTGCCTTTGCCTCCTCCATCATTAGCGTGGCCAAAAGATCAGCTTTGAAATGACAACTACAGACTAACACTGAGCTTTGGTTTCCCTCAGACAACAACGAGTGTGCTACTGAGATCAATCTTTGTGGGGCAAAGGGCATTTGCCAGAATACTCCAGGAAGTTTTGTGTGTGAGTGTCAGCGTGGCTTCTCACTGGATCAAACTGGGCAGAGCTGTGAAGGTGGGTACAACACAGTGCATTTAACTTGGCTTTCTCTTGCTTCCTTAAATCTTCTTTCAGCCATACTGTTGTCCAAGGAAGGACCTATGGAGTAAGCACCAAACCTACAGAACTAAGCATGTGCAGGTTGAAGGGGGTGGGGGGGGAGTACAGAAATTCAGCAGCAAGGCAGTATTTCTCTTCATGGGCCAGAAAAATGGCTAAGTTGTGGGATTCTAAAGAGCTGGGTGGATATTTTCTGAGGAAATGTAGCCTGGAATGTTTTAGTTTAAGTGTTGTAAGTTCAGTGAACTTCTTTTGAATCCTGCAGAGATTTCTGAAGGATTCATCAAGGCCAGGAAGTCTTGCATCTCCAAGGTGACCTGCTAAAGAGAGAGTTCAAGGGCTGTAGACTTACTCCTCTGGGTCATTAGAGCCTTCTCCTGGGACAGAGTTTGGGTTGCTTTGAAAAGAGATATCCTGGCATTCCTGGGATGGATGCCTGGGTAAAAGTGAGGGTCTGTCTGCTGTGCAGCTGGGACCCTTAGGAGAGCCTTAGGGATCCCGTATGCAAATGACTTTCTGCTGTCTGCTCCACAGCAGAATGCAAAAACTGAAAATTGTGGCTGAATGGTTTTCAGCCCTGTGTTACTTGCTGTGGAGCCACAAATCCAAACCTGAAAGGCCCAAAGTGGTCAGGTTTTTGGAAGATCCTGAAATATACCTATACATATGATAAATGAATGTATGATTGTTTGTAACATGTTTTCCAAATACCGTGTAATTTGAGCTTCTCTCCCAAAACTCAGAGTGTGTCTCACCCTTTTAGATGTTGATGAATGTGATGGAAACCACCGGTGTCAGCATGGCTGCCAAAATATAATTGGAGGATACAGGTGCAGCTGCCCACAAGGATATCTCCAGCATTACCAGTGGAACCAATGTGTTGGCAAGTCACTTTTGTAAATTCGTACATTTAAATGCATGTCAGCTTTGGTAGCAGCAAGAAGTGGAGGGCAGTGGTGCAGTTTGCCATACTTTGTTTTTATGATTATAATTTCCTAAGTTCAGCAGAGTTTCATTACAAAGGCAGAGTGGGTATGAAGCACCCAGTAGCCCATGTCCTGGTTCAAGAAGTGTTTAAATACAAAGCTCTCCTTAAGGTTGCTAGAGGTTGTATTGACTTTGAGGAACCTCGTGTTACTTGTGTATTTTGTGGTCTGTACAAAGGAAATCTTACTCAGGTCTGCGATGGTCTCTGCTTGGACAAAGGTCCTGTCTAAGAGTGGATGGTGGATTGAGCCTGGCACTCTCAGAACTGCAAATTTGGATTGTTAAATTGTAAAATTCAACTTCTGGCCCCAAGCATCTCAAATTCCATTAAAATTCTACTTGATCTGTGCTTTTTTCATGCTTACAACACCTACAGGAAGGCTGCTGTGTTTATGCCCTTCATCTGTACAGAATTAACAATTTGTCATATTTGAGCAAACCTGCAGCTGTGTCCTCACTCGTGTCCCCTTCCTTGCTGCTGTGGAGCATGGTGAAGTGAGTGTACCTGCTCTTGGTGCCTGTGGCCCAAACAAGCATTTATGATGTTGGTATAGTTGCTGTGAGGTGTGACAAATACTGAAACATCGCTCTGAGTTCGTGGCAAACCCCTGCAGGCTCTGGGAGCACAGGATTCAGCCCCAGGTTTTAGTACCTTGTGGTCTCCACATGTTCACATTGCACTGTCTGTGACTATATTCTTAAGATACTTGTCTGGATCTCCTGGGTGTACCACAGGGGAAGAATCCATGTGCGAGGTTTTTCCGTGACAGTTCCTTCATATTCCTTGGCAATCCCAACTCTGCAAACAGTTTGTGTCTTTTTTAGCTTATTTAATGAATCGTTCAGGGATTTTTTATGTTGCTGCAACACATTTAGATAATCACTGAAGAATGCTTTGGTTCCTCCCATGTCTTGTGCTGTCTGTGACTGCATCCCCTGCCCAGGCACTTCCACAGTGCACCACGTCGTGAATCAGGCTGCAAGAAGCAAAGACATTACTTCTAAACAAAGCACAAAGAGCCATGTTGTTTGGAAAAAGACAATAATGCTCTGACTTAGTACTTATTCTCCTGTAACCTGGATATTGAGGTCAGAGATGCTGCTCTGTACTTCCCAAATTGAGTTGCTTGTGTGTGCACACACCCACAATGTACGTATGCATTTATCACAGAAAATGGGGAACAATAATATTCAAAACTTTTTGAAGCAATTTGCCACATCAGACAGCAAAAATCAGACCAGCTTCATTTCAAAAAGTAGCCATTTTCAGTAAATAAGCCTGAATTGACCTCAAACTCCTACAGTGCCACCCTTGGGAAGTTTGGAAAAGGACTGGTTCAGAATGTAGCAGTCTTTTGTATCTACAGCTGCTTTTATTTTTACTTTACTACTTGTTCCCGTATCTAATATTTAAATGTGACTTTGTAGGGAGGAATTTTCAATGCCTGGAAAAGGTGTCAGAGCTTGATTCCTTACTCTTTTTCCTTTAATACTGAATAGCACTGTGAACAAGGGATTACTTGACCAGATTGTTGGCTGTACAAAGTTTTATTCTTCTCAGTTATTTTCAGAAAAAAAGCCACCTCCTCTGTTTCTCTGCTCTCCAGAGCATGAGCTGATGTGGCCTGAAACATCTTCTGTAGAGTAGCCCCAGTGTTGCTGTTTTGTGGTTGTAGTCATCTCCCAGGGACCACTGCCCCAGCCAAGGGGGAGGACAAGCCCCAGTTCTCTGTGTCCATCCACGGTGGCAGCACATTCAGCCAAGCACGACCTGTACAAGGGGAAGGCTGGACTGTACCTGAGGGTGAAAGTTAACGTGGTGTATTCTTCTGCTTCTTTTCCAGATGAAAACGAATGTCTCAGTGCACACATTTGTGGAGGAGCATCCTGCCACAATACTTTGGGAAGCTATAAATGTATGTGCCCTACCGGATTTCAGTATGAGCAGTTCAGTGGAGGTTGCCAAGATATCAATGAATGCGGTTCTGCACAAGCCCCGTGCAGTTATGGCTGTTCAAACACTGAAGGTGGCTACGTCTGTGGATGTCCACCTGGTTACTTCAGAATAGGACAAGGGTAAGGGATTCTCATTTTAAACTAACAGGTACCAAGGGGACACAGTCCACTCCTTTCTTTGCAGTGTGGAGCAGCAGAACCAGGGGGATTGTCAGGATTGGGAAGGCACTCGAGCTGGGTGCACCTACTGACTTTGGAGATTTGGCAGGGAGGGAGGGTGGGAAAGGTAANATCCTCCTATTTCAAGCTACTGCTTTCACCTCTCCTGCACACCCCAGCAGCCTGCCGAGTCCTCTGAGCTTGGCACTTGGGAGCTCACACTCCTTGCTGTGATTCACTTGTCTCCTTAAAGAAGAAACAACAAAACAAACATTATTAATAACACCCCCTACCAGCTGTAAAAAGAAATTATATTATACAAGTGGTTTCACCTGCTGGTTGGAATAACAACTCTGAATGTTCTCATGTTCTTGTATGTTCCATATTCTTCTGAGTTTCAAATTAATATTTTTTTAATAAATGTCTTCTTTATCAAGAAAACCAATTTTCCCTTGCCCCAGTGGGAGTGTTAGGGCTGTGCATCATATAGGACCAAGCAACCCAAATGGAAAGCAGAAAGGTCATGGTTTAAATTTTGTAAGTGACTAAAAGCTTTGGGATGCATTATGAAAGACCTCACTTTTCAGATTTTTCAGCAGTTGTTAAAAATTGGTCTCTTTAAATGTGTTCCAGGCTGGATAACAGAAATTGCTAACAACAACTCAGAGCTTAAGCCTGTGTTTTTAAAACTGTTAAATACTGGCAGGTCTCTCTTGGGCAAAAACCCATGAAGGCGGATTCTTGAAATAAGAGTGGCCTCATTGTGATTCAGTGAGAATTTTGTCTGTTGACTTTAGCAGAAATTTTTCCTAGGAAATGAATGCAACATAATTACTTAATTATTTGCACTTACAGTCCCCCAAATTCAGCTTTTGGTAAGATCTATGTCTCGCTGGAGTTAATTTTGAATTTCTTCCTTCCTCAGACACTGTGTCTCTGGAGTGGGGCTAGGCAGAGGTCAAGGACAAGAGCTTTCACTCAGTGGAGAAGTAGATGACAACTCCCTCTCTCCAGAAGCTTGTTATGAATGTAAAATCAATGGCTATCCCAAGAGAGGAAGGAAGCGCAGGAGCACTAATGAAACTGCAAGTGAAGCAGAGGTAATTGACCCTTTCTGGGGGGAAAGAGTTTGTGGCTGTCTTGTGAAAGCTGGACTCAGAAGGAGGT
Organism: Machaerirhynchus nigripectus; assembly: GCA_013397975.1. NCBI lineage: Eukaryota > Metazoa > Chordata > Aves > Passeriformes > Dicruridae > Machaerirhynchus > Machaerirhynchus nigripectus. The sequence goes on from VZRQ01007124.1 coordinate 242,707, forward strand.
GTGCCAAGAGACAATCCCTCAGGAAAAATGTACACCCTAAAGTAGAGCAAAGCTGGTTTTGGATGTCAGGTAGTGTTTTTGTCTCGGAGGTGATGTAGAGCTTCGCCTGCTTTCCAAATGAAAATGTTACAGCTAATGTGCTGCTGTCTGAAATGTTACCATCCAGCCAGAGGTGAAGGGTGAGGCTGCTTTTCCAGCACTCTGCTGCACCTGCAGGCTGCCCTGGCTCCATACTTAAACCAAACGAATCTTGCAAAGCAGAAAATCCACACTGAAATGCTGTGGCTCCCTCACAGACCCTGCTCTCCTTCACGTGTTGTTCTCTCAGCCTGTGGCTCCCCTGGCAGAGGGGTGGAGTGTGCCGTGTTTGCTCTCCCAGCACAGAGGGGCTTCATCTGTCAGGCAGGAAGGCCCATGCACAGAAACTTCCAGCGCGTGTCTCGGGCTCCTCTTGCCCACACAGGGGTGGTGACAAACTCTGTACTTCATCCTGAGGAGTCTTAGGCCCATAATAGTGGATTTGACAGATGATGTTACAGAACTTCCTTTTTAAAATTGTTTAATTAGTAATGAATGAGCTGGGCAAGAAACACATACACACAGGCACGTGTGAAACGCTCTCTGACACAGCCAACTGACAGCCTTTGTTCTTGTGCAGGATCAGCAGGAGCTGGAGCCACCCATCAGTCTGGCCAGCTGGGATATTGAGAAAGCAGCGGTGTTCTCCATCAACATCTCAGATCTCAGTAACAGGGATCGCATCCTGGAACTGCTCCCTGCCCTCACAACACTGACAAACCATAACCGATATTTAATTGACTCCGGAAATGAAGATGGTTTCTTTAGAATCAATAAGAAGGACGGGATAAGTTACCTTCATTTCACAAAGAAGAAGCCAGTGCCTGGAAATTATTCATTACAAATCAGTAGTATTCCACTCTATAAAAAGAAGGAACTTAACCAGCTTGAAGCGAAACATGACAAAGACTACCTCAGTGGTGAGCTGGGAGATAACCTGAAAATGAAAATTCAGATATTGCTTCATTAATTCATCAACCAAAGACCAAATAATTAAACCAAAGATAGATAGGTAGGACTGAATATTCCTCCCAATCAGATTCTCCATATCATAGGTACAATCTTACATGAGTACATTTGTATGAACGAGCACTATCATATTATTACATAAACAAGGTACAGGATGAATACATGAGCTCAAAACTACCACTTTCTCAGGCTTTTATGTGTAGCTGAGCTACCTTGATATGTTGAATCTTGAAAACTGGGACTTTTATCATTGGAAGTTGGCCACTGATGCTGAGACACGTCATCATTTCAGCAGAGGTACAAGAACGTGCTTTCAACTGATGGACAGCTCTATTTTTGTAATTCTTAAACTTCGCTTCTCCAACTACAACTTACTAGGTCAGCCATTTATGATATCCATTTGGTGCTAGTAAATTTTCAACCTAGATTTATAAATGCACTGTAATATTTACACAACTTAGAAGCCAAAATTGCCATTATTCAGTCTAAATACTTCAATCAACCAAAGTTAGCTCAGTAGTTTATCTCAGTTATGCCTATAATACATTACATGTAAATTAAGTGTGTGTATACTGTAATCATGCTATTTTTATCAATGAAGCATTTGTAAACTAGATTAATAATACCCTTAATGTGAGGGTTTGTAATGGTGCTTATAAGACCAACTACTTGTTAACTGTATACACAAACCTGATGATAAAGTTTCTGTGACTTGCCAAAATGCACTGAGGTCAGTAGGGACCATTAAACATTCTCAAAAGTCAGATGACAATCAGTGCCATCCTACACCATGACGTATTGTAACATGTCAAGAGTACCCATAGTCATTCATATCAACAAGGGTTCAATGTCATAAATGTCACAATAAAACAGTTTTTTTTTTTAGTTTATTCTGTGGCCTTGTGTTCTTGCTAAAAGTGTGATAAATACTAAAAGATGTGCATTCTTATACTTCAGGCATTGTCAGTCGGGTTGTCTGTGTATCTGTCTGTGTGTCCAGGTGATTCCTCCTTGAAGGAGCTGCTGCTGTTCATTCTTAAAGCAAAGGAAGAGCAGAAGTCCAGAAACCTTCACAAATCTAAACAGCAGTGGACCTCTCTCAAGTTACTGTGTGGCTCCAGAAAGGAAGTGAGAACATTTCCAGTGACATGACCAGGGTAGTCCTGTCAATGTATAATTTGATAGCCAAAACATGCAGAAGTGGATGTTAAATCATTATACAGAAAATGCAGTTAAGTGTGAAAAATCTGTTTGCTAAAACTGCCTTAAGATATTCCATTCTTTTACCCTCACTTCAACAGTTACTGGCAAATAACCCAAGACTGATAACAGAGGAATAATCCAATATCAGAAGCCATCACAAGTTGTAGTTGGGTTTTAATATCAAGTGAATTATTCAATGATGTGGATGTTCCTGTATATGCAAATGCCATGGTGTATCTTTTAGCAGCAGCAGAACGTTGTACTGAGGTGTGATGCTATAAAATCTGGAAGAAAGAAGTGCAGAAACTGCTGCTGGGACAGCACTGTAGTTGATAGAGGGAACATATATTGAGCTATAATAGCTTTGGAAGGGAAATGTACTCCTATAATTCATCCCAAATTGTATTGTTTTCTGTAATTAGATTTCAGCTCTGTGATTTCTTTTGCATAACAAATATAACTATATAAAAAAGGAGTTTGTGCACGGGATTACTTTGATATTTTTAATAGACCATGTCTGGATTTTATTTATTAGTGTGCAAAAATGTTGAACAGTATATTTTTTCCACATGTTGCGTAACTATGGTGAGATATAACCAGAACTTTACAGTTGAAAATGGCACTCTTATATCAGCAGGTTGGGAATGATTTTTAGTGTCAGGGTTCATGATTGTATAGCTTATAGTTAAGTGTACAGTTTAAGTATTTTTTCTCAGCCCCTCAACACTGAGAGGAACTGAGAAGGATGATTTCAGAAGGACCTGTCAGGAGTCTATCCAGTACAGTTGGTTTACATTTAAGGTCTATGTAACACCTTATGATGCCAAAGGTTCTGTGACTGTGTTCCAGCAGCCCCAGCATTGCCCACACAGTTCTGCAAATTGCCTTTGTTATCCTTCAGAAACAAGAAATCTTGACAGTAGCTCTTTAAGTCATTTTCAAATGGAAAACCCAGTCTTGCTGTACCAATGTGCACATGAAAATCCACCTTTTTGTACATTATTCATCTGTCTCTTTGCAGCACTGCCCTTTAACTGGTATATAATTTTTGCTTCTCGGTTTTAGTTGCTGTATGTGTATGATCATTTCCATTAGTTTGAATTTCTGCAGCTTGCTTGGCATCTCAGTGAGGCACAAGGATTGCACAATAACACTGCACGAAACCTGCAATAAAAAAGTGGTTTGTAACTTGCTGTGTGATTTTGAAATAATCTGCTGTATTTCATTTGATAGTGGAACCCCAGAATGACTCTAAGCATGAGACAAACTGAAGTAGAGGTCTTTCTGAATGTGTATCCTTTTGCAATTAAAGGATATTTTTCAAATTCAAGGAAATAGCAAAATGCTTAAATATTTGAAATAAGTGTCTTCCCTCCATTGCGATTGTGCATATGACTCTGCATAGATGATTGCATGGATAATAAATCTAATTTTTGGTTAAGAGAGTTTAACAAAGATGGCTTGTTACTGTACACAGCAAATCATTCTCTTATTGTGTGTTGTAACAGTATCTTGTAAATTTGACAGCCCACGTGTATTTTGGCAGAACACCACTGTTTCCACAGTCTCTCTTTTAAGCTGACTTTCAAAGAACCCCAAGTGTTTGCTTTCTTATGGCAGGTCTTGAAGGGTCATACTCAGGTTTTCTCTAAGATAAATATTCTGTGCTGTGATTCAAGTTCAGCTTTGTGCTTTGGAAGAGCTAATCAGGTCAAGACTGCTCAGCACAGACAGGCCTGAGCTGTTTGGAGAGCAAGACGCCATGGTTCGTGTCCAGCAGCTGCCTGCACCTTCCTGGGCCCAAGTTTGGCACTGCCAGTCTCTGCCAGCAGCACCACAACAGGTAAGTGCATCACAAGGCACCAAACTTGCTGCTGTAGGCCAAGCTGGGGGTGGTGGCAGTGGCATTGCAAAAGCTTTCTCACTGCTTTTAAAAATTGACAGTGGCTGTGAAGGAACGGCCACCTGAACCATTAAAGCCTCACAGTGCTCCTGTGGATCTGATGAAGAGGAGAGAGCTTCTCTTCACTGTGATGAGAAAATCTTGTCTTTTCAGTTATGGAAGGGAAGCCAGAGTTCAGCATTGGAGGAGGCTGGAGCTGCAGGAGCTGTGCACCCCTCTCAGTGCCCCGCAGCTGCCCTGTGCCAGGTAGGACAGGAGCTAATGGGACACACCAGCTTCAAAAAACTGGGACATGTGGACCCAGAATCTTGTCTACTTCACTCTCTCCCGAGAGCAAATCTTGCAGCTTTTCTGCAAGCAGGAGTGGCCAGAAGCTAAGGCCAAGATATGATGTACACCAGATAAATCCAGTAAATCCGGGCTGGCAATGTCCTACGAGAGTATTTGCCCAGAGTAAGCCCTCATGTTATCACAATCTTGGCAGAATAGCACTTGGCTAAAAGCCTTGTGTTAGGAAAATCCAAGAGCTTCTAGTTGTTGCCTATGGCCTGAGTGTGTTGGATGTCTGCAGAGACCTGTGCAGCCCCTGTGTGAGCTCCTGTGGTTACACAGAGCTGCGTGGAGGGCTCTGCATCGGCGCCACAGGTCTGGGATGTCACATTAACCCGCAGGATCATGCTGGTTCAGAGTGCTGTGAAAACTTAAGACAGGGCAAGCAGACAGGTGTGATTTGGGGCAAAATATGCCATCATTTACACCAGCGAAAATGTGAATGATTGCAGAGGTTGCAGTAGTAGCAAGAGGGAAAGCAATAGGGAGAGAACAGTGCTGCAGTAATTCAGTGGCCCAAAGCACTCCGGTGCTTTGTGCTTCTGAGTTGTCCCTTGCAGGTCCCCAGGCAGGTGCTGCAGGGGCCAGCAGCTGTTCCCACAGAGGAGGAAGTGGCCTGGCTGCTCTGGGAGCAGGCAGAGGCACTGCTGGTGCCAGGCTGGTGCAGGTGGTCAGCAGAAGGGTTTTGTTTGCAGCCCCATTCAGTGAGCGCTTCGCCAAGGCTGGTGCTGCTCCTGGAGACTTTGAAGTCAGATCCCTCTGGAGTGGGCTGTGTGCTTTGGTTTGCCTGCAGATGAGACCCTCTTTCTGTGCAGCAAAAATGTTGAAGATGTTGATGACTTCAACTCTGACAAATTCCAACAATCTGCTTCTGTTGTCCTTAAAACTTGCCAAATATTTCACACCCTCATAACAAATGCTTTTGAGGAATATCACGCCCAAGCCAATTGCTCAGTTTTTAGCTTCCTATTGAGTTCAGAAGAGGAACCTTGGGGCCAGAGAGGTCAACGAAGTGTTTGTTTTTGTATTTTGGTCTCTCCTTTCTATTCCTACTGTGCCACGTAGCAATGGCAGGAAGTGTCTGTGGAGGCCCAGGCTGTCTGATCAGTGGGAATGTGCTGGCAAAGCTGGGCTGCAGCCCCATGCTGGTGCCAGCCAGTCCAGTGTGTGCCACTGCTGCCTGTTCGTGTACAGCCGAGCCCTCAGCCTGTTTAGACACGTGCCCATATGTGCACATGGAAGTGTAGGTGGTGTGTCTGAAGAGTCTAGACAGATACTGTATCTTGGTACTTCCAGGCCAAAGTCACACTCTGATAAGCCTTTGTTAAGTACCCAGGAAGGGCTTTTCCCCTCTCTTGGGCTGGACCTTTCCCTTGCACGAGGCAGCAGTGCTGGCCCAGCCCTCTCCCTGGCTTGGCTCTCACATCTGCAGGTTTGTTTGTTTATGAGCTTCTCTATGACTCGCAGGGCTGTAGGATGTTCCTCACTACACCCTTGTGAGGTTGGGATGTGTTTGTCATCCTTGTTTTACAGGACAGGAACTGAGAACCAGATGTTTTGGTTTGGGAGAGCTCATAGGCAATGGCTGTTCTGCCAGGAGTAACTCCAAAGTACTGAGGTGTCCCTGGAGAGGACAAGGAGCCCCAGAGGCTCATCAGCTATGACAGCCCCAGCTGGCACAAAGCCATGGGAACTGCCCCAGTTCACTGAAATGTGTCTCAGATGGAGCCTGCTGGAGCCCTGGCCACTCCCCACATTCTTCAGAAAGCCAGGAGCATGACCCCATGCCCTAGCACAGAGCCCCTGGAGAGGCTTCTCCCATAGGTACCCCACGCAGGATGCTGCCACTGCAGGTGCAGCAGCACCAGTTAAAAAAAACCAAACAAAACTGGTGTCAGTGCTGGGTAATTTTCTACTATAAGAAAGATTTTGCGTAAGTGTCCAGGCCAGCAGGCTGCATGGAGATAATTAAAAGTGACACTGCTGGTGAGCAGGACCTGGGCTTTGCCAGCCTGCCTGGCTTGTCTCTCAGAATACTGGATGAACCAGCCCAGAAAACAGGGCTACTGCTCAGTTTTCTTTGGAGGTTGATTCTTTATCCCTGTAATTTCTGTGTGAGGTGCTTCAGGGTGATTTTTTTTTTTTTTGGGTCTTTGACAGCCCAGGAGAAATTATTTTTTTAAGCTGCCCATCTGGGGCTGAGTTTGACTGTAGCTCCAGTCCAGTACACGATTGGGCTGGTGAGCTTGGACAGGTAGGAAAGCTGTCTGGACTTCTCTGTGTGCTTGCATCTCTGTATAAATGTGTTGTTATTATAATCATAATAAATACTAGAGCCATGAGAAATGTCTATAACCCAACCCAAACCAGGTGAAACTCCCTTGGGTTTGGGTTTCATTACAAACTCAAGACTTGGGCCAGGTTTGTGGAGGTTCATGAACCTCTCTGAAGCTGGGCTCAGTTTCAAGCAATAATAGGCCAAGTTTCAGGGAAATCTAGGCCAAGTTTTGAGGAAATTTGGAACAAACTCAAGGTGAATAAGAGATGATTTATGGTTTTAGGTTGAAACCATACCAACCATGGACTCTTTGCTTGGTTTCAACCTGTAACCAGGAAATCTTTGCACTTTGGCTGAGTTTCACTTTGATTTTGAGTTTAGTCCATAAAAACAAAACAACCAGGTCAAGGAGGTGAGTCCCAAGACAAATCATGCAGAAACTGGTTCTCAGTGTGGGAGCCTGTGACTGCACTGAGCATGCCTGTTGTGCTGCACTACTGCAGGTGATGCTGTGCATGGTCTGATGTGGGCTGTGCTGCTCTACTAAACCATCCAAATAATTAAGCCTTCCCCAGACTCTTAATTTGAAGTTGCATGTGCAATTTCCAAGCCTGGAGTGTGCTGACTTCAAGTTTGGCTTATGCCACAAAGACCCAGTCCATACTGCATGTTTGCATTTTGAGGAGTAAATTCAGCTAACAAGGGAATTAACAAGTAATTCCAGGAGATGAGGCCAGTGGTCCTCATCCCCATATTGCATTTAAACATGGCTCACATCAAGGCATGCAGTGGGGAAGTGGACTTCCTACTTGAATTGCTGAGATTCACAGCAATGTGGTGCCAGTTCTCCCAGTCTAGAGTTGCCCAACATGATTATGGGTCTCAGCTTGTCAGTGCTGCCAGCTCTGCCATAGCACAGATACCTTGAAATGGAAAAGAGCTAAAAACACTTGTCAATGCAGATTTCTTTAGATTCATTCAGGCATTTAAAAGCAATCTTCTGCTATAAGGTTGACTTTTTAAATAAATAAAGTATGTATCATCATTAAACCCCTTTATCACAAGATTCCTTTTGCATCAAACATAAACTGTAGATGGAAAATATTTGAGCAGGAGCTGGAGTCAACTATCAGGCAAAATATGAACTAGGAATGTAAGTGGCAGATCCAGAGAAGAAGGTGACAGCACAAGTTGCTGCTGCTTTGAGAAATCTGTGATAGAAGGGATGGCTAGGAAGAGAAGAGGAAGGTGTCAGTGCAGAGCAGACAAGGAGTATGAAGGGAACAGTCTGTATTCACATCAGTGCAAAGCTGAAACAAGAGGGAACTGGAAGAGAGGAGAAGGGGAATGAACAACACAGTAGCACTGGCTCTGCAGAGCAGCTGCTCAGAAGACTTTCAGAATCACCAGCCATCTGCCTTTGTGGTATTCAGCTGCTCTCCAGATCTGGAGAATCTCAGTTGGAGCCTTAGGCCATGAGAGCTGCTGTATGACATGGAGAAGTTTCAGTGAAGGATGGTGGAGGTCCTGAAGAGACCTGGTCTTTATTTTTAAATGATGTATTGTCTGTGTGTTTCGTGGTTTAAGACTGAAAGCAGCATCTAGCAATGGGAGGGAGAAAAAAAGGCTGAGAAAATCCACTACACGTGCTCAGAGCAAAGGTGAGGAACCAGGAAGCCAAACTGTAATTCAAAAGTTCACTCTTCAACTTTTGGGGCAGCTCTGTGTGAATTTGTGTGGTAAACATTTGCCCTATAATATGATTATGTCATTTAGGAGACTGAATTTATTACAGATCATGTTATGATCCATACATAGGCCTACTGCACAGTCCTATATCCAAAATATGCTGGGAACAAAAGTGTTTTCTGCAGCACAGATAAAACCATGGGAGGAAATTGTGGGTCCCAATGTGACTGCCAGGCCTGGGTTGAAGGCCAAGTCTGGCGGAGTTGCACAACCCTCTGGTCAAAAAGACCAACTATTTGTGTTGGGCTCATTTGTGCTAACAAACAGCAAGGTCTTGAGTTCCCCACAGACCAGCCTGCCATTTATTTTAAAAATAGAGAATTGGTAAAGGATTTATACAGGGGGACCCTCCCCATCATCCCCCTAAGCATTAAATATCTCATGTCCTGCATGGTCTCTAACAAGGAGCAGTCCTACAAGAGAAGCAGCTGAATATTGCCTTTGAGCACCAGCTGGGAAGGTGGGGTAAAAAGGTAAGAAAGAAATGCTGTCTTTGGTGTCAGCTGAACTCCACCCCTGCAAAATCTGCAATTAACCAAACATCATTTGCTGCCAGTCTCTGCAGTGCCACCAGCCCATTCCAGCCAGACACACTCTTCACATCTACGGCAACAATCACGCCCTGAATGATAAATCCAGTTTTTCTGCCATATCCGAGCTGCTGTGATCTGTGCTAAAGCTGCCTCTTTATGCATGTGCTGCTTCAGCACAGTCACACGTCAATGGCACCTGTCTCTGCTTGAGCAGCAGGAGCAAAGTGCCCCGAGGCTGTGGTAGAGCTGCCTAGAGACAGCTCCCATGCAGAGACTTCAGCCACGGGCCTGCAGCCACTCAGGCCATCAATGCACAAACAGCATTTTCAAGGCAGTGGTGCAAAGGCGAGTGAAAGACCTCCAAATGCCAGAAAGAAAATACGTATTAATGCATGGGATTATGTTCTCTGTGGGAATGGATACTGACACTAGCTGTTTTACCTTTTTATTTACTTGGAAATGAGAACAAAATTAAAACCGAGGGTTATTTTGTGTTCCATTATTCTAGATTTGTCCAGATCTGCCCTTCTTGGTAGATACTTTTATCAGAAAGTAGGTTTGGTGGAGGATCACTCTGCTTATGCTTCACTGCTCCAGAAATATGTCAGCACATTGATCTCTCGTGACCCAGGGTCCTGCTCAGAATACTTGAATTATGTTTATAAAGTCAAATAAGAAAGATGATGTTGATCAAAGTAATATAAACTATGGCATGGAAAATGAGTTTTGAATGAAACACACAGATAAATCATGTATCCTCACCAATACCCTCTCTATGTTTCTTATCCTAGTAATTGAGACCATGTGTTGTGCTGCAAACAATAACTATGGGAAATTACTGACAATTCTTCCTTCATAAACATGGGAAATGAAAGTGATGGGAAGTATGATCATATTTTTTTTTTTATGTTAACAGCTCTAAATTATTAGGGTGGGAAGAAAATGTCAATAGAACATAAAAGTGCTTTGTATAGTGTTCACATTTGCTCATACTTTCAAATCCACTGTGGCTTATTAGTTCATGGGAAAAATGACAAAAAGGAATAAAACCCAGAAAATGAATCCAGTATCAACATCTTGCCTCTATAGTAACAGAAATTGTAACTTGTGGGTAAAAAGTGACAATATTAAGAAATGTTTGTTAGGCAATTATGGTAATTAACCCCCTCCTTTCCCCAGTGCATCCAGCTTCCCATCAGTCTGACACATTCCTACACATTAGAGTGCCCATTGGTCTGTGCTGCTCCTTGTATTAAAAATCTGGAGCTAGTGAGGGCCTTAACCTCTGTTTCAAGAGTTTATTGCTCAGCTGTAAAAATTCTCCCAGGGCTGAAACTTGACAGAAAAATGTCTCCGCCTGGAGGAGTTTCTGTTCGGAGTTTGGTTTGAATTAGTTCAGCCCTCTTCCACTTGCAGTAGGACAATAGAGCAGGATTCCCTCTCTCCTTTTTTTCTTTTTAAATAAAGTGACCATCGTGCCAGGGCAGGCAGCACTCAGACCACAGTCCTCTCTGCAGCTTTAGCACAGGGTCAGTGCTGGCTGCTGCAGCAGCAGCCTGGCCCTGTAACGAGCCAGGCTCCATCCCTCTGCCTGTGCAGCTGCTGGCTCTGATGGTGGCTTCAGCCAGCTTTGTGCTGAGGCTGCTGAGGGCCAGCTTGGCCGTGGTGCAAGCTGGCAAAGTCCACCCTTGCTGCTATTGCTTGAGGGCCCAGCCCATAGCGAGGCAGAACCACCTGGGCTACACCTCCACGGGACTTTTGGCTTTTCCCAGAGCTGGGCAGCACGTACGCTCCCGTGGTGGAGGCACAAGTCAGTCCCACTCAGCTGCAGGCTTACAGTGCAATACTGGGTTGGTAGGTTTCCCAGATGAAGGGCTTGGCACAGGGAAGCTGCTCTCTGCAGACCTTGGCCTGAGCCAGGGGATTCATTTCTAGAAGGAAGAGTGCAAGATCGATTACACTTCTGCATGGGCTGCCTGCAGGGCTGGTAAATCTATTAAAACTGTCAATGCTTTATGAATGAAGTCCTGCCCCACCAAAGTCAATGGCAAATCTCCCATTGATTTCTCTGGAACAAGATTTTTACCCTGAATCCTCAAAGTGCCCCTGGGATCTCACCCATGTTCAACACAGCCATCTGCAGCGCCAGCAGAGGAAAGGAAAACAAAGAGCAGAGAAGAACCCTGCTTCTTCCTTAGCTGAGCCTCTGTCCTGCTCCAATGAATGTGCTCAGATAGATATGAGAATATCACTTTGGCAGTACTGACGGGCCTGGGTGTGAGATAGGTCCTGTGCAGATACTTTGGCACAGAAGCAGAATTTCATAGGTCAGTGGAGTTTTGCTCTGAGCTCCCAGAGGGTCAGAGCACAAGTAACATACAAATAAAAGGTTTTATGTAGGGGATGGAGAGACGTCCCACCCACCCAGGAGTGCCTTGACCTGGTGCCAGTAATCCAGCCTCCAGAGCCACTTCTTTGTGTGCATTTAATTGACTGAACAGCCACTTGCTATCATCTAGAACTGCTTATAAAATTAAATGTTATTAAACATAAGGGCAGACTCATAATTCTTGCCAATGCTTATTTCAATAATGATGCTGTGCTTGCCACTCCACTGATCTGGTCTGTCACTTGAGAACTCAAATGACCCATAACTTAACATATTTTATCCAGCTATAAATTCAGGGAGTTTCATTAGCTGGACCTGGCACTGTGTCATATTTTGTCCACCTCTTTTACAACCATTTAACTGCCTCCTGCTCTTACACTTTCCCATCACCCCTGCACACATGACCTCCAGTGACAATATTTTACCATCTACCTGAGTAAATTAACAAGTAAGATTAACTAAAGAAGTTAATTGTTGTTACGTAAGAGCTGTTCCACTGGTTTCTTGTTTGGTTGACCAAGTTTTGGTTGACTTCTTGAAAGGTTTTCCCCATTTTTTGATTCAAACATTTATTTCATGGCAGGGGGTTTGAACTAGGTAATCTCTAAGGGTCTTTCTAACCCAAAGCATTCTATGATTTTGTGACACTGGCAATTAAAGGTAGTTACCAGGAGACTGGCTGCAGCCAATAATTACAAACCTGTTGCAAACAGCTGCAGCCAATAATACAGCCTGTTCTCATTCCCCTACTTCCTGAGTGTTTGTAGCATTGCTGAGCTGGTGAAGAGAACATGATCAGTGTTTTCAGGATTTTAATCTACTGAAGGTGTAAGTTCTGTTTTCTTCTAATCTAACCTGTTGTTAATGATGGAACACAGTCTCTCTTTGAGGGTTATGGGTCAGTTTGGTTGCTAAAAGACTGTGAGAAATAACTATGAGAATAAGAAAGAGTCATGTGAAGCTTAAGTTTAAGGAGCAACTCAGAAGATTCTTCTGTCTTAGAAATAGACTAATCTGATTTTCTAAGACTGAAAGGGTTTCTCAGGAAAGCTTTATTTTATCAGTTAGGTATGTGGAGGAAAAGGAATTGCTCTTGACTGCTCTTGCTGTTTAGTTTGTGTGCTGAAAACACTAAGGGAGAGGGAGTGGTATCCAATCTGAGAATGATATTCCTCAGTCACAGTAAGACAAGCAAAGCTTTGCAGTGCCAAGGCCCAGCTGCTCTCCTGTCCTTGGCCTTTCCTCACAGCTGGGGAAGCACCCATGGCACAAACATCACTGGCAGATTTTGGAAGGCCTTGTCTAGGGTACCTCACTGCAAATTAAAGGCTGTATTCCCTTTTCTTTTTGTACTGTTCATGGCTGGCAGATGGGAAACTTTTGCTCACTTGTGTGTTGATAAAGTGTTTGTGATACTAAAGGACAAATAGCCCTCCCCTGAAATTTAAGCACTCATGCTCCAACCTCCTGATCCTTGATGACTATTGCATTAGTCAATTTGTGGCTAGCCCAGTAACTCGATAGCTGCGAATTATGTAGTTATGTGGGAACTCTGGGTTTTGGAACAGGCAGATGTTCCCAAGCTCAGGCCCAGCACTGCTAGGGTGTGTCATCTGTGTGAGGCATTTAGTGGAAAGAGAGCTGCAAAGCCACAGCCTCTGGTGCTTTCTGGAGGACAAAATATAGCAGCAATATTACATTAAGGTAAGAATGGGAACAAACAGAACTATTGCAGCACCGAGAACTTTTCTCTGTAGCGAGAGACTGATTGGAACAGCCTGGTGCTTCTTTGTGCTTTCTTATGTGTTCAGACTTCAAATTTACTCTGGAGAGTAAACTGGATTGTGATAGAGCCAAGAAATAAACTGCTAAATTCATAGGAAACATTTGAAAAGATAACAACATGGCCTTTAAAAAGAGCAACTTCAATGGTACTAAGTCCCAGATTCTGTTCTACCTTCCATATGTGTGCAGTCTGATTCACTGAATATCAGGGATACTGGCCTGTGGTGGACCCTTACCGTCAGCTTTCAGTTCTGAAGGGGGTTTTTCCACAGGGCCACTGCAGCACATGGACAGGTCTGGAATTTAAGATACTTTCCTAAGTTGCATAGCAGGGGTACGTTTCTCTGTGTAGGTCCCCCTGAATTCCAAGAGATAGAATAGTGTTGAGGTGTTTTATTTTATACAATAATAAAAGTGTTGGCTTTCATTTTATGCTTATTGATGTAAGTAAACACATGTGCTTTGTAAGAAGTGATTGAATTACTGTATGGCTGTGTCCAAGGCTACCATATCAAACATGTCTTTCAGAGCCAAGATTCTTGTCCAAGAACCCACCCAAAGCTTTACTGTTGAGGTATGAAGCAATAATGGAACCCACTGATTCATCTTTTGATGAAACCAGGAGTGCCCAGTATTGCCCAACAGAAGGTTACATGGGGCCCTAATGAAGTGTTTCTCTTGCATAAAAGAGAACAGATGTGGCCAATCTCATGAGAAACAGAGCTGTGACCTGCTGTGAGTTCCCACTGGGCAAAGTTTCCTTCAGATCTGAGATGTTGCTCCAGCTGAGTCAGAAGATTCTTCTGGTACCACCAGTCCTCCAAAGGTCAGATTTCTAGATTCAGATCTGGGTTGCTGTAGGCTACATTCTACCATATTTCATTTAGTTAATGTATTGACAAAATATCTTTCGGCTTTGCAAACTTTTGGAAATCTGACTGCTGGCTGGGGAACTCGGCTCCAGGGACCAACAGAGACTGCTCACAAACTGGTTCTGCCTTAGGGGCTTATGGTGTATCTGCCATGGAGAAGCAAGTGACCAAGTTTTGGGTGACAAGAGAGATTGTGAATCTTCCTGCTGTATTCTGAGGTAGAACTGGAACTGTGTTTGTCCCTTAAGTAATTCCAATGGCAACAGGGTAAAGTAGAAAGTCCGGTCTTCGGACTGCTGAAGAAACCTGACAAAGTGGCTTTTGTGAGCTTGTACCAACTTCAACAAGCAGGTGTGCTAAAGTGAAGAGGCTTCTGGTAGGCACAGACTAGGTGAAGAGTAGAGAAGAAATACTGATGCATTTGTTGCTGAGTGAGGATTTCTGGATTAATTTCTACATCTCCTAATGAACTAAAGTGTCAGGACCAGGCCAGACATAGGAGCTTATAAATCCAAACTCTGTCTTGGGTAAACAGTACAATAACTGGTTATGCACCAGGGTTTTTCTGCATTGAAGTAAGCAGCATGCTGACAGCCATTGCAGTTAGAGTATATTGATGCAAGTGGATTTCAGGGATCCTGAAATTGGAAATTAGCTAGTTGGCCAGAATAAACCAAACTAGCATGATGGGGTATGTTCCCACTGGCATTCTTGTTGCCTCTCACCCCATACTAGAATAATTTGCTCAGTGGTATTAAAGTTGTTATTCTGAGTTCCAAACCAGGTCTTTATTAAAGCTTCCAGGAAAGCAAGAGTGCTGTGGATGTCTGCAGGGCCTTCAGTATTGAAGCCACAGAATAAAATTATAGCTGGAAAAGACCCATCAGGTCATCTACTCAACCTACCAGCCAATGCTGGGATGTTCTCTGTGGTGTGCTTTTTCCTTTCTTTGTCTGCATCGAGCCAGAGGGGTTTCCACAGCTTCCCTGGGGAGAGTATGACATAGCTGACTAGTTCTCGCCCTAAGGAATAACTTTGAGCCTCTGAAATAATAGAAGCCTTCTACGTTTCATTTTGATGGAGAAAAGAAACTCTAAGAGAAGGTCCCTCAGTCTTGTGACTATACTGTATCTGAGATGTAATTCTATATTAATGACTTCTGTATGCAGATCATATGAGGCCAGTGCTGTGTCCCACCCCACAGCTGTCTCTTTCAGTAATTATTCCTTAGACAGATTTTTGTAATCTCTCAGTAGTAAATAGTGCACAGACCCTGATCAATTTCATGTCACTTGGCAAATGTTCAGAATTTGCCCTGACTAGTGTTTGAAGTGTCTGTCTGACTCTCACTCCTTTTAATTGTGCCAAAGTTCTTTGGCAATTTGTGATCTCATATCCCAGAAACACATAAAAAAACCGTAATTCCAACATATTTTCCTTAGGTGAATTTAAACCACTCAACACGTTTACTAAAACCAACTGCACTTATAGATAGAGGAATCTTGACAGCTATTGATTTAATACTTCCAAATGTTTTCATTCAAATCTCTTGGGCACCTACTGTTGATCAAGCATAACTTTCTGGCATCTTGATCTCTTGCAAAGCCATGCTTCTGGCCAAATATATGAATGTTCTTTTTGACCTTGAGTATTGGGCATTAATAAACATGAACCCAAATATTTTTTTTCAGAGGGAACAAAATACTTCTAATAGCGATTAAAACATGCAATCCTCTGACTTTTCTTGAAGACATCTGTGCATAGAAACCCTTTAATTGAGTATGAAGACAGTTTTAAAGCAATGCCAATATCCTTAGCATTCTGATGAGGGCTGTATCGGTTTCACAGTTCTCAGATGCTGAAAGTGTATTTAGCATGCAGGATAACTTTAAAGATATTAGTTATAGAGCTATGGAAGGCCATGATTAATACCATTTGGTGATTGTTTGAGTTGTGCTTCACACAATGAGCAAGGATTCAGAGGAAGCCTTTGTCTGACTGCCACTTTGGCTATGGGAAAGGGGGGAAATCTGAGTACCAAACATCTTTGTTAGCAGTTGGATGTCATTTTCTTTTGTTTAGCATTTGCACAGTGCTCTGTGTAATGTAGGAACATAATAAAGCTTTGCCAGCAACAGCACCAGACTTTGGGAATCTGCACAGACCAGTGAGACCATGGAATGTACTTCTATCAGCAGAAGAGGAAACTTAATAGACCTATGATGAGACCTATGAAAAGAGTTTTCCCTAGACTATTGGCATGTGCTTTATAGCGCTAAGCCAGCAGCTTTGCTCTTAGGTGTAATTTTGATTCTAATGCTTAACTTACAAGCACTTTTCTTTTGTACCAGTTAAATATGGCTCAAATTATTTCTCCATTGTTCATGAGAAGTGAGCAAGTTTCACATGAATTTTTCAACCTCCTATTTAACCACTCCTACCATTGCCTGCTAGCTGATAGCACACCTGGAGAAGAAAGTTTGGTGGTCCACAAGGTAGAGATCAATGAGCAAAGGCATGAGGAGAAAAGGATTTATATAGGGAGATCCTTAGGCATCATAAGATATGACTTAAGCCTTAGCTTTCTCTACATCTACTCTATTTGTGCAGACACAGTATTTGTAATAAACTCCACTTAAATGATTTCTAACCTGGGTTAGTATCAACAACAGTGTCTACAACAAACCTACTGCAGTTCTGATTTCGATGTGGTGTTGATTTTGCTGATCTGAGGCTCTAGAGGCACTTGGTGTTCTCCAACAGCTCAAATATAATGGAGACTGGAGGAGTAATCCATTTTCTGGGCAGATGTTGTTAGCACACAACAGTGCACGTTGTTGTGCACCAGCTCAACAGTGGGATAAAGCTGAGTCTTCCAGGCAACCATGGCTGAGACTTTGCATGAGTTTCTTTAGCCTGAGTGCCAGCTTAAACTGATCCTATCCCTCTTCTCATCCAGCTGTTCTGTTATTTTGGCAGCTACTCAAGATTTCCTGGAATAATTGCAAATGAGTAATAATTTTTCATTTAGCTTGTATGCAGCCCTGGAATCAGTGATCATTTGCATGCTGTAATAAATATCCAGCCATGCCTTGGACTTAAGTTCTGTACATTTGAACAGCAAACTTCAGGAGGAGGGGGACAGAGGTAGACTCCAATTTGTTATTATCATTTGTGTAGGTTCTCATACTTTTAAAATCAACTTTATTAGCAGAAAATAATGATGTAAAAATAAATAGGCAAGTTCTGTTGGCAAGCAGGTGGCCAGGAGCAGACAGAATTGAAAAATCAAAAATCCTGTTGTAGGATCCAAACTACCTGGAAGTGCCTGAGCTGTGTTTTTCTGCTCAGTCCAGGCTGTCCCATAAATGCTAAGCATCTCAAAGGTCATCCAAATAAAAAGTAAATGCAAACAGAGGCTTCTTTCTCCCACACAGCAGACCTCCAGCCTGCTCAAGATACAATAGTGAAAGCTTGCCTGTTTTGACTATTAGTCAGTCTTACTCAGCTGCCATTTGGGAAAGTTATGAACAGCAGTCTGGGGGCTCTTTGCAGGTGACCTAGGGCGGGACACAACATCTGTCATGCTTCCAGAAATATGAGGCCCTCTTTAAAGCCACACTTAAAGCCTTTCTTGGCTAGAAACTGACAACAAAATGTACAATAAGGAATGATTTTCTGACAAAAAACCCCAGTACCTTGCTGCCTCCTTGGTGCAGGAGTTTGGCTTTACATCTGGTAGCAGTCTTCCAGGCAGTGGGTTTTATCCAGTTTTTCCTGGAGAACTTTAGTAGCTTAATTGATATGATTAATACTAAAACCCAACCAACCAGACAAAAAAATCCACCCCAAACAAAAAAACCCCTCACCAAGATAATGAAGTGGGAGCTCTCAGTCACCTCCTCTTCATGTCCAGGGAGAGCAATGAGTACTCTGTTGCTGTATCCATGATTTCCTGTCATTGTCACAGCTCCTTTTTCTGTTTTCTCTCATTACTAATGCCTTAAATGCAAGTTGAGAAGAAAGGTAAGAACAGGACTGAAATATCATACTTTCTCCCGTAACAAAACACTTCCTCTTCTTTGCTCTAGGCTATACATCTTGCTAAGATACAGCATCATAGATAGGATGAAGGAAAATATTCTTGCAGAATTTAAATGGCTTGAATTACCTGTAATGCTGAACAGCTTGGCTTGCTGCCAGCAGTAACTTCTATGTGGAAGCACAGGATAGTGAGACTGGTGTTTTTGTCTTAAAACCTGACAAGTGGGATTCCTTGATGCTGTCCTGCACCCTAAGGAAGGGTCCCTGGAATCTGGCAGTGAACAGAGTGTAAGCTGAGCAAGTGGGAAGGTTGTTGTCAGGAATGAGGTGTGTGAGCAAGACGGCACTGGATACTACTGTGCTTGCCAGATGTGGCACAATTAGTTTAGCTGCAAAGGAAAGATGTTTCCTTCCAACTAGGACACATAGTTATTTTGTCTTGGACACTTGCAGACAACCTTTCAGAGTAGGAATCCACAAACCACAAAAATACTCATGTTAAAAGAATCTGGCCAAAGATGCTACATTCATGTCTGTTTGTTTTTCCTTTTTCCTTTTACGAAACGAAAGCAAACAAATTCCTTTGCTACAATCAATAGTAGACCAAAGATAACTTTCTTCAGTTCAAGGCTACAAGCAGTAATAATTGATGCAAAACTCTTATTTATTAATTACTATAAATAAAACTATAGTATACAAATATTCTCTAAAAAGACGAAGGTTAATATAAAATTTTTGTGACTTAATTTAAAAAAACCCATCAAAATCTAAGGGGAAGCAAGTAAGTAGGCATATCCAGCTCACATGGGTTTGTTTAAACATGCTTTACATGTTAAAAGACAGTGGTTACTTTCTGGATGAGGGCTCTCAAATTATAAAATTAATCTGTCAGATTTTCAGAGTTGGCAGGGTAAAAAGCTTTCTTGCTGTGTTCTGAGCAGGGGAAAACATCACTTCAGTGGTAAAGAGCTAAATAACCACACAGTTAATGGAGGGAAAGTTTAGGAAAATAATTACGTAAATTCACTTCAGTCCTGATCCTGCAACCTTTAACCATGCAATGACATTCTTTGCCCAGCAGCAGACCCAAATTTACACTTTGCAGAATCACATCCTTACTGAGGTAGAGACTGCCAAATAGCTGCTAGTGAGGGAAGTGCCATGTGTGCCAATTCTACAAACCAGTACGGCAGTACAGTCTGCCCTATATTTTCAGGCTTTCAGTAACTTACATAACTAGGTGCAAAATACTTATTTTTATTTCTGGTTCTTTTCTTTGGAAGTGCAGTCATGTGCAATCAGGTGGAATAAGTGTGCTGATAGCTTTCCTTCAGAAATTGTAATGGTTAGCGATGTGGACACTTTTCTTTTTAGGCAGAAACCATGAGGTACTGAAGCAAGCATTCACTTTTCTTGCACTTGAGGTCACAAATTTATGCAAGTCAAAAATGTTGGGCCTGCCAAAAACATCATGCTACACTCCACCAAATAAAAGGACACTGTTATTCTTACAAGGAAAGGTTTGACAGGACAGGAAATAGGCAGGGTCATAGAAGTTTATTTAATACCAAAACTTAGTTAACCATCTTTAAGCCAAAATACAATGATAGTTATTTAATTTAAAAAAAAAAGTAGAAGGTGAGGAAGAAGACAAATACAAGAGCTCCAGACTGTGTTATTACAGGAGTAGCAACCAATACAGAAACTAGGGAAGCTTAATTTACATAATTCAGGTTACTATATATCACCCACCTTTACTGAGTTAACATATATTAAGTAAGTTTCGATTTATTAGCTGAACTTGCAGCCAGAGGCATCTGATTTGGAAAATCCAATGCAGAGTTTACCAGGCTATACATTACTTTCATTAGAGTGCAATCCTTAAGAGGAGTGCATTCCACTTAAAGGAATGGAGGAAGAGAGTAAATAGAGAGTGAATACGAAAGATAGGAAAAATGTTGCTGTTCATTACAATTTTCCATTTTTGTTGAAACGCAGCAGGAGAGCAAAGCCACAGGCTTCTCCACTGCTCTTGCATGCCAGGAGGGATTATGCAAACACTGCAACCACCCAAATCTTATTTAAATTATAGTCATTGTTCCCCCTTTAATGGTTATACTTTTGCCTGCTTTCACTCAAATATTGCTGCATCTTGCTTTCCGCCAACATAGTCCCAGTGGGAGTAATCAACTCTTAATTATACAGAACAGATCTTTGAAAAATACCTCTGAAAAAGAAGTGGAAAAGAATGCAAACTTTAAGTGCCATCTAGTGGCTGATCTAAAAAACATTAAACGATAAAAAAAATTCCTAACATGCCACAGATTAACAGAACAGTAGCTGAACTAAGGAAGCTGTGCTTAAATTCTCAACTACTTAAGACCAGGTTACACTCTAGGGGAGAGAAAAGGACTAAAGATCAATGGTAGCAATGATATTATTGCCATATTTTTTCTGTAAGATTTTTGTCCAAAAGTGGAGAGTTCAACCAAAAGGAATTGTATAGGAATCCCATGTTTCTTCAAAACCCTCATCAGCTTATGAGCTTCTGCCTTTCTAAAGGACATAGAGGTTATCATGAATATTGCAGCTGAACCATAAAGTAGCAAATGCTGTTGTAAGAAGCCTCTACTCAGTACCAGTCCAAAGTTTCTACAAGTTTCAGATGCAGCCCTTGATCTGCAGTAGCAGTATCAACTGAAGAACTGTCAGTACATTGGTAACTCTTGTTGCCTGTGTAGAACTATCTGTCTTCCATAGATTTGCTACTCCTATGAAGCAAACCCCAACACTCTAACAGGAATTACCAGAATTCCTTACCCACATGCAATGGTTTGGTGCACACGGAGTTCAGTGTAGAGGTGAGCTTGAAAGTATTTCTTACTTCAGATAAACTTTCCCACAGTCCTGCTGGGAAGGGCCTTGCAGCAATCTAAAACTCATGACACTCTTCTCTAGAGAAGTACTGAGAAACAATGGAAAGGAACTCTACCATACCGATTTTCAAAATAAGTGAGTCTTTTTTGGTAGGGAGACTTAGATAATGGTTTTCATGTTGACAAGTAACAGCAAGCATGCATATGTAAATTTGGTTTTTTTCCTCATATGTCTGAGCTAGCTCCTGAGACTGTGTTTTTCCTAGCAAATACTTACCTCAGAATCTGTAGTTTTAGTATTATTTTCAAAAATGGAAATCAGATCAGTTTCCAACAGGTAGAGTATCAACATAACTCCAACTTCTTCCTTGTAGGTTGCTGTTCCAAGTGAGGCCATCTTGTGGTATCTTTTTTTAAAAAAAACCTGCTGGGTTTTTGCTTTGGCAGGTAGAACCTAAAAATTGCAGCAAAACTTCCTCTTGACTTACAGTCCAGCAAGAGGAAACACCTTTACACTAAAGGATCATAGATTTTTAAGACCTTTGACTAGCCTTTGGTAATTGAAGTTCCTTTCTGGCAGGTTACAGAACTGAACTTAGTGTCAAGCTCAGCTTTTCCAGTTCATGTAGACTGCACTGGTATGATGTGCTCCTTGCTTACAATGGCCTTTTGCACGGTGAGCCTGCTCGTGATGGTCTGTGTGGGTGTACAGATGCAAGCACAGTGCTGTGATGAGGGGTAAGGAACAACAACAGCACAAAGACTGATTAGCATATCATTCACATAGAAGAAAAGGCTTCTACCCTAAACAAAGATTAACGTACTTCTTGTTTCAGCACTGCCAAGCCAATGTGATGCCTATCCCATGGCAGAAGGGATCTGAATGCTGTCACGCAACTCTTCTCTTTTCCAGCTCCTTGTGGGGGAGGGTGGGATAAAATGTATCAAATGTGTAGTATTTTGGGCCTACTTCACTAGAAATAGTCCTCGACAAGGACATGAAACCAATACCTACAGGATTATCCTGATCTGAAACTACCAAGCAGAACAGTGGTACGGACATCAGTCTACAACAGGCCCACCTTTCCACTGCTAAAACTTAAAAGCACAGTATTTCCTACCTGTGATCTTCCAGATAAGAAAATCTTAAGGTACAGACAAGCTGCAGGAAAAAAGTGTTTGAGAGCTTCAGAGCCTTTTCTAATTCTTTTATGTAAAGTGGAAAAATAGTCACTTTTCTTTCCTTTTTTGTTTCTTCTCTTCTGTGCATGTTCTTTCACCTAAATGTTAGAGAGTAATTTAAGAAATTCCGCACAGTTATTGAATCAGGTTTAGGACAGATTACAGAAGAATTCTGTTAACTAGACAAAAGTGACCTTAAAAAACCAAATTGTGCACTGCTTCAATAATTCAGACTCTTACTTCCATACAGTAACACATTAATAAATTTGTAACAAATATTTCAACAGCATCTTTCACAGCTCTTTTTTACAATATAGAAGTTATTTCCAGATGAGTTATGTAACTTAGCTCAAACACTGTATTGCTTTTTCTTTGAAAAAAAGAGAGCTGAAAAATTGGCCACTTGAAGATCAGCTAAGGATCAAAGTCAGAACTTTAGCTTTGAACAGCAACACAAGTGTTTGGACAGGTTGTAGAAGATGCAGTATTGAATATCTTTGTCTTATTCTGATTTAGGGGTCAGAGTAGGAAGTCCCATCGATACTGTCACTGATGCTGTATGAAATAGGCTCTCAGTATGAAATCCTGAGCCACATGGAAGATACCTTTCAGAAGTCTAACAAACTGGGAAGGGAACAATTGGCCATTTTAGTTTAGGTGAATAAAATAAAAAAAATCATAAAGTTATTTTTTAATTTATTACAGGGGAATTGCCATATAAACAATGCATTCTTATTGCTGAGGACCAAACATCTTGAAAGAAAAAATAATACATCAACTAGTAAGTCAAGCCAGTCATGCACATTTCCTCAGTATGCAGACAAGTTCACTGGAGGTTAGATACAGGAAAGTCTCAATAAAACTTGAAATATTTTTATGTACTCCAAAAATCCTACTTCTGATTCAGATGAAAATTTAGAAATAGTGTAACAACAACATCAAAAATATATAGAGCATATTCAAGTAATTTTCAGTTCTTTCCAGTAGAACCAAAGCCACCTTCACCACGTTCTGTATCTTCCAGAGCCTGAAAGACATCAATTATGATCAGCTGGTTTAGTGCCTTAACTTGCCTTTTGTTTCTATACAACAGATACCGTCCATCATTTACTTGTAACAAGAGCTATAATTAAGAAACCAAAAAATGTATATGAGATGCTTTAGACTATCTTTTGTACAAGCTTAAACAAATGCTTGTGAGGCAACCATTTCTAGTATATACTGAACTGTTTCTCAAAAACTGAAAACTTACAAAGAAAAAAATCCACCCATGTGCATACAAAGAATCAAGACTTGCATTCAGGTAGCACTGCTGCTGTGCAGTTTTACCACTGAAAGTAGCTTCAGCAAAGTATTTATCTATATAATGAATTTAATCTGATATACAAGTATCTTAAACTATTAGTCATTGAAAAAAGCAGAAATATTTTGTTTGGCAACTTACTTCAACTTCTTCTAGCTCAGGATAATAAATGCGTTCACAGATGAGCTGGGCAATTCTATCCCCTTTTTTAACTGCAGAGAAGTTAAAATATTAGTTCCTTCAAAAAGTGAATAATTAATACAGACTTTAGACAACCTCCTTTCAAGAATACCAGAATACTTATTTGAAACTTAGTTAAGCAGATTGTTAACAGTCCCAGAAAAATACAGGTTAAGATGAGCTTCTGTTTGGTCCTTTTAAGGTCAAGTGTCAGCAGCTGTACCAGCTCAAGGCCTTTCCATTCATTCCTGCTGCCATACTCTGGCACCTTAAGTTCATTATGCATAAGTACTGCAGAGATGGAGAGACAGCTGTATGGATAATGTAGCTCCTTTCTAAACCAGACCCAGGAATCTCAGAGAAAAAAGCAAACTGATAAAAGGAAAACAGTTTCTCACTAGTAACGAATCTGGTTCACAGAACTTCCACAAGACGCTTGTGATGTGAAGATGCAGAAGAGGCCACAAAAATGCTTGCAATATTTTAACTGGGCACTGAAGTTTATAACTGACTTTTTGCAGAAAGACAGTGTAAGAAAGGGAAAATCCTGTCTTTATTACTCATGTTTCCCAGGATTCTGGAGAAGTTTTTATCTCAAATACTACTCAGCTAATTTTTTGTTTTTTCAGAGAAAGGTAGAAACTTAATACCAAGTTGCACTTCAGTACAGCTTGTGAATCTAAAGCTTACTCAAGCAGGGTTGTTTTGGTTTGCTTTTGTGGTGGTGTGGTGGTTTTGGGGGTGGTTTTTTTGCATGCTGCTTAATTTGCTATGAGTATAATCTTTTCATGTTCCCTTGACAGGGCATTATTAAGTATCTATGTTTTTGTTAACTGAGAGAAGAAAAATGTTACCAGCTAATTCTACCTCTGCATAAATTTTAAAAGAAAAAATTAGTTTATCATTCCCAGTCAGATGGCTGAACATAGGCTCTGCCAGGCTTAACACTCACCTTCAAAAGTCTCCTTGCCAAAGTTGAACAGTACCACACCAACATTTCCCCTGTAATCCTCATCAATAACACCAGCTGTCATGAGAAAGAATTTAGAGGGATATCCAGTTAGTAAATGTCAGTATATGAGATAACTAGATAAGGTTTAGATTAAGAAATGATTACAGTATCTCATACTGACATCCTTTATACTACTGATGCACAATTAAACTATATATGCAAATACTGAGACATCTAAAAATGCTAATCAGTCTTGCAAAAGCAATTGAAAAACACCACCACGTGTCAAGAAGTGCTTTACCACTGTAATTTTAGTAGTAATACCCAGTCTGAAATCAAGACAGCTGGACCAAATTCAGACTCCGTTTCTTCTGCTAACTTCAGATCTTTCAGTGTCCAGCAGAAATCTGTTCTTAACTCCTAACATTTCACTTGAGAGCTATGGATTTGCACAGATCCAAATCCTGTACCTCTGGTAAGATAACAGAATCAGAGCTGTAAGGAAATTGTCATACAGGTGTATTCAAGTACCAAGACTATAAAACTAGCTTACTCTTATATGTATGTCTTTTGTATGACTGTATTAGCTACATAGTTCAGAAGATTATCTACCAGTGCACATTAAAATAATTATATTCTGCTTCTTTAGAGTTTTTCTCTCAGATACAGGAAACATTTCCAGTAGCAAACAGGAGTTTGGTTGTCCCTGTGGTCCCAAGTATGTATTTTGAAGTCTACTTGCAGAAATAATTTAAATACTAAAATTAAATGCCATCCCAAGACATTCCCAGACTTATACAAAGTACTACCATTAGAGATTACAAACACCAGAGGAAACTGTAGTATGACTGTACCTTGAAGTTTTAATGTTGAACCACAAAATGCACATTTAAGAATATAAACCTGTTTTTTTACTTAGTTTCTTCAGCTTTGTGAAAAAACTGTAGTGCATATGATCCATAGTTACAATGCAATCTCTGCATGGGTTCCAATGTGGAAAAGGTATTTACACAGCTCTCTTATGTAATATTTTGGGTTAATCCAATGACATTTCTGAACAGCTTCCTAATTAAGGTGCTGGTAACACTGGGAGTATCCCCTGAGTTTTGAAAATTTAGAAAAACATGCATTTCTCAAGTTAACTTGCTGGTTAAAAAAATGGATAAAGCAGAATATAAGAAGTCATCTTTAATGCCTAAACCAAAAAATAACTTCTATGGCAGGCACTGCCTACAGAGGTATGATACAGTTGTTATTTTAAAAAATCAGTAATCTTTTTTATAATTAAGCAAGTTTTAACATAATTATGATGCACTCTCTCAGGTGTTACCCAGGTATCTCCTTTTGCCAGACTACCTATGAAGCCATCATTCATTTACATGTTACAGTGTGAAACTAAGGCACTTGTGTGATCAATTTGAAAAAAGAACAAAAAGCTTACCTCCAACATCTATGAAGTGCTTTGCAGCTAAACCAGAACGTGGTGCTAAAAAAGAATTTTTTGGTAAGTATTACAATTTATTTCTTTAAAGACAGTATTTATAGGTTATACAGTGTGTTTGCACAGTCTGGGTAGTGACAATTGCTTCCCCAGTCTTTTTAAAATAAACAGGATACTACAGGAATTACTGTAAGAGTTTACATACATACATTAAACAGAGTAACAGCTGCTACAGGCTACAATAAAATTGCAGTCTTTAAGTGACAGAAACGTATCTTTTATTTGACCCGCAATTGCTGAGTAGGTTTCCCCAAGGAAGGCAGCTGGAACAGACAAGGACTGTCTAATCCTGGTTTATTTTTGGTGACTACCACAGGTTTGGCATCATCTCAGAAGCATATTAGGTCAATCCATTTAAATTACAATGGAAAACAATATTTGGCAAGCAATTTCCTAAGCAGTATTATACACAGATAAATTATGTGTGGGGATTTTGGTTTTTACTTACCTTAGCCGACAGTGATGAGGAGCTAAAAATGATACGCTCTTCAAAATTTTCTTTGGGATAAGAGAAATGCATGTGTTCTCCTTTTACATAACAGAACATGGTGAAATCTCATCATGTTCTTCCACTGGAGTGGCTATTGCTTTTTTACTTCTTGAATTTATACATAATTCAGATGAAGAATGCACAAAATAAACAGAACATCTTGTACAGGTTCTCTCAAGTATTCTGTCACCAAAAGTAATAAAATTCGACCACAATGTTACTCTGGGGTTAATTTTTAAACATACAGGGATGCATTTTCTATATGTCCACTACCTATGGGTCTTTGTGATTAGAATTCTGAAACTGCAGAGAAATAATGAACTACTGCAGAGCCTCTGAAATTGTATGTAGAGTACAATAATTTTTGCTGATCATCCTTTTGTCACTTGGCATACACTAAACCTCAAATGTATTTGACAACAGGTAACAGGAAAATCTCATTAAAAGATTCAGTAAATCACACAGCCATGTGGCATCCCTTTTTTGTGCAGACTAATTCTGAAAGCTTTAGGCAGAATCTAAATAAGATGGCGTCAAACCTGTTCTAGAATGACTCTGCAGCCTTTTCACAGCTTCTGTACTCACCTACTCGGCCATAGCATCCAGAAGGAAGTGCTATTTGAATGTCTGTTTTCACTACAGCCTTTTCCATGGGTGGTATCACACAGTCATAGGCACTACATTAAAGAAAGAAACACCGGTTTATATGGAATATTTTTTCAAGTTTCTTTACTGTAACTTAAGGTACAAAATTATCCAGAATTAATCTGCCTGGGAATTTATACCATGAAATTTAGACAACAAATATTTACAGATTTGCTAAATTTAATGCAGATCCTAAAACACAAGATGTTGCAATTCTGATGGTGCTAGTTTAAGATTCCAGAAGTGTCATTTGAACAGCATACTCCAGCAACTGCCAGTTTAAAATGTTCTTTTTAATTGGTAGGAAAAAATATACAAGTTTAACTTCAAAGTAACCATTAGGTGAACGTGGTTGTGCATTTTTTTTGTGCAAAACCAGAAACTTTACGGATAATATGCTCTGATTAAGCTTTCTACAGCAGATGAACTAGTTGTAATCAAAATTAATAATCTCTTAAGTTAACTTTTAGGCAACAGAGTTTTTTTCTGAGCAGTCTGACAGTTCATGGTTCACATGATTCTCCTGGGAACTCTGAACTACAGAGATTTTAAGAACGTGCTGACGCTACCCAACTGGAAGCTTAATGAAAGACAGTGGTGACAATACTTGTCATATCTTGACCTCGACAAAGAACTGTCTTTTAAACACTGGGAAGCACTGAAAGGTTTTCTGTAAAACAGACTTTTTCCAGGTCTACAATGCATCATTGGAACAAGAACAAAAACAAACCTGGTGAGACGAAAGGGATAAAAAGAAAAAAGGGTAAAGTGTGGTGAAGTAAATCTTCAGGAAAGAACTCAGAGAGGTGAAGGAAGAAGACTGATTATTCTAAGTAATACTAAAAAATGTAAGTTAAAAGTGGTGGCAGCAAAGTTCAGATGTAACTAGTGACTTGATCACAGAAGCACTATGCAAACAACCATAAGCCTAGCTAGAGGTATTCCTGAACGTAGTGAAAACCATTGAAACAAGGGTCATTATAAATTCAAACAAACCAAAACCTAAGTCTATGTATCAACCCACGTGTGTTCCAGCTAGGAGCACTATCAAACTGCTGCAACGCCCTTTGGCAGGCGGCACCCCGGAGCCAAGAGGAAAGCAGAAAAGCAGAAGTGCTGGCAAGGAGGGCCCACGTGCGCTACCACGTTCCCCTTCCACCAGGAACGCACCTGGCCAGTGTGGGCACCAACAGCAATTCTGGATGCTGTGTCAAGCCTGACTTCTAGCCAACGACCGCATCTCTGCTTGAGAAAATCAATGCTGTAGCACAGCTGGATGACAGATACCCGAAAATGGTCAGGAATGGAGGAGCAAGGGAGCTACAATTCGGTCAGCTCTGGCCTCCTCTCCTGCATGGCCAGCGAGCCTGGCCAGGGGCTCGGCTCGGCAAGAGGCCACAAGAGCGCTCTCAGCCGTCGGAGCGCTACGCTCAGGGCTCGCCGAGCGGGGCGGTATGAAGCGCGGGTTCCCGCCCTGAGGGCCGTATCCTCACCCTCCCTCACCTGTACAGATCGTAGCCCGCAGCCCGCGCGGAGCCCCTGGAGGGGGCGAAGGCGTTCTCGGACAGCTTGGTGAAGCGGAGCCGCATGGACGTCTCTCCGGGCCCCGAGCCCTTCTGCCTCTTGCTCGGGGACGGCTGCGGCACGGCCTCGGAAGCGGGCATGACTGAGAGACCGGGAGAGACGCTGTGAGGGACGGCGAACTGCCCGCCAAAAACCCGCCAAAACCCGGCACGGCCCACGGGGCCGGGAACGGGGGGGGGGAACCGGCCCGCCCGCGGCCTCTCCGCGAGCGGCGCAACCCCATTCCCCCCTCGGTGAGAATGGCCTCGCCCAGCTCCTCCTGAGCGCCCCGCGCCCGCTCTGAGGGTCCCGCCCCGTGTGTCAGGCGAGGCTCGCCCATCGCCCCAAACCGCAGCTGCCGCGTCGCGGCCAGACGGCCCCCGAGGGGCGGAGAGCGGGCCCGTGGTGCGGCGGGACAGCGTGTATCCTCCCCCAAAGCCACCGAGGGCCGTGGGCTGGGCAGCGTGTGCTCCTCCCCGATTCCTCCACCGCCCCTTACAGCGCCCGCAGGAGTGCCGGAGCCACCGGAGGCACCGGGCCAGCATAACGCCGCCGCCGCCGTGTGGGGAGCGCGCCATGACCGCCCGCCCGGCGCTCCCCGCCGCGGTCCGCACGGCTCATGGGGGACGGGCGGAGGCGCCGGTGGCCCGTTCTCCCCCTGCCCGGGCTCTAC
>VZRQ01007124.1:272235-329526 GCA_013397975.1 Machaerirhynchus nigripectus
GGTCCCGGCGCCTCAGAAGGGCCGGCCCTCGTTCTCTCATCGCACAGCCCGGGTGGCTGGGCGGGACCTCTGGAGAGCATCCCGTCTAATCCTGCTGTTAAAGCAGGTCGTCTTAGAGCAGGTTGCACAGAATAGTGGGAGAAAGAGACTCCTTCAGAAGTGGTCAGGCCAGCTCTAGTCGATGCTGTAGATGGGAAAACCTGTCAATGCTCGGCCTGCTCTGTTCTGTCTCGGAGCGGAAGACTCATAATTTCACTGTCTTTCATACTCTCTGCACACTTGCTATCCCATCTATGATGTAATTTCCCCTACATTTTTTGTATACCTATGTCTTTCTACCTACATAGCTATCTATATATAGGATATACAGATATATTCTATAGGATGTATCTATATCCCTAGGAATAGGGAATTTCTGAAATTCCCCCGTGGCTCACTGCTGTGGGCTGAAAAGACTATCCCATTGGATTCATAGTTTAAAAACTGTCCCTGGTGAGGCTAATGGATGTATTTGACTCTCTGCAAAATAGCTACAGACTGCTGGATTCTTTTTGCTGGTCTAAATTTTGTCAAGCAACTATTCTTTGTGATTTTTTAAAAAACTCTGTATGTGATTGTCTCCTTGCTATGTTACGTTTTCTGAATGCAGCCAGATGGCAGTGAAACCTTTACTACACATTGCAGCTCAGCTGTGAAAGGTATTTTTAAGAATTTCCCAGTCTGGGCTTTCTTTTATTCCTGTTCAGTATTTTCAGTCTAAATAGCATGCACAGTTTGAAAGAGAATATGTATGTAACACAGACCTATGTGAAAAAGCTACTTAAATATTTTATGGCTTCTGATGAAAGCTATCCAAAAACTGAAGTTTATAGGAATTGAAGTTGCATCAAACTAATATCTGATTGTAAATGTTTGTTTATACAAGCAGGACTTTATAGAGTTTACAACTGCATCCTGCATTATCGTGTAGAAAAGGATCAATTTTATGAATGGCCAGGCTTGCTGAAGCAGGCTGGGTTCTAAACTGTGCTTAAGGCAGCCTGCAAGCTCATGAATAATAGAGATGAGGACTCATCCAAAAATATTAAGGAGAAAGGTCTTAGCTGAGTGATACTTGTTTTTTTTCCAGATCTTTACAAGGGGGAAAACCCCCAACCTTATGCTGGAAGACTGGGCAAGTTTACCTTGGTTCTGGCAGTGTGTGGCTCACTTTGTAGATAGTCAGCCAGCCTTCCTGCATTCTTGATCGCTGATTAATGTTGCTCTCCATCGGGCATTTCCTCCTGACTTTGAAAAACAATACTGAGATAAACTGAAATCATCTGCCCTTTTTCCTGGACTGAGAGCAGGAGTGGAGGCTGCTTTTTCATACACAGAAAGCAACAGAGCTGCTTTCGGGATAATAGCCACAAAATTCTCCCCACTGAAGTTTTGTTGTTAAAATGAGGATTTTTATTAGAAGAAAACCGTGGCTTTAAAAGAGAGATTTCCCACCCCATTCTCACTTAGAGCAGCTGTCTCTTTTACACTGATTAAGATTTGTAATTTAAAAAGGCTGTTATGATGTGTGTTTATAACGAAGCTCTATTTTTGATTGCGTGTTTGCAGTACAGTGTGGGGGCTGTGGAATTTTGCCATTGCTTTTTACTCTGTTCCAGACAACCTTAGTGTTTGATTTTGTTTGACACTTAATTTCCTCTGATGAAATTCCAGCAATGGCATGGCTGTGGGTTATTGCACTTGTTGTGGAGAATGTGAGCTGCCACTCGCTGTGTTTGTTTGTTTCCATTTCTCCTTGCAGAGTCAAGGCCAGTGTGAGATGTTCCCCTCAGCAATGCTGGCCACACGGTCTCGATGGGCTACACAACTGCCAAGGGGCTGTGCCCTAGGTGCCAGATGTTTAAACAGTGGCCTGACTTCTGCTGAAGCAGAACACTTGCAAAACCTTGACTTTCCTCAGCTGTAACTTGTAGGGTGAGTCACTCATTTAGCAAAGAGCTGCAGCACCTGAAGGTTACTGCCCTGCTGCCAAGAGTTGCAGAGATAGCGAGGGAGAGAGAGCAGGATTTTGGAGTGATCCACACTCACTTCACTGAAGTCCAATGACAGCCAAGCCACCAGAGGAAGAAGCTTGAGGGAGACCCCTGAACTTCAAGGTGAAAGTGCTGCAGGTAACTCAAATTCTGTTCTCCCAGCTTTGCTGAGAGGTCAGGGACCTCTGCCTGAGGGGAGGTGACAAAGAGCTAAGGGGAGTTAAATGAGTCAGTAGTAGCCAAGACTCTAGCTGTTTGCCCCACATGTACAAATGCAGTGCAAATTCCTGCTACCTGTTGATGTCTCTTGCTTGTAAGCTACCAACCAGTTGCTGAAACTGCTTTTGCCAAGAAGGTCTTGAAATACTGCATGAAATGAGAGAAAAAGAGAGAAAAAAAGACAAATGTCTAGGTTTTCTGAGAATTAGTATTGCCTAGTTAGGAAAGCTTTTGTTAGGACTTCTCAAAGAGGTAATGAAAATTGCAGAGGTTTAAGACATGAAACTTCCTATGCTGGTGGCTGGAGCTTTGTACTTTGTATTACGAAGATTGAGTGGAAACTCCTTTGAGTGTGAAGCACGGTAACATGTTCTTTGCAGTGTAGTTGCAGTTGTTTCTCCTCACAATGCAGTGCCTTTTTGGTTAGGCAGCATTTCTACTTGCCCTGTTGGGTAGCTGTTTAAAAATAAAATGAAGAAACAATCCCCTCAGAAAGAATCTCTGCTGGGGACTGAAAAATCTAGCAAAAGGCACATTGGAAGGACACTGCTCTGGACAGCCCAATCTGTGCTTCAGAGGTATGTGATCAAGATGGGCAACTTGCCAGTGGTTGTAAAAGGGTTGAAGGAAAGTGTAGTGTCTGAACTATGATGAAATGCCTTCTGTGCTACCTGTTGCAGCTCCACTAACATTAGGAGGGAAAGATAAGATTCACTGATGAGAGGAATGATAGTGGGTCATTTTAACAGGCCCTTAGGCACAAGCTTGGCTGTGCAGGATGCCTAGGCTTTTGAACAAAATTCAAAATACTCTTTGTTCTTGCTTCATAGCAATGGTATTTTCACACTTTAATGTCCCCAGTGGCCTTACCTACGCTTGCTTTTGTTGTGGCTGATCAAATCTAGCCTAAATTATATAAACGTATGGAATTGGTAGTGTGGTATAAGCTAAAATGTACTAGACAGCATTAGAGCTATATTTTTTCCTAGAGATTTCAAACATGTAATTAGAGTTTAGTTACTAACTTGATGATTGAAATTCAGCAGTTGTTTCATGCATAATTTATATAATGAAGTGTCTCTTACAGAGTTGGAAATGAGGGAGGTGGACTAACAAAATTTTGCAATCTAAGTTGCAATTTAAGATAGTCCGTAATTGGTATGCTCTCCAAATTGGTCCACACACGTTCAGAAATCATGGTGGGGAACAGGAAAATACTTAGTTTAAATTACTTGTGAATCTGTGGAAGTAACACCTTCAGGTAGCTAAGTGCTGTTGCATCCTGAGTTTATCTCATTACGATGTTGTCTGGATACAACTTGTAATTAATCACTGTAGTGCAAGCAAGAAATTTGATAGAAATGTGTATGTTAGTACTTAGTTTTTGATGACTATTTATTTGGAAGGGTACCTCTTGGGATTTATTGTTGCAATGCCTGCAGCAGTGTGTTTGTGAGAGAGAAGTGTGAATAGTATTGAAAGTGCCATTGCTGGTTCATTTTGTGCTCATTCTCTTTTTGGATCTGCTTAGGTCCCCTAGACCAGTTTGGGTCAATGTTCTCTATAGATTGAGAGTTACAGTGCTTGGGAATATTTAGAAAAGAATCCCCAGTCATGAATATAATTAAAGGACTTAATAGAGGTGTATAGTTACTGCAGGTCCTTGTGTAGATTGTGGTAAGAAACCCAGAGAAGCCTCAGTGGAGCCTCCCTAAAAGCTCTGTTTCTTGGCATTGGCTGGGAGCCATTCAGATTATATCTGTGTGGTGTGTGAGGTGAGGTGGAAAGGATAGTGACCATTACAATTCTACAAGGAACTGGAGGGACCTGGCAGCCTGTAACAAGCTCCAGTATCACTGCTGACATCACTGTGAAGGATGACAATAATCTTGTTTTGCAGGTGCAGAGTGTGAGCTTTGTTTTGCTCAGAGTTGTGCAGGAAGTCTGGTATATGGAGGAAACTTCTGTGTAATGCAGTTAGATTGTAAAATGATCCTTCAGCCTGGTTGTAAATGTGTAAGAAGCAGAGGAAGAACATTATGAGAAAATATCAATATTTAATATCCTGCCTTTAATAGATGGAGAAAATAAAGCATGGATTACTGGGCTACATTACCATGTTCTGCTGAATCGCTGCTGTTGAACTCAGAAAAAATATGAATATCAAATATTTGTCATTTTTGGCGATGGGAGTACTAGATCCACCACAAGTTAAATTCTAATAATTCAAACAAGGTGGAGGCTGAGGTTTGCTTTAAAATACGCATTTAGTGAAATTCAGGGTTCCCTGGCTTTCATAAGGCTTAGATGTCAGTTGATCTCTGCAAAGGAGTTGCAGGACTACAGAAAATAAATTAGCCATGTTCCGTGATGATCTTTAATTTAAATAATGCTTACACGTAGGGTATAGCTTTACCCATTAAAAAGAGAAGCTGCTTTCCTTGACAGCTGGAATTGTAAAGTACCATGATGCTGCAGAGTAGAAAATAGAAAAATTACACAGCTTAATGGATTGCCTTTATTTTAAGTTAGTCTATAATTAATATTATTTAGAAAGTCAAACAAAAAAGAGAAATCTTTTATATAAATCAAAAATAAGGCATTCAGCTCAGCTAATGAGTTTTTATTGTTTTGTAATCACATAAATCACTGTACATATTATCCCAATGTAAAATGTCAGATTGTATTAGCCCTAACATTCACAGAAAAAATTGTCAGAATATTTAGTATTTTACTAATTTTTTGGTGAAATTTACTTACCACATTTAATTATTTCAATCACACATTCCATTGCATGGCAGAGCTTGAAAATGCATTATCAAGTCTTGTAATACAGTCCATATTTTTATTCTGTCACTAAATTAGAAGTGTTTCAATTAATTTAAATTAGCAGAAAAAGGTAGGTAAAAGCATCTGCTGTAGGCACAGGTCTTAATTTGGCAGTATTACAATCAAAAAACATTGCATGTATTCTACTTGCATTCTGTCAGTTTATGACTTACACCTGATGGATGCCATACAGATTTTTGTCTCACAAGTTGGTGAGATTTCATTTTAATCCTACTGTGTGTGCCCATTAGCAACTATGATAGTGCAATTTGAAATAATTCATTATCGATTTAATGCTTTTTTTATTATAGCAGTTAATTTTGGCTTTCTAGGATAAATACCAAAAACTTTTTCAATACCTTATAAAATCAGAAGAATTTCTTCTTTATGTGCTCAAAATATTTGCTCTCTCTTATGACATATAGGTAGATTTTCCTTCTTTTGCCTGTACTGGAGTGTAACTCCAGCAGGGGCCATTTACATTTTTTGTCTAATTCTTTGCTGTGTTGCTTTGGATTTTTGAAAAATTTTCTGTCAGTTATTAAAGTTTTAGATTTGTATTAAATGAGTGTGTCTTTGATAAACCATTGGCATTAAAAAGTAGCTGTTGGAATTGAGCAAGGCATATTCTAGGCACTGATGTTTTTCTAAGAATAGAAAGTCAGTACATTTTTGTGGTTGCCTCTGACCATTAAGACTGGAGGAAGGTTCTTGGAGAGAATTTCTAGCCAAGCCATGTACAGGTAATCAGACACTGCTCCTTTTCTTGCCACAGGGAGGCTCCTGTTTGGGCAGAGGGAAAAATAAAATTATCATTATGAAGGCAGGGGTAGCCCAGGCTTCTCACTAAATTCTAAGTAGAAAACATCACTGTTCATATACAACTCTGATATAATTGGACTACATGATTGTTTTAATATCATAAAGCAAAAAAATTACCATTAAGCCCTAATTTCCAAACCCTTGCTCACCTGGTTGTACTGGACATGAACTGCTTGTGATTGTAGCCTTAAACTGGTAAAGAATATTTTTGGGGTTGTAAATCACACACATAATATGATTTTTTTTAAAAGATAAAAATACAACACATGCACAGTTTTGCAGTCCATCAGCCTATTTTCTGATCTGCAATTACTGTGAGATGGGAGTTTTAAAATATGGGTCAATTTATGGTAAGCATTACATGCTCACCCCTTCTTTTGAGACTGAATTAATAGAGCTGAAGAGATTTATCTATGCATCACAAGTGCAAGCTAATTTATTGAAGCCGTGTATAAAAAATGTATCTGTATATAAAAATCAATTCTGGAAAGGGCCTTTTTTTTGGTAATTTTGTTGGTGGCCTCTTTTCCTTTATACAATTGCTTCATCACCAGGAAAGATTCATATTCAGTGTAGTCCCAGAGAACCATCAGTCCAGATGCAAGTCCTTCAGAAGGTACTTAAAAGATTACTTTTGTGCTCCATGAATTAACACAAGGGTTTCTGTAGCTCTGGCTCAGAATGCCATAGCACATTAGAGTTAGAATCAAAAATCTTGCAACTCACAGGACAATGAGGTTGGCTGCTCTCGAATGCTCTTGTAAGAGTTCGTTCAGACGGACTTGGCGGTAACTCTGGTTAAAACACAACAGGGGGAAGGAAAAAATCAGTCAGGTCAGTGAGCCTCAGTTCTGGTGTCCTGTGGGCTTCTACACTCCCCCTCCTCTGCAGCACTTCCTGCTGTTGATTTGGCAGCACTGGAAGCCAGGTCTGCTCTGTGGTCCAGAGTCACAGCAATGGCAAAATATGAGGCTAAGGCACGTTTTTTGGTTAGTATAGTTATGTCAGGGCCAGAGTTGTTCACCCCTGTATAAGGTTTCCTGGGGACAGGGATTATTTTTGTACTGTGCTTCACTTACTTTATGGTCAAGCTCAGGCCCTCATAGTTTTTATAACTTAACAACAAGTCACAGGGAACAAGAGACCAGGACAGGTTTGTGTAAGATAGATGTATCTTAACTGATCTTGTAAATTATTTTCTCTT
Organism: Machaerirhynchus nigripectus; assembly: GCA_013397975.1. NCBI lineage: Eukaryota > Metazoa > Chordata > Aves > Passeriformes > Dicruridae > Machaerirhynchus > Machaerirhynchus nigripectus. The sequence continues at coordinate 279,343 of VZRQ01007124.1, forward strand.
TCCCTGGAGGAAAAAAAAGCTGGTTTTTTTCCATTCAGACCTTAGATTTTCCTTCTCTACAGAAATTTCAGTGTTTTTTACATATTAGATAGGTAAGAATTCTCATAATTTAGCCAGTTGTTACCTCATGAGAATCATCCTATAACATCCCCCTTTATCTGTTCTGCCAGGTTTTTCTCTGTTGAACTGTAAATGTGTTCTAATGTCCTCTGTGAAATTCCCAAGACTGCCTTACTTCTGACGATAAGGGTCATATCTTTCCAGATGTATAAGCTAAACTTTTTGTTGCTGTTCTTGTTTTACAGAGTAATTTGGCACTTTTGTATTGCTGACTCTTTTCAACCTCTGGGGAATTTTTCTGGTTCCTTAGTTAGTGACCTAGACAAGACCAAGCTTAATCATATATTTTTTTCTGTTGTATCCTCACTGATTCTGCACACAAGTGTCTGTGATTATATTCCTGTTGTCTTTTATACTGAGATGTTTTAGGGGCTCTGACTCCCAATTTTTGATAATTTAAGGTGAGAGTAATTCTAAGGTTTTCTGCCCATAGCTGACCGCTATAACCTTATGCTGGTGATCAGCTCCGGGAAGAGGGTAATACAGTGAGCAGTCAGACTGCCTCCCAGCTGCTGCAGTCGGTAGTGTAGTGTGTTATATCATCATTGATTCCTGCTTATGTTAATGTGTCAGGCTGTGACTTCTGAAAGCTCTGAGCTCAGGGCTGCAATCCTTGCTCTGCTGAGGAAGTTACCAGCACCATAAAGTGGAGATACTAACTAAACTCCCAATGTACTCAGGGTAATTCCACAGGAATCATAACTAAAATTGCTAGATGAATTCTCTGGGAGTTACAGGAGAACTTGTCTCTTAAGGGTGAAAGAGTATGCAATATCCTTTTGTCACTGGCCTGATGAATCCTGGCAGTTCATTGGTAAAAAGTTTTTTTTTCCAGCAAATTTAAAGAGCAGACTGGGCTGTAATTCACCCAGTGGATCAGCCAGCATCAGCCTTGAAGTTCCTCTGAACTGCAGGAGAGCTCCTGCATAGCAGACTGGTTTAGCCTTCACTCTGCCATTGAGGTAAGAATTCATGCTCAACCTTGCCTTTGGAGAAATTTCTAGCCTTAGCTGAAGTGCCTGGATTCAGTTCTAAATGGCCCAAAGTGGTGAATGTTTGGAACTGCACCCTTTAAGAGATTCAAGCTCTGAAACAGTGGAGCCATTTAATAAGCCTCTCAGCAAACCCAGTTAGCTCAGGCTCAGTGCAGTAACTGTGTGGCTTCTGGTTCAGAGGTGGTTTTCATCTGGCTGGCTTTGATGTGGGCAGAGCTTCTCATCAGCCTGGAAAATACTCTGTAAACATGCCAAGGTCTGAGAGTGCTCAATAATGCAATCATAACACACCTCTGCAGTGTTTACAATATAAATCCAATCTGTAAATATCAAATACAGGTTTGTACATGTCATGTTTCTAATGCCGTATCTGGTATTTCACGTTTTCTTAATAATTGCTTCAAACATCTGGAGGGTAAGAAAAGGTACATATGTAAAAGGTAGGCGAGGCTTTACCTTCTCCTTGAATGCTTCCAGCTCTGCATCTGTAATTTTCCATGGAGTCTCTCGCTTTAATTTCTCAGCAGTTGTTATATCTTTGCAGCTTTCATGGAGGCGATACGGTTCAATCATCTCTTCAAAGAATTTCCAGCTGAAACAGGAATTACAAAGGAGGCCTTGCTGCAGGGTATGAACTCACAAACTTATTTCACAGTCACTGTGTATGACAGGCCTCACTGATAATAATTACAGCTGAAAAACGTGCAAAATCTTTTAACTGTTCTCTGCTGCATTGTGCCCCAAGTTATATCTGTTCCACTTCTGTATGTTTGGGTTATTTGAGGATAATTAAAAGGTTATTTGAGGATAATTAAACACTGCATTTAGCAGAGAATCTTCTGCATTGTCCTGGTTCTAGCAAAAATACTGAAATGAGTTTCACAGTAACTCCGAACTGCAGTATATTTGTTACTAATATTAACAATGAATATGGGTCCCCTCATGAACCTTTATTGTTGTTTCAGCACTAGCTGGACCAGTCACCTCGCTGATACGGTTTCACTGATGGTTTTAGTGAAATGATCCACGGGTGATACAAATTGCCTGTGACAAGGAGCTGAAGGAAACACTGTAGCTTTCTTGCTATACGTGGACTCGGAATTGTGTTCAGATTCTCTCTCTAAATTTCAAGTTGTTCCTTGAACTTTTGAATCTTTTAATCTGGAGAACCTTATCGTCCTTCTGTACTTCCTTGCTTGCCCAATGTTGAAAGTTTCTACCATCCCACAGAGACCTCAGGGAGCTTCTTTTGTATGGATGTGAGTGTATTTCTCCAAGCACTTTGTGCTGACAGGCCTCACTGTGAAGTGAAGTGGGAGACTGGGCACAGGCTGGCCTTGGCTGTAAGGCCAGGAAGCCAAGAGCTGGGTTAAAGGCTGTGATATGCAGCATTTAGTGTTGCTGTTGCTAGGTTGTCAGAGTTTGTCAGCATCCTTACTGTCTGTTTCACTATGTAAAATAGTGATAATCCTCTTATTATTCATCAAATAGATGGGATGCCTGCTGGAAGAGAGATACAGTGGTCTGTCTAGCAAGTGTCTGGCATAATATTCACTTGTTTAGTTCAGATAGTGCTGATGCAGCAAATGTATGTGTATTTTATGTTAATGCCAGATATGAAATCTTTTTGATAGCTTTTATTTATGTAAAAATCACTGCATTGTACTGGAAAAAAAAAAAAAGAGATATATTGCACAGTTCTTATAGAAGATATTACCTGAGAGATCAAGAGGGCATTAAAAGGGGACTTTAGGTATGTAGTTATAAAATCTTTATATTCTTTAGTTGCAACCTAAATAAATATGAGAAGTCATCATAAAATATCTGTTAAATTGAGTGGCTCATAGGTATGGTGTCTAATTAGTCTTTACAACATAAAGATTACACGTGTTTTTGACCCTTTTAACTGTGATTTTTAAAAGATTCTTTTCTTTTTCCTGCTCTTGGTACTTAGAAAACTATTATAATAAAGTGACAGTGTTATTTTATGTGTTGTGGTATTTTTTTTGTTTGTTTTTAATGTTCAACATAAATAAGTTCTAGATGAAGGCTGGTTGCTAAATAATGAATTTTGGTGATGCTTCTTACCTCTCTTTGTTGGGCTTTATATTGATATCACAAATGATATTAATATCAGCAAATTTTATTCTGAATTTGCTTAGGAGTGAAGCCATCCTGAAAACAAAAGAGAGGATGTTTTATCATTATATTTCTGAGTGCCTTGTATCAAAGAACACTTGTAAATGAGTTAGACAACAGCATTTTATATCTTACCTTTAACTATATGACAAATTACTTTAAATGCTTTAGTGTTTCAATTTCCAATTACAGAACTGGATTAATGTGATTGCTGTAGCATAATTAATTTAGCTGATGATCAATGAAAATCACAAAAAAAATGGAAATTAATAGCAGACAGAGGGCAAGGTGTTTACATTTTGGGAAAACAATGGTGCTTTAACTATTTCCAAAGGCTTGAGTTACAAAGGAAGAATATTCAATATATAGTGGGACAGAATTCTCCAGTACTTACAGAAGGCTTCTGTTACTCTGTTAATGTCAGAATGCTGTGGATGTAGTTTTACAATACTGGTAGTGCAGGTGTTGGTGAAAATTTGGTACAGAAGGTTGATGTGCAATACTTGAATCTTTTTCATCTTTTTCATTTGTTAATTTATAGTGATCTACTCACGTTGTCTTTACACATGTTCATAAAACAAAATACTTTTCTGCCCCAGTTGGCAGAAGGAATAATTTATAGTTTTCTGTGTGTTTGTGCTGAGGATAGTGAGGTTTAATTAGGTCAGTTTTGCCTTTGTTTGAACCACGGTTGGGATCTTGTGGTTCTTCCCCACAAGTCCTTCTCCCACCTCCTTTTTTGTTTCTATTTCTGGTGTGTAAGCTTTGGATTTTGAAAAGGTCAGAGAATTCCTAGGAGCAAACCATGGCAGAAATACGTATTTGTTTATGACCTGAGAGTTTACTCTTTAAAAAAAAAAAAAAAAGTATATAAAAAGAACATACTGCTGGTATAAATCTTGATATCCCTTGTGGCAATCCTTGTTTTGAACATGATAAAGAGCAAATCCTCAACTTCTGTGGAAAGGTTTTAATATTTGGGGAATTGCATGCTAGTAAAAGTCCAGTTGAATTTGACTTCTGAATTTAAAATACATGGCTGAAATTGTACTTGGATGATTTTGTATTTGATCTACCTAGGGAATGGAGGAACCACCCAGCCCAGGTTTGTCTCTGAAGGCTTTTGCATGTGGCAGGTGGATCATGTTCTGAGGAAAGCTGGTGTTCAGGCAGCAATACAGACACATGCTGTTTCCTTGGGGACAAACTGGGTCTTTGTCAGCTGTCCTGATCACGCTGTTTCTGGCCTTTGTGGGACAAGCAGTGTAGGCAGGTGTCAGAACTGCCTCTCTGGAATCTGTCACGTTTTGACAAATCCCATTTGATGTCAAAACTTCCTACTTCCAGCCAAGTCTGGTGACTAGAGGGTCTGGGTTCATGAGCCTGTCTACAGTCCTGAACAGCCAAGACTGGGGAGACTCTGGACAGGGAGCAGAGAACACTTCCCAGCAGGTCCTTGAACAGCTCTAGGGCTTTTTTTACCCAACTGTAAGGATAGTTTGTACAAGCACTTGTGAATCTCTTCTGCAGAAGTACATTAACCTTAGGGTAAGGTTTAAAACTGACAGAACCACAGTGGAGTAAAGTTTGCTTTATGTGTTCCCTTTTGCTTTAAGGAACATCCTGTGGCAGCTGTCTTTCCAAGGCGCTGTGTTGTAATCCTAGTGAAGCAGGTGATTCTAACTCCTGTCCTTGCACCCCTCTCACTTGCTTCCCACTGGAGTTTTGGCTGGAGATGTTGTTTTTAACTCTCTACATGGTGCTTCTGCTCTTTGTTAAGCAGTCACTGACTTTCATCCCAAATTGAGCTGCTTCCACTGGTGGTGAAATGGCTGTGCCTCCAGTGTTGTAAAGTGCTTAGGAAGGAAAGGTCCTACATACAGTGGTGATAAAAACAAGTTTATATTAGTACCTTTCATTTGCTCAAAGGCAAATGATGATTATGAAATCTAGGCTTTTTAAAAGCGCTGAGTAAAATCAACTTGGCCCTAAAGTTGATTAACTTGCTCTTTAACTTCTTTATATTTTACCACAGTTAATCACATTTATGTGAGCTATCTGTCTATGCTATTTGCATATGAGAGCTTCATGTGCAATTTCACTTGCTGTTACCTGGACAATCTCTTGTAAATCCCATAGAAGTAATTATATTCTCATTACAGAGTGCAGACTGCTCTTCTCAGAGAAGGGAATATGAGCTATTAATGGGAAAAAGTGCTGGATGTGAGTTTCCTTTGGTAATCAGCATTTGCAGAGCCTTGAGGGCTATGCCATAAGCTTAACACCTTTCAATCAAGTACATTTGTTTTTTCATGCTGCCCACAGTAAAACAAACAAGTTGTGCTGAAAAATTCCCACCTTCCTGCTATATATGCATTATATTCAGCATCAATTCAAACTCTTTAAACAGTGAGACAAATAAAGTTATATTTACACTAATTTTTCTTCTTCAATCCTATTGACTTTTCCTCCAGTGAAGATCCTTAATTTACAATTTTTCCACTTCTTCCTGATAGTTAGAATGTAAGGAATTAGGATTGTTAGACCTGGAAGAACATATAAAAATGGAGGAATATCAAATTAGTGCATTGTATGGTACAAATTCCATCTTTCACTTCAGCAGTGTTGGACGTAAGTTAGTTTTAAACATTTAAGCCTGACATAAAATTGACTATGTCAGCTTAATAAAAACCAGTTTTATGCATCTTCCCAAGTCTGTTTTTATATTTGGTAACAGAGAAATCTCTCTCCCTGTGGTTCTTACTCAAATTCCTTACCTCCATCATCGAACAGCCACCAGATGTCAATTGTACCTTTTCCTTGCTTCTTTTTAAATTGAGTGCTGGCTTCCAGCAGCCTCTGATTGAATTCACCCACATGCATTGACTGTATGGTGTTAATGGTGCTCTCTGTAATGAGAAAGAAAAAAATGTGGAAGGATGTCTGATAAGTGAGGCAATAAGTAGCTTTAGGGAGCCAAATGGAGGGAAAGCTTCAGGAAAATGAACTGTTTCTGACATAATTTCTAGACTTTAAATCTGAAAAAAAAGGTACAGAGTAGATGCTTTGGACTTTTAATGTTTCAATATGCACAGAAACCAAAGCTTGTGTAACACGTTGTCACTGGATTATAACATACCTGATTATTTGTTCTCTGTCTCTTTTTAGTTAATGTAAAATTCACTGGGGCCTTAAAAAGCAACTGGGAATCTGATAGATTTTAGAAGTAAATGTGTCATTTTGCATCATTTACAAGCTCAGCTGTCTTGTAAAATACAGAGCTCCCTGAAAGGCACAGTCACAGTGCATGAAATGAGCTGGTGGAGCACAGGGAGAGCATAGGTGAAGCTGGAAGTCAGAAAACACAAGCACGTATGGCTGTTTCCCTATGCTGACATGGTTACTGCTAATTGGAAATAAATTTTGATTCTTGCTGGTTGCTTGGCTGGCTTTAAAAGATATAGTCTTGACTCTGTACTAACAATACCTTCCCTCACTCCACCTTTTGAAGCCTGTGTCTTTATTACTGCTTCTCTTTCAATGATTTCAAAGAGCCTGTGTCAGAGCAATATTCCAAATGGAACAGACAGGCTTCTTTAGAGGTTTTACTCTGATCTGCTAGGTTCTGAAAATGCTTTGTTTGGTTTTCCTGTATTTCTGGAGTGTGTACAGGGTAGTTCTAAAGCAGTAATTTGCTTTCCTCTACAGTTCTAGCATCTTTGCTGGAAGATGCAACAACTCTGGGGAGTATGAACATAAAAACAAAACAGAGAGGAGTTGGCTGTTTATTAACATAATCTGTCTAATTTAGAGAGCCAAAGTGTGTAATATGTATTTCCTTTATGCTCAACTAACTCAAAAAGGGAAGTTGAAACAGGGGTACACACTCTTGGTGGAATTGTCATAAAAATATATTCTCCTAAAACAAAATGAACTGAGGTCTGCCAGCTGAAGAATAACAGCATTTTATGTTCCTGGTCTGTAGATCTTCCTGGTGCCTGTGGGAGTTGCATGCACAGCCAGATGTAATAGTGTCTGCAGGTGAAAACTCTTGGAATACGTGTCTGAGTACAAGTGTGGCTTCCGGTGGGTCATTATCATTACAGCCTAGCAGTTGTGAAATGAGACCTCAGATTGGGTCTGTATCATTTTACTATGTCTGAAATAATACATAATAAACATAATATTGACTTCATCACCTACACATTTCAGTTACGTGTTAATTAGTTATTTGACAGTATGCTGTGTATATACTTTCAGTACTTTTACCACCTTCACTTGTGCATTTTTATGAAATTATGCTTAGAGTATAGAGCAGTTGTGCTATTTTTACCTGTTTTTCAGCTGTGTACTGAGTTTGTGTGTGTGTATGCTAAGTAAAGTGAGATTGCTTGTTCCCTGCATATTGTGCATATGTTCCTGTTTTCCTTAGAGAGGAGGAAAAAGGCCTGTCTTTAAAACACCATATTAAAAGGAAAAAAACAACCCCAACCCCTCCCACTCAACTTGTTCTGTATTCCTCAAACTTTAATAACCATGTTCTATTTTTGACAAGTAGAGTTGAACATGAGCTGAGAAGTTTATCTAGCAAATGAGAGGGAGGTGGTTGTGTTGTAGGTAGCGTGTCCTACGAGCAGGGATGTCACTGTGCTGCATTACAGGGTTGTGGCCACCACGGTTTACACAAGGGAGGTTCTGTTCCAGGGGCTTCTGTGTGGCTCAGGAGTTTTTGGCTTGGAGTAAAGTCCAGTTTGCATACTGGTGAAAGTGTGATGCATTGAAGGGTTGGGGATAAGTTGTCATTTTGGAACTTACCCTTCTTTGTTTCGTGTTTTGAGATATTGAGTGTGCTGGCTTTTTTGAAGAATCCACAGATGCCCCTTTTTCCTTCTTCAAAATCATTTTCTTTAATGGTGGCTTCCAGTGCCAATCTCTCCTGCTCCAGCTTCTCTAATTCCTCTGTATATTAGAAAAAGTAAGAGAACTGGTAACCATTGCTGTCTTTTAAATTAAATCCCTAATTGAACTAATGGTGATGATGTAATTGGTGTTGTGGTACTTTGTAGACAATGTAAAGCTCCTGGGATGAAAAACTCTTTTTAAGTGCTTTTTCTTTGCAAACCAGTAGGGAGAAGGAAGCTGAATTCACCTCTGGAAGCCCTAGCTTAGGGTGCCTGTGCCTACAGCACTGGGGTGTGCCAGCTGCTCTCAGGTTGTTTCTTCCAAATCAAATTCAGGATTATGACTTTTTTTAGTTATTCATTGAGTTATTTTCGTGGATATTTGGTTGGTTTCTTTAGCCAAGAATTTGAAAAGAAATTATGAAAGCTGTTTTCCTACACTGAGGAAGCTGAGGTATTTAGTTCTAGCCTGTGGGTCTCTTTTCTTAGAACAAAGTCTCGTGGTTTGTACTTTGAGATTCTCAGAAATAAGTAAGGATCCTCAATATACAGTCATTCTCTATGCTGAAATATTTTTCATGTTTTAATTTTTTGAGCATTTGCTGTAAAGATGCAAGGTTTAGCTAATCAATTCTGTAAACTTAGTACAGAAGAACAATTTCATCTTAGCAATATTAGACTTTCGCTGAGAAAAAGGTACCATGTGTTATTGTGGAATATATTATGGTGAGGCACTAATTAATATGATCCAGGCATTTGCCTGCAGAAAACTTTTTTCATAAGGAAATCTTCTATTTGAGTAATACATTAACTAAATATGAGGTAAGTTCATTTAAGACATAGTGTTAAAAAGTAAACCAAACCCTCACTAGCTAGACATTATTAGCTCTGTTAGCACTCCCAGTTGCCAACAGAAAGAATATACTTTCTTTTACTTTTTAATCAATGACAGTCACATACTTCTGATTATTAGACATGGTGATAACCATGAACTTAATGGTTGTCCAAAACGAAAATTTCAGCTTTTCTATTGAACAGAATGCTGTACCAAGTAGAAGAGAATACAAGATCATTGTTTTCCTCTACAATGCCTCTGTATCTGGTTCAAAATATTTCTTTGTATTTGAGGCTCCCCCCCCCCAATTCTTTATGACTCTTTGTGTCTTAAAACTTGGAGAACATTTGCTTGTTTGTAAGATTGTGGAGTTGTTTCTCACTGTATTTTTACAGGTGTTCCAATGACTGTATATTTTGAGCACTCGGTTTTTGACTCGCATCAAGCAGAGATAGGCAGATCTCTCTCAGAAATCACCAGGGGGAGAAGAAAAGCTTGATTATTTTGGATTTTTTCCTGAGTCCCTGTAGTTTTGCCTCGTGGGTCTCCATGCACATCAAGCTGCGAGCGCTGAGTGTTCATCTACCCGTGTTCCTTAAAGGCGTCTCTGGCCCCTTTGCATTCTGCGAGGTGATTTGCTTCTGGGGGGGTTACCTCATTTACCTCATCCTGCAATCGCGGCGCTTAACGGGGCGTTAATTAGGCCGTAATGAGGCGAGGCGGGGCGCGGTGCGCGGCGGCGGGCGGGCAGCAGGCGGCAGNAGCGGGGCCGGCACGGCCGCGGGCCCGGCAGCGGGGAGCGCCGGGGCCCGGCCTGGCTGCTCCGGGGGCAAACTGGGGCAAGTGGGAGAATGATCCCGCTCAACACCTAGAGAAACTGTTCTGCCTTTGCCACCCAGGTGGCGTGTCTCCCGCCGTGCTTGTGGTATGGAGCAAGGTTTTACCTTTCCCCCTGAGATGTGCACTGCTAACCTAAGGAAGAATGAACGAAAAGGTGAAAGAGAGAACTGATGTTTCCTGCGCTTTCCAGAGTTTTGCGTGGGTGGGAACTCTGTGGGACTCAGAGTTCCACAGAGATGGTACCAAAAGTGCAGCTTCCCATTTCGTGCCAGTCCCAGAGATATCGGGTAGGCAGAGGGAGGAAGGTGTGCCAAGACTAGGAAGGAGACACGCGGCAGAGTAACTGGTTGCTGTGGCACAATATGATTTTACTCCTTTAGTCTGTGCCTGTGCTGGAACTGCTTTGGGAGTTGAGTTCTCTGGCGTGCTGAGCCCCTTAATGTGTGAGGCTTGGACTCCTGTCACTGCCTGTGATCAGCAAGGGTTTCAGGCAGGATTTAAACTGCACAAGGAAGGATGAACTGTGGAAATTATGAGTGTAGGAACTATTCTAGAAACCAGATAGTGACTGTTACGAGCATCAGTCAGAGTCCTTCTTATGCTGTGCATCTAACCAGCACAGATATTCAGGTGTTGAGTCACTACATACCTTGAACCTGAAGGACCTGAGATATGTCAAATCCTTGGCTAATTCTGACGATAATTACACCGAGCTCAAAATCAAAGGTGTCGCTAGAAAGAAAGAAAAAGAAGAGTAAACATGATTTTGCATCGTGCATGTCGATGAGGAAAGCTGCTTTTACAAGATCAGTAAAAGTGTTCACAGGGAGGACAGACTAGGTAAAATTGCAGAAGGAATTGCCCCAGATAAATTTGTACTTAACTCATCTTCCCTCATTTAAAAAAAGGGTGTGATTGGGCATGGGAACAGATCAGCTATTCCTGAAATGGGTCTTTCAGACAGCACTTTTTTAGGAACTAGGTTGCCATAGGGTAATTTTTTTTCTCCCTTCTCTGAGGAAGTAACAAAACTGAGGTGGGGTTTGTTGCTCTGTAACTCTCTTCAGCTTTACGAGTGAATTTTGAGCAAGCATCTATGAGAAGCCTGTTTTAAAGTGAGTGTTTCCTAGCTAAATCCCAACCCACAGAGCTGCTGAGCCTTTGGCACACATGAGATTTGAAGCAAAGCTTTTCCTCTGTCTCCTAGGCTTAAAAGAAGAATTCCATGATGTTCTCTTACTCCCTTAGTATGTACATGAGGGTTGTTTTTCTCTTGAGCTCCTGCCCACTAAAAATGGGAAAATACAGTTCTGCAAAAGCACTGCTGGCAGCAGTGCAGCTTCTTTAGCATTTTCAAGCCACATCAGCTCTGGTGGTGCCAGGGGTTTGCTAAGCAGATCCTACGAGGTGTGGGAAGCCAGTGAGCCTTTTTTGATGGGCAATAAATTCAGCCACAGAGCTAGGATGTGTGAGCCCAGGTTTGTACCTATTTCCTTGCATTGCTTCTACACATCAGATTCTGTATGGAAATGCTGTATTAATCTAATCTAGGAGGAGTGAAAAAGGAGGTGCTGAGCTGACTTACTGTATAATGCCCACATAGTTCTCAACTTGTGAGGCAGGTGCACTTCTCCAGTCCTTCTTAAATCCGATCACCAGGGTATTTGGTTTCATTCTACCCAAGCCCGAGGCCTGACAATATTAAAACACTGCTTGAGAAAGGTATACATACATGCTTTTACTGTAAATGAAAAGTAATGGCAAAAGATAACTGAAGTAATGTTCTGGAGACACTTACAACTAGATTGCATTTCATAACTGCCCTTCATGCTCATACTCATGCAGAAAGCAGAAAGATTAGCTTTAAATCATTCCAACTATAAATGATTTTAGATGACAGAAGTGTAGTTTTGCTAAATTAGCATTCATTTGCATTTCTTCTGACATGATCTCATTAAAATGGTTCAATAACTTGGAATCAAGAGAGAGTTCAAGAACTGTTTGTATGCTCATTCTAACATAATGGCATAAAGCTTTTATCAGCTTCGGAATATTCAATAGATGAAGTGAGTCTGAAGTCTCTTAAAACATCTCAGATACACAGAGAAGGCATAGGCTCCTAATTTTGCATGGTTTTGCCTTAAATTTGGAAACTGTTGCTGTTTCATTTGCTATGTTATTTTCAAAAGATTATCCAAAATCTGCTGAGGATGCTTTATAGATAAAATTATGGTTTATAAACAGGAAAAAGAAATGGTTTGTCAACATACTGGTTGGCCTTCAGAACTAGTTCTGGATGCTAAAACCTGGACAAGTAAGGGAAGTCAGATCTAGATGCAGCTAACTTAATGTTTATAGAAATCTAAATATTCAGTGTATTGGGAACCTTCGGGAGGAGACACACAAAACACCAGCTTGTAAATGTGTAACACTTACCAATTTTTTTACTAGTAGCCAACAGAAAGTAGGTAAAAACTGTTGGAACCTTGGTGGGCTTTTTGAGTAGCACTGTTTACACTGAAATCAGTAATTGTTGCCGATGTCCTTAGGTTACAATAATGATGATATGCTTATCCTTGTGTTTGCTGGAGGGGAATTATTTGACTTTGTAGTTGACTTTGGCAATAGTGCTTCAGTAGTAATGAAAAGGAAGAGATCATCAGATTGTAGCAGTTCTCAAAAACATCAGAAGGATCTCCTACTGAGACAATGTATAAGCCCAAGATGAAGTGTCTTTGTGAGGCTTTTATAGAACGAAGGGATCTTTATTAATAGCATTTCATCCCGCTCAATTGTCCTGTTCATTCAGCAAGTGTACAAAGAGCCCTGGTAGGACACCAGTGGGTGACTTACCCAGGGTATTTTAGTTGGTTCCCTACTGTCTCAGTTGGCACTGATGTCTTTTCAGCAGTGTGTTTTGTGCAAAGGATATGAATTTTCTCTACATTTTGCTTCAGTACCTATATGTTTAAATATTCATATATGTGAGAGAGGGAGGGAGATGGGAAAAATGAAGACAGTCTCTGTGCCTTCATTAAGGCCATTTTAAATGGACTGTTGGAAATGATCTGCTGCATTCTTAGAGTAATAGAAAAATATTGCAGACTTTTATTTAAATGACCTTCTCGCTATTTGCAGCAAATGTATATTACACATTTTCAGTTTTCGTTTATTGCCAAAACATTCTCAGATATTTAATATGCTGTGTAATACCAAACAATAGAATTGATTTGAAGTGTATCAAGTGTCAGCTGCAGAGACATTCATCTGTTGCCCTCTAGATGCCTCTCTTTTTTCATAATAGTGTCTTGTTCATTTTGGAGAGAATCAGTCTGCCTTGTCTCATAATTCCATAGTCCAGAACTAGATCTTTATGAAATAATCTGTAATATAATATAAATGCACCCCCAGAATTCCCTTTAACATTATCCATATATATGTAGGGCTTCTTAGCAAGTAATTGGTAATGCTTCACATGAAGGGATGCTTTGATGTACACTCTTCTCTGTGCTCTGTAAACAAAAAGCTTACTTGAAGTAGACTTTTGACTCCATCTCTGAAGCTGTCAGCTGCCACTGCTGCATAAAAGGCTTTTCTTTTGTTCTTTGTGAGCCAGGCCTGCTTTTTTTCCATGCCACTGTTCATCTCCTTAACACACAGCTTGCGTGGTCCCTGCATGATACAGTAAAATATTATTAAGAAGGCTTTGTGTTGTACATCACACATTGATTTTGAAGGAGTTACCTAGTCTGCTGCGGGAGCAAATGGAGAGAGTCAGAAAAACACATTTCCAAAAAGGGTCCACAGAGATTCAGCCCTTTGAAAAGAACTGTGGCGCAAACATAATTCACATTCTGTTTGAGAGGGCTGAGGCTGTTAATGCTACTTAAATGCAGTGATTCTGACAGAAAGAAGGACTACTATGGATTGTAACACCTTAAAAAAATATCAAAGGTATGGTAGAGCATCTCAGAGTGAATAAAGTCCCTCCCTGACTTGACTATGTAAAAGAGTCTCAGCAGATCTAAATATACATGGTTAAGTTCCTATCTACTGACGTAAGAGAAAAGAGTTGATGCAACTCAATTAAAGATGCAAATGCCTTCGTTGCCAGTTTTCTTTCGGTGGTCATCTGGTAATTTAATGGGAAAAAAATCCATGTGCATATCCAAGTCACAAGACATGGATATAACTTAAGAAGAATTTTGATCCTGGCTGTGTGCAGAGCTGGGAATAGTAACTTGAACAACAAGGTTGAAGTTTCATTGTGGGTAAGGACAGGGAAAAAACAAGCTTTGCCCTTCTTCCCTGTCTCTCAAAGGAAAGCACCTGAAGGTGGTTTTGCAACTGGCTTGCACAATACATTTCTGCTGGCCAGGGGGCCAGTCCCACCTTTCTACCAGGTGACAGCCTGTGTCCTCCCCTGCTCCTCCTTTGTACCTGTGGAATGTTTGTGCAATTGTAGAAGGAGTCCAGTGAATTTGTAGACTGAGGACTAACCTTGCAAAAATATTTTACATGAAGGCAGGGAGTAAAAGCAGAAATAGTCCCTTTTACTAGAAACTCAGACTGTTCAAACCAACATGCAGCCATAACCTCAGAGACAAGTAAACTTAAAATCATCTTTATGTTCTGTTGCAATCTTTATTTTGCCTATTTCTGAGCTATGTAGCACCATGTTCCTGGAAAGTTTCTTGCTGCCTTTTGGAACAAAAGAATGGAAGATGTTCTCTCTGGCATGGTGTTTCAAAACTTTGTGCATAGCTAACACCATGTCAGCTTTTGAGGCAAAATGTGCTGGGTGTTACATTTATGGCTGAATAGTCTTGCTGTATTTGTTGTGATATATATTGCAGGCTGCTCTTCAGTGTGGTTGTTAGGAATTTTATCATCCACTTCTTACCACAATTTTTCAATTCATGAAGGTTCATTCTGTCACATTTTTATTACCAAGGAAATCAAATTTCATTTAAGTTGCCAAAGAAATAATTAGAAAGCCCCCCCGAAGAATTACAAATCTTATACTAACAGAATAGTCTTGGGGGGTTTTTTGTACAGACAGGAATGAAATCTCAGTTCTCCATAGAAAGCACTAATAATAGAGAAACATGCCTAAGAATTCCAAAAACTTGCTGAAACTCAGCTTTAGGAAGCTGCATAGTCTCAGGATCTCGTTGGGATTGGTTCTACACTTACTGAATGCAGTGGGAAATCTAACAATAATTATAGTAGGGGGGAATTAGGACCATTCATTCTTTATAGATTCGTTTGATTTGGGAAGAATCACACATGGATCTTCCGTACTCCATTTCTGCAATGTGGCAGCATCAAATGAATTATTCCTATGCTTCTGTAGAGGAATACATTATCTTGGCTGGACTGACTCTATTATCTAGATTCTGCAGTCCCATTTAGTTCCAGGAGCTTTTTTTTTTTTTCCCCTCTCTCTCAAAATTAAAAGGTTGTTGTAATATTTAAAATACATTTTCTCCTTATACTACAAACCTATTTTTGTTCTGTCCTAATGAGAGACTAGATTTTCATCCTCTAAGATACATCATTTGCTGCATATTTGTATCTAGAAATACACTTTGCTCCTCTCTTTAGATCTCAGAAGAGCACGCTTATCCTCAGAATTAGCATTGTAACAGTTTTGGAGGAACCACTGAAAAGAGAGCTGAATTACTTGCCAAACCCCAACTCTGCAAATCAGTGACAAAGCTGAAAATAGAACCTGGGTAATTTGACTCTCATGCAATAACCCTTCGAATTTTGTGTGGCGTGGGGGGTTTTCTATTTTCTAAGCATGAAGTCTTTCCTTGTAATGTTTTTTTTTCTTTCAAACCATTTTTTGGTTCACCTACTATGAAGTTTGAAATGCATCTCACTGCGGCATTTACCAGCAGGCTTTGTATCAGCCGATAGCTTTCGTGTCACGAATTATGACAAAACTCATTCTCCGTGCAAATCTCTTCCAGGGAGTGCCCAGGTGCCAGTCAGCAGCAGGGGGAACAGCGTGTGCTGGGTGAGAGTGGAATGTGTGATGGAGACCTGCAGCCCCCGCGGGTGCGAGCTGCCCTTACCGTGTACACCTCGCAGCAGATACACAGCCCGTTGTTCTTTGTGAAGGTGTGCGTGATGTCCAGCAGAGCAGGCCTGACCATAGGAGCTCCTGTTAATGCTAAGCACTGGGGTCTGGTGGAGAAAAAAAGAGGTTCTGTATAATTGGCTGATGTACATATTCAGGACAAGCCATTCTCCTGTTCACTGGAAGTCTTACCTGAAGTTTTTCACGTGGTCTTCCACTGTGGTTAATGCCAGAGCGCTGTCTAAGGCATTAACAAAGTAAAGAGCCTGCGTGGAGGAGCCCCAGTTTACTTCTGCATATAATAAAGATAAATAATGCATATTAAACCATGGGCTTTTCCCTACATTCTGTTGCAAAAATCAGCAATGGTGTTCTTTATGAAAAGCAGAGTATATTCTCTCATACTTCAGAGATACAGACCTGTTGTTCTTTGTGCTTCACAGTAGAATAGGTTTTGCTTGTGTGATGCAGAAAATCCCATGCAAGTTAATAGTTTCATTCTTTATTTAAATATTGTAGGGAATGTTCTTCCCCTGCTTAAAAACTATTTTATCTGTTGCATTAACTTTGTATCCTTCTCCCATTTAAAAAATGGACAGCCCTGAGTCACGTATGTGGTGTGGAATTTCAGGAAGTGCAAATGAAACCACTAGGAAGGAGCACTGCTAGTTCCAGTTGCTCTGTCCTACTGTATAAGCCAAAAATTGTTCTCCAAACGCAGTTTTGGCATATACATCTTTTCTCATTATTGTGCAGCTGTTTGGTCAATGGAGAGATGTAAGAAATGTCTTTCTACACTTTGAGATCTACATGAATGCAGAACAAGTCCTGTTATGCCAAGATACAGAGCCAATATTAAGTGCAACTAAGTGGAGATTTGCATTAATATTATTTTTTTCTGAACCCCCCAGTTGTTGGTAAATTAGTGCTGAAAAAAACTCTCTCAGCAGGAAATAGAGGGCTTTTGTACAGTGTCTTCAGTGAATTTAACCAAGCTTTAAGCTGCTACTTTGCATCAGGGACACTGTCAACATAGGAGGAAAGGCAGAAATCCTGAAATGGTTTTGACAACTGCCTTGAGGCGGGTGTGCTTTCCTACAGCTGGTGATATATTTACAGGGAGAGAAGCACAGACCATCCCAGTGGGTGCGAGAGAGCACAGATAGGGAGGACAGACAACAGTGCAGCAATACACAGAAAAGGGTAACACAGACTCAGACCAGGTGTTGCTGTCCCAAGCTCACTCCAATAAAAGCACGTCTATTGCTGGGAACCTTGCTCCTTTCGTTTGTTGGTTTTATTTTTTCTGCTGCAGAAATAATTCAGGTGGTTAGCACTGAAATCTGGACCTGGCTTTGTTTTGTCCCGGATATGACTAGCCAGACTGTCTAGTCTTGTACAGCACACAGGTTTTTGAGGACAGCTCCTGTGATTTGCTGAGCTACTAAGTGGTTTTTTCCAGCGGTAAAGTGGGCCCATCTGTCTTGATTTACAGGGAAATGGTAGGGAGTTGCTGGAGGATGATCAGTTCATGAGTAATTCAGCTTGCATTTTTGTTGTATAATGGGCAGCAGGTTTACATTTTGAGTGAGGACCTTGCATGAGTCAGCTAAGAGCACTGCAAAATTCAGGTAAGGTTTTGTGCGTGGGTGGAAAAAAATTATGAGTGATACTCAAGTAAAAGCCCAAATGTCATAAAGATGTGGTGGGAATAAACCAGTCTGCTGGAATGTTTACAGAAAACCCTGAACCATACTTGAAGTGCTTGTTAAACAGGCAGTCACTGGACTATCAACTTAATCTATATTATATAAAGTGGAATTTAATGGGATGCTTCAGACTTCCCTCTAAATAAAGATAGCTCAGAAAAATAATTTCTAATTCTGTAAATAGAATTAATTCCTTTTAAATCCGGTCTAGCAGCATAACATATACACGTAATAATAGTGGGGTTTGGTCTTACCTGGCTTCTTATATGTTACATAAATATATAGGAAGAGCTCAATGGCGTAAGTGATGAGAGCTGCCCACCAGTTGATGACAAACATCACCCCACAGCACAGCAGGGCTCCAAAAAGTGACACCCACATGTTATAATATCTGAATGCAGGTCTCCAACCTGTTTAAAGAGAATTGAGGAAATTGGAAGAGCATAAAATATATTGATAAATGGTGATCCATGATTTTTGTGCATACAAACCCATGTACAGTTAGTTTCAGGCTCTGTTAGAAGGGGTGGGAGAGATATCTGTAAATTCTCAGACATCATATCAACAGATACTTTCAGGTGTTGGCTGATATAGGTTTCAATTTATAAAATACTGGGTCTTACAGGCCTTTTACTACACTCTTTCCTACTGCTTTGTTCAGCCTGGCTTTGAGTAGCTGTTCTGTTTATATGTATTTTTGCGTAATTAAAGTTTACTGGTTCAGAATATTTCAGAACATCGGAAAGAGATTACCTGTAACTCCTGGTAATTGGTGACTGTGTACTTTTGCTGCATATTCACAGAACTTATTATTGGTAGCTAAACACTTGCTGAGAGGAGTGTTTATCCCAGTACTGTAAGTGCACCTGTCTTAAACCTGGAAATTGCCTGGCCTTGTGGCAGAAAAATAAAATCATCTGCAATTGACTTAAAAAAGTTATTATTCCTGCTGCTCTTCAGCTGCAGTACTGATTCCATCCCCTGCTACCAATTAAAATGATGAGGCAAGCACTGAGCCTTCATGGATTGCAGGTCTCTGCCAGGTGTTCTACAGAGCAGACTTTGGAGAGGGAAAAAACACAGTAGATACAAGAGGCTGAGCAACCCTATCTGGGATCATCTTTGTAATGACTGAATGGGAAGGACCTGCTGGGAAGAAATTTGCTGTCCTGCAGCCTTGCAATTATTATAATCTATCACTGTGAATTGGCAGAAATTAACTGGAGGAAATGAGAAAAGAAAAATGGCTGCAGTTCTGTCTGAAATGTTAAGTAGTGGCAGAGTAGAGTCAGATGTACACAGATGAAGTCTATAGAGGTAATTGTCACTCAGCTCCAAGGCCATGTGGAGCAGATCTGCATTTGTTCAGCTGTGCAGGTAATTAGCAGAAGTGCTCATCTTTTCTGCCCTCTAAACAAATGGCACTGTGCAGATCTATAGGAAGGAAGTTGATGCAGGCATTTATGTTGCTTCTGCAGTTTCTTCACACTGGAAATCAAAAATGTATTCCTCGCTCCTTGAGTTGAATAATTAATTCACAGAAGCAGGAAATTGTCTTTCCTGTGTGCCAAACCAGTGTTGCTCAGCTGATTGACTTTAGTCCTGAAGGTGTCACCCCTTCATTTATGATATGGTGAGAATCATTCTGCTGTGGCAATGCACGAGTCTGACAGCCAAAATGTTCCTTTGCTGCACAAATGTAGAGGGAGGATCTCAAGTTACCCCTGAACACGATCTCATTGTGCTTTACAGTTCTGCTTCTAGGCACTGCAGAGCTGTGCTGGTGCTGTTTGATGGACCTGCTCTTGCTCTGCACATTCCCTTCCAGGCAGTCCCTTGTAGCACAGTTAGTGTGCTTAGGAACCTCCCCATGCATTTCACTGCGGGTTTGGAGAAGGGAGTGATGACTCCCCACTGCACCTTGCTTACTTCATTGGCCAGAGTTGGCATAAGCTTCTACCCACCCATGTTTTGTGATAGTGAGGGGAAAAAAGCTGCCCTGAGGAGGAGCTTTTTTTGCTCCAGTGGGATCCATCAAAGCCTTTCTCATCCTGTACAGCTGTAGGGATTGTAAGGACCAGAGCTGTTATTTTCATCTTTTGGAGATAAATAAAATGCCATCTTACTCAATAAGGCATCAGATCACACAGCTTAGATACTTTACACATACTGCAATTTTCTCTGACATGCAGTGAAAAACTTCCCAAGATCAGACTATAAAGCCCATATTTAAATCCCTGCTGAATGCAGACTCACCTGGAGATTTTGCATATGAGGCATGAAAGCAGGAGAAATTAATCAAAGCATATGAAGCCAGGAAGAAATTGGAGATGATGGGAGCAATGGTATTCAGTTCAGCTGCAAGACACATACACAAGTCAGACAGAGGCACCACTTTCCTGGATTGTTGGCTAGCTGTTTCCTAATGATGCATTAAATCTGAACATTGTCTGCATTTATCATCCACGGAGGGCTTGGGTATTTTCCTGTCTTACTAATTTAAGGCCGCCTTGATCTACCTTCATTCATGTGCATTATGTCTGCTAATGCTGATTTTAATAACATTATGTGCTATGCAAGGTTATACTTGATACTGTGATTCAGCATACTGTCTCTTAATGATGTAGAGCTGATGGAAAGTTCAGAATTTTAAATATATAATTGAGAGGATGGATGCATTTAAAAAAACTATTTGTAGTTACGACTTATGGGGAATCTGAATTCTCTCTGCTAGACATCCTATTTACGTGGTGTAAGACACTTTGACTTTCAAATCTTGGAAAAACTGATTTAAAAATCCCTGTACCCCTAAATGTGGTAGCTAGGATTTTCTTTCATCAGTGCTGGGAAACTGGGATTTGCTTTGGAGCTGACTTGGGAAAGGCTTGGGCAGAAGAGGCTTCCTAATTATCTCAAAATTACCTCAGCTATGTGCAATATAAACCGGAAAACCCTTTTCAAAGATTCTGACTTTGCCTTATCTGATAGGGTTCTAAGCACTGCCCTCTTCCAGCAGAGTGAACAGGAATTGCAGCTACTCCACATCTTGGAAAATGAGGCTGTGGTGGTGGTGAGAAGTCACTAAAATCCTTGCTGGTTTCTTTTTGTCTTCATTATAAATAACGGAATTGCTACCAGGACTTTGAGTGTGCTTGAGTTTATGTCAGAGCTTACCTGACTGGAAATTTTTCAAACCATAGCTACTAATTATATTCTAGTATCAGTTTGTATAATTTCAGAGCATGATACTGTAGCAGCTGTGTAACATGGTACAAACCAATCAAAATGAATGCCATGGCGATGACGAAAGTGAGGACATATCCCCTGATAGGCTCGTTGTTTTTCCCGTATCCTTTGGCAAAGAATTCTAGCCCTTTGTAGACGTTGTCCTTGCAAAGAGCCTGGTAAGAAAATCAGCACATAATTCTAATAAGCAGCACTTTCTCGCACCAGAAGTCACTGTCTGTGAGTGGCAGCTTGCTAGGCTTTTGCTAAATAAAAGTTAAATCTCTCTTGGTGCTTCAGGTACATCAACTGCTGTGGCACGTGGACATCTAAATAAGGTGATAAGACAATGTGCTACTATCTTATTATATCATGGGAAACAGAATCACAGGCATTTAATGCTTATTCAGTGCTTTAAAAGAGAAAGGTAATTAAATAGCTAAATAGAGTCTAAATTGGGAGAAATCGAAGCACACATCAGTGGCTTGGTGTAATTTGTACAGGTTATCTCTCTGTCCCGTGCCCTCTGCTCCAGTCTGTCCACATTGCTGCTGCCCAGGCAGCTTCCTGACAGCCTGTTAGAGCACACCTGACAGCTCCTGAATCTTATGGTCCTGAGGGCTCCTGGTGTTCCTGTGCTTACGGGGTGGCTTTCTGTAAGAAGAGAGAAGTGTTCCGGAAAGTACCCTTGAAGCTATTTATGACACATGAGTATCCCCTGTTCCTGCAGCAAAGCTGAGCTCTGACCAAAGGAACATTATCGCCCTTGTATGATGGTAAGATCTGTCTATGTCTGCTGAAAAACATGCTACATATTGTTTTCCCTGCCTCTTCCTCCCACATGTCAGTGTTGTTCAAATATACATTACAGTTGGCACACAGAGTTCAACTGTCTTTGAAATAAAACCGAGTATAAGGAAGTGGATATTTTAGTTTTACCTGGAAAACTTTGGGTGCGCTGACGAGAGATGCTAGAGCTGATGACAGAGTAGCTGAGAAGATGCCAGCTGTGATGAGAGGACCAAAGCCAGACACCATGCTCATCACCTTTAGGAAAAAAAAATGAAGGTAAAAAGAATAGGGTTGCATTTGGATGCACTTCTTGATGACAAACCCATGTAAGTGCTCTGTTTCTGTGTCTCTGCTTTTCATGGTTCTAAATTTAATCTGCTACAAACCAGCTGTGAAGTAGGGAAATACTATTATTTCTGGTTTAGTTAAAAGCAATGGAGGCAAAGCCAAATTTTTATTCAAGTATGCAGCTGTCTGCTGGGGCAGATGAGTACTCTGTGAGATTTCCTCACTGCCTTTACTAACTGATTGCTATAAGAAACAGCCTCTACTTGATGAGTAAATAGTTAGCTGCATAGTCTGCTAATAGAGCACAAGAAAATAGAAATGGCAGGAAAAAGTGCCAAAGTGTGAAATGTTGTCAGAGCCATTTTCTTTTGTTTGGGTTTTTTTTCCCTTGATTATTTAATAAGGCTAAAAATGAGAGAAAATGCCTGATGGTGCTGACGTAGCTGCAGTGCTGCAAACAGTGATGATGGTCACTGTCAGGCCTCCCTCAGCCCCCCCAGGGGCGCTGCACCGGCCTCTGTGACTACTGAGGTGAAAGGCTGATTGAGAAGCACCAGACAGGGAAACTGAGTGATGGATGGATGTGATTGCCAGGTGCTTTTGGTGTGTGGGCAGTGCTTCAGGAAAGAAACCAGTGAATCCTGACGATTTGTCAGATGAAGACATACTGTTTTCTGGCTCTAGTCTGGCAGAGCTAAATGCAGGAAGTGAAGTTTTGTCTGGCTGTAGGGAGGTCACTGATTTTAAGGGGTGCCCTGAGTGTGGGCAGCTGAACTGAGGTGTGAGTAAGGATGGTAAATGATCAAGGAAGGAAAGGAAAGTAGTCTGTGAAAGGGACAGCATAACCCTTTTAAGGTGGTTGCCCAGCCCTGTCATTTAGCAGAGCCAGCTGGGAAGAAAGCGAGTGACTTTAAAAGCTACAAATGACTTGTTGAAAAGCATGTGCAGGTGGGTGGTGAATTCCTCTGGCTGGCCATGAAGCACAGGGGCTGAACAGAGATCTGGGAGCTGTGGTTGTCAGGCTGTAGAACTGCTTTACTTTGATGCTTAGTCTAAGCTTTATTTTGAAGAATGAAAATGGCAGACAGTCTCTCTCTCTGGCCTAGGAGAAAGACTCCATTACTTCTCACTTGATTTTTCAGTTGACTATTTTTGGATACTTTTTTTTTAAGAAAAGAAGTCAGAACTCTGGTTTTTGTACTGTGACACAACCCTTTAACAGTGACCACAGCACCCCTGAGGTAAAATCACATCCATGTGTCAAGAGCAGTGAGGTGAGTTACTCATCTAACAGGAGTTCCTGAGGTCTCTGTTAAGTCTGGGCTTTCAGTTTGAAGATGTTACAACATACACTGCTGCATGGTACTTGTTAAAAGAAGATATAAAGACCTTACCAGAGTGCTAGGAAGGCTAGTGATGGGCAGTATGAAGGTAAACGTGGAATGCAGGGGATTTTTGCCTTTCATCATTCCTATAGTTCTTTAGTTTTTTAGATAGAAGTGGTTGTCCTGTTGTAGTTAGTTGTCTGCATATAATGCTTTTGCATGTTCATACTTATGCATTCATGTATTGCTTATTATGCTAATATATGCCTATATGATAATACACATTATCTCATTAAAACCTGAAAATTATTCATCAGCCCATAATCACATGGCTGACTTGCACATCTGGAAAAATCATAGCCCAGGCCGCAGGCAGATGATCCATTGCAGCTCATTCCAGGTACAATTGTGTCATTGACGTTCCCAGTAGCATCTCGTACAACACAGGAGGCTGTGGAAACAATGATGTATTTTTATTTTGCTTCCTTGTGACATTGAAAGAATGTTCTTGCCACACTTTGACTCCTAAACTGCACACATTTTGTCCATCTGCTGCCTTAGGCTCATCCCAAAGAGCAACGAGTCGTGTTGGGCAGGGGTTACTTCCCTGTACCGTGACTTAGTTTCTCATGGTGTCTGTAAGCAAATGTTTGCTTCTGTTACTTTTAAAATAATCAGCCACTTAACTAATGAGGATTGGCATATTTCTGAGATTAGAGAACCAGACAGAGACCAACAATTTGTTGGCTAACTCAGAAGTCTTTTGTCTTCCTGTCACCACTTTTGAAAGTGCCACTATTCAGAGTAAACAGGTCAGTGAGGGTCTTAGGTCTAGGCATACCCTTTTATTTGTGTAACAAGGAGACAAAATTGCTTTAGGGACCCATATTTTAGCTGTTCAGATTGTCATAGCCCTACTGATACCAATATGATGAGGAAAACTTTGAAAAGGAGGAGTTAACTGTATTATTTTTGTGCTTATTTATATTTATGTTGTCATTTTTTTTGCTTGCCACCAGAAGTTACAAGAAACACATGAAGTTAAGTTGGAGTGTTGATCTCAACATCTTTAGTGGCCAAAATGTAAGTTTATATGATATCTTCAGATTTGTCAAAAACATTAAGAGTCCCAAAATATCCCTTGGCTATTTAGGAAACTAACATGCAAACACGAATAAAAAAAAAGAAAAAGGAAGTATTACACTGAAAATACACAGCTCTGAAGCTGAAATACAGCTACTTCTTGTGAGACCAGAGCAATGGTCTCAAACAGACAACAATGATTTATAATATAAAGTGGATTTATAAAAGAAAGTGAAGAATGACTACTTTAATTTTAATTGCAGGGGAAAATTTGATCCAAATAATGCACTGACCTGAGCTGAGGCTTGAGTCAAGTATTCTGCCTTATGCATAAAGCCCAAGAACCACAGAAGTTAAGAAGACTTGAGAGTCATCTCCCAGAAAAGGGAGTTCTCTGCAGGGCTTTCTTGTGGTATTGAGGTATTTGCTCATAAGAAAGAGTGTTTACAACCCTCTTTCTTACAATACTATTAAATACAAAAGGAAAATTATTTTTCTTTACCAAAGATTTATTGTATGCTTGTAATGAGAATTTAACTGCATAATCCTCCAACACAGTTCATGGCTTCAGTACAGGTCTCCTTTTTAGTCATGTTCATTTTGTTACCTCACATTCCATTCTGTAGAACATGTAGTTGTGTAGTTCCTTTGAGACAGGAGACTGATTATTGTCTTTGACATATAATGTTCAAAATGTGTGTGTTACCCTGTTCTGTGATTCTCAGGAGTGTTCAGTAAGACTAGTGAATACAAGCAGAAGCCATGTGAAATTTCAGTGTGAACTAGGAACAAAAGAGATTAGCAGGTTGATCAGAGGTTCCTTTAATCTTTATTATACTCATGGGTACTATATGCTGGTGGTCTTTGTCACTGAATCTAATGCAAAAATAACCATACAGGTTACCTGAAGGGCCAGCTGCCAGACGGGGACTTTTGTTTCTACTGATTGCTGCTTTTTTTTAACCACTGTTTTGACATACAGTAAAATCAAAACCACTCTCTCTCTCCATAATAAATCCATGGGATGAAGAAGCAGTGAGGTTAATCACTGATTTGCATGCCAAGCTTTCAAACTTAACTGTACGAGTGAGGACATGAAGCAAAGATCCTGTACTTACCTGCACATATTGCAACAGCAATGTAAGCAATGGTGGTGATCAGAATGGCCAGCATTGTTCCCTGGGGAATGGCACTTTGTGGGTCCTTAAACAAAGCAGTGACACGAGAAACACAGTGAGTTTGTGTGCTGCAGCCTGGTTGCATTTGCATGCTGGGAGTTCTGCCACACTGGGATGAAGACACCCCTAGAGAGCAGATTTTTATCACTCTGACCCGTGCCCATATTTCTGGTCCCGGAATGCAGACAGAGCAGTGCTCCTGTGGTGCAGTGCTCCTACTCTGCACGTAGGAAGGACACTGCAGGAGCAGAGCTCCCATTTATAGCAACAGGAGGGTCCTGAGCTCTGCATTTCTTAGAACTCCAAACTCTCTTTACATTGCAATTGGCTTTCTTTTAATGTTTAATGGTCTAGTGGGTAAATAGTTACTGAACCATCAGACTCTTGTGGATGACAAGATGGGACCATTTTTGGTTAATTGGTAAGATAGATGCAGTCACCCTGTACAGAACACAGTACTTCTGAGCTTTGCAGCCAGTAATTGTCGGGTCTTCAAAACAGCTACTTTCTTTCACTGTATTGACTTAATTTAGATAATTTAATAGAGCTGGGTTATAATGCTTACAGACTGGCTCACAACAGTATCAGCTTCAGTAATGCAGCTGTAAGAGTCCAAAGATCTGCACTGTACATTTTAAAGGGATTTTAATGCTAGATAACCTTACAATTTAGGGTGTGTTCGTTTATGCTAGGAAGAATTGTTTAGGAATTTTCTTATTAAGTTGGTTTAGCAAAGTTTTGTAAATCAAAGATTTGTTGAATGCATTTTAAGTCACAGAGTTTTTCATAACTATGCTTGTTGCAGGGTAAAAGACCAAAATACAAATATGGAGTTTATAGTGAAGTATGGATGAATTACTTAAATGTATTAGTAATTAATATAATTTTTAAACGAGGTAAGGATTTATTGAGCTGAAAAATAATTGTGGAGTCCCTTCAGGTGCCTAAGACCCTTTGCACTCAGACCATGGTAACTTTATGCAGTTCTGATGTGCATGTTTTAGGTCATTGTTTCTGTGGAATCTTGTGGTTATCTTAAACTCTGTAACATTACATCTTAAGGTTAAAGCTGCTTACAACTTAACAACTTTTATGTTTTATGTTTTTAAAATTGAAACCCATATTTCCTATGCTGTTAGCACTTCAGGGGCTAAACCCCAGTGAAGTCAGTAGGAGGTCACTGGGAAGCTGTCCCTGTGAGTAGGCTCTGGAGTAGGACACAACGTGAGTGTGTAGTGGCTGTGGGAGCACCAACGTAGGTGTTTCCAACAAATTTTAAAGAAAGCTTGAGGGGCAAATTTTACTTTTTAAACACTCCTTAGCTTGTCTTTTAGATTCTGGAGAGGCTGCTTAATTTAATTAGACTTGTCTAATGCATCTAAACATGCTCAGTGGGGAATCTGCTACCTGGAGGACTTGGTTACACAAGTCCACTTATTGTGAGACTGAAACAACTGCAGAGATCCAACGGGAGAGCTGCTTCCCTTGGTCTGCTCAGCTGATGAAAGAAGTGCTGCTGCTTTGGGAGACTGCCATGCAGACAGAGCACCATATATGGCAAAAGAATTATTTTTGTTTGATAAAAGGATGGAGATTGTGTGAGGCTGCTTCAGTCCCACTGGGCAGAAGTACAATGGGTTTTGTTTTTTTAATTAAAAATGGAATCTCATTGACGCTATCAGTGGCTCAGTTTCCACGTCTTTTCTCTGTGCTTGGCTTGAAAAGCAGTCCTCTGAAAACAATGCAGCTCAGGGTGAGGAAGGGAAAGAGAATTTGCTCTCAGGGGTGGTAGGATCTGGTGAACTTGTGACTGCTGTCCCAATACAGAAATAACAGGCCTTTGGTTGCATCCTTAAGGTCTGCAAGGCAATGGATTTATAGGATAAGGCCAAATAACTTTATTTGATGTGCTGGGGTTATCAAGCTGTGAGCCACGTCTTGATGGTGACTTTTTTTCTTTTTTTTATTTTGGCTGTTTTTTGAGTGTTTTTGTCATGAAAACTAGAGGGCACTCAAAACTAAATTCCTGTCTCTCATTTACCTGTATGTTTAGATACTGGAAATTCCATCTGCTATAACTGCTAAACTGCAAGAGGAGAATGAGGAACTGACAGAATAGCCACAGCAAGACAAATGGGCACCCTTGGACCTCCTTTCCCTTTCTCTTCAGACTCCTTTTTTTTGTCACAGCTGCAAGCTTGCAGCTTTTCCTTTGAGCAGCAATAGTGACATGGGAGTAGGACATACTTGCTTTCATTAAATGCTCTGTTTGCTCTGCCCTTGCTATGACCCTGAACACGAAAAGCTGGTCTCCACTGATTGTTGTGAGTACAAACATGAGCTTTCCAGGTATGCTTTTTGGGATGATGTTTGGATTGAGGTTTACAAAAGTTGAGTTCCAAGAGATACACATGTAATTTCTCCTATAGCATGTGCTGCTAATGGACCATTAATGATAGATTATTGCAAGTTATTCAAATATGTTTTTAAATGATTTGGCAACCCAAATCTAGCTACAGTAATTTCTGTAAATACCCATGATGCATTGTGAGAGAAAATGTGAATTGATGCTTTGAATAACAAAGCAGGTACTTATAAGAGAGAGCTTTGGTTCCCCAAATAAGACATGATTTAAAACTGAATACAGTGTTGATTCATGATTGGTTTTCTTGCTATTTTTCCAACCTTCAGCTAGTATTATGAAGTTAATGAAGTACATACTTTCAGATCTCCTGAGATATTGGCTCCTGCAAGAATACCAGTGGCAGCTGGGAAAAAAATGGCAAACACCGAAAAAAATCCTTCTCCACTTCTGAAATCTGGTCCGAAGTTTTCTGCAAATATTGATGCTGCAAATATAGGTGAGAATGAAATAGACCAATGAGATTTGATTCCAAAGTTACTTAATGAAGGAGGTGAGTAAGCCAGTCTTTCACATCTGGGCAACTGGGTTTGAATCTGTCTCACATCATAAGCAAAGTAAATTTGATTTCCTTAGTGTGGTCCCCAGAAGGACGTGCTTGTCTGCATCTCAGAGCTACAGATCCATGCTGAAGTGACAGAAGTGTCACTGCAGCATTTGTTCTTAGCTCTCTGTTAAAGTTTGTCTGTGCTCTACTGATGTATAAATGACTCAAGCTGCATCTTACTGTGCTTTCAGCAGCAGCACCAGAGAGACAGATTCAAAATTAGAGATTAAATCCATTCCCTTTGTTTGCAAGCTCACTTAAACTTGGGCAGAAGATTCTGATCTTGTGACCTTTTTCAGTGGAATCCTTAACTTACTATTAAGTCAAAAGAATGCAAACATAATTTTATGATAGATAACAAGGTTGCCTACCTTGGTAATTAAAAAAGCCTCTTGCCTTCTTTTCAGTGTTGGTAGGAATGACTGTCCCAATAAAGAAGTTTGCAATGGCAACAAGGAGAACAATTAGAAGAATAACTTGAGCCTATTAATAGAAACAAAAAGATTCTCCTGTTGTTTTTAACTTTGTTGCTGTGGAGAGGGCTATATAGTAAGTTATCTGTATCTGTTTCCTATAACAGGTTATTAATTTCTATAGTTTTTGAAAAATACCAGGAATCAAGATAGCTGAATCAGCTAATGACAACAGCAGATGCTTTTTACCAAGGGGGTAATGAAATATAGAGTTATAATTTAATTTTAGATTATCTTCCTTACAAGAAAAGGCAAAATGGAACAGCTAATGCATTAATATCAAGTATTGTATTAAAATTTTTTAGTTGCAGGGAGTTGTCACTTCCAAGGTTATAATATCAAATTGTTTTCTGATCTCTTTTACAAGTTGTTCTAGTCTCCATCACAGCATAATGCAAAAACAAGGGTGCTGCTGAACCTGATTTCTGGACCTGATTTCGATAGCAGTATTCCACTTTCTGAAGTATTTCCATTTGCATTTGCATTCTGACATTTTTTACAGGTGAAGGAATAGCAGAAATCATTAGAGATTAAGGAATGGGTAACAACAAGAGCTCTTCTGCTGAGTAGGGCTTGAGAGAGTACAGTGATAAAACCATATGTTGTTTTTACTGCTGTTTATTCTATCAAGCTGCATCAAAAATAAGGGCAAAAGGGGCACGTAGCCAAGGCTCTAAATAATGCCATGAATTATAAAAATCAATATAACCAAGTTGTCTGCAAAACTCAAACTTCCTCTTTGCTTTTAAATGGGTGCTCAAGAAAGAGTGTAGAGTATTTGGGCTTTCATTGAATGTAATGATTAAACTGCTTTTGCTTTTAGAAAGATTAAGCATAAACTGAAACTGATTGCTTTTGAAAATTCCATCTGTTGAATAGCATTCCTCAGACACAAATGCTGTGCAGCAGGTTAACATACTGCTTGCTTTTGTATTCTTTTAAAGGTTTACCTTTGCTTCCCATTCCATGCCAGCAACAGAGATGCCGAGAAGACACACCACAGTTATGGTCCCTATGATTCTGATGTCATTGGACTCATCTACCATCAGTGTATCGCTCTCCTGAAAGTGGTAAGAAATGGTATCAGAACCAGTCTTTGTCTGCCCCACTGGTGGGATCAAGTAACAAGGTGAAATAGAAAGCAGTGAGCTGTCAAAGTTTTGGAGGTTTGTGAGACCAAGTGTTTGTATGCCATATTCCAGCTGGCTTTCTGCAATTCGGGTTATTTGGCTGTCTAATGGGATGTCTGTTCCTTGTCTGATTTTGAGATTCTTGTCAAGAAATGTATGAAATATACTTAAAAGGTAGAAATAATGAAGAAGCATTCTGTGGCATGTTTAGGCAGACCAGCTTCTTCCCTGCTAAAGATGCTCATCAAGCCTTACCTAAAATCCATCGCTACTTAGGTGAATACATTATGTGAAACAAACACCACCATCACCATCCTCCCCCCCCCCAAAAAAAAACAGACACACAAACCAAAACTGAACAAATTTCATCATATACATGAAACAGCTACATTTACCTTAAGAAGTTCTACAACTGTTTCAGCAAATCCAACTACATACATGGCCACTGCCACTGCGTTTGCAAAGGCAAAGATAAGTCCTATAGATCCACCAAACTCTGGGCCCAGACTTCTTGAGATAAGATAGTATGCTCCACCTGCAGAAAGAAATGATGGTTATTTCAGTACAACTAAACACTCAGCTTTTGCTTTTTTTTTTCCCCCACACAGCTGTTACTGCAGGTATCTGTGCTTTTAATCTCACAAATATAATCAGTCTTTGCCCTATATTAATAGGGGACACTGCAAAAAAGCAATGTGCTTTGTACTGGTTCTGCCTTCAGACTTTTCACTATGCCTTTCTGTTCCAGAGATCTTTTTCGTGCATATTAGCATGCAAAAGTGGTTCCTGTTTTAATTTTTCATGATACATGATATAGTAACACAAAGGAGAGAGAAACTCACTTCCAAAAACGTTCTAACTTACATGGCTCTATCCCAGCGTTAGCATGAAAGGTCACATCCTGTGGTACATTGCTTAAGCTCCTGCATCTTAGTGATGCAGTGAATCTTTAATGTTTTTTGCATTAAATCTATACACATTTCAATTTGCTGTTGATCCACTAGGAGAAATCACTGCAAATACATATGTGATTTCTTTGCTTGTAACTCTGTTCCATCTATTTTTCTAATTCAAATCTGCAGATTTTTGTGTTTTTCATTCGATTATATTCACTTACCTCCTCTCACTACTCCATTAGTGCAAATGGCAGACATGGAGATACATGTCAGTGTTGTTACTACTACACTCAGAGCAATAACTATGATTCCAAGACCTGAAAGATCCGAAAAAGAAAGTATATGCAAGTGTATTGCAGTACCTGTTCTGCTTAAGTGACGTAGTAAGAACTTGCAGTTTTCCACAGGGCTGAGACCAGTTATAACTTAGAGGCTCTGAAATGCACTAAAACTTTGTTTGGTAAAATACCTGACATGGACTTTGACAGCCAAATTATTTCCCCGTCTTCCAAGGAGTGGCTGAAATGTAAGGAGTGTTATAAAGAAGGCATTAAACTGTAGATATCCACTGATCTGCATCAGTCTTCAAAATGACAGGAAGAGATGTGTCATGCTCAGTTGGTTGAAGAATGTCCAGCCTGGAATGCTCTGAATAGGAAAGACTGGCTGAAAGGTAAAAAGAACTCCATGAAAAGCCAGAACCATCCCTTGCTCAGCAGCTGGCAGGAACATCTGAAATGTACTCCTCAGACTGAACTGAAATCTGTGCTTTATTGGAAGTGACGACTCAAACACGCCTTAAATTGTGATGAGAGGTGGCTAGAATTGTTACCTTCCAGTTCCATTAGACGTGCCCTTTGGTTTATGGTCCCTCTGGTTTGTCTCATACTAAAATAATGCATAAATACCTTCTGGGGCTTGAAAGCATTAGTAACCCTAAGATTTTTACCTCCACGGACAAACCCATTAGTTGCTATTGCAGAAGTTGACAACCCAGTAATTGAGGTTACCATCGTGGCGAGAAGAATTATGATTACTCCAAGACCTGTCAGTAATAAGAAGATAAAATATTTTACTCGTGTTCCATGTTTCCTACAAATCATTCTCTCTTTAAATTGAATTTTCAGGCCAGAATCAGAGCAATAAACTGAAAAGATTGTTTGTTGACCACTTGCAGCTTATAGAACATTTTCATGAAGTCCATGTCACGATAGTAAATTATTCCCATCAGTCTTCAAGCAGTGATTCTTTCTGATAGGAGCACCCTATCCAGGAATTCTTATGATTTCCAAAGGATGGAGGAAATGAACAAACAGGCGTCCCTTGACATGGATGCTTATATCTACCTTTAACACACATCCTGGCTGTTTAAATGAAGAGATTGACACATTAGCCAGAGCTCTTGTAAGAATGCTGTTGTCTTTCATCAGTTAATTAAATGTTCACTCAGAGGAAGACTGACTGTATCACTTCATAATGCATGAGGACAAAGAGTCTGTCAGGCAGAGGGACAAGACCTGAGTGGGAGCCTTTCCCATCCTCACTTGCCAAGCTAGCAGGTGCTGTGCTTCCCCACTCTCTGCTCATCTGCCTCTTTCCCTCCAAAAAGTAGTTTTATTCTAACACAAAAGAAACACTTGGAAATGGAAATACTGCTTTTTAGGTGCCATTTACTTTAACAGGTGACCTGTAATGTGTAGTCATAGTCATCAGTGTGGAACTGCAGAATATACATTGCTTGTAGCAGTATTTATTGAGCAGGGCTCATCCAAATTGAAACTTGGATCCTACAATTGACATTGAGCTAGAAGTACAACAAATTTATTAATTTATCTGCTGTATTTCTACCATCTGACTTACAGATCAGATTCCTGAGTTCAGTTCATACTGGATGGTTATAGACATCCAGTCCCTGAATTAATGTTCTTTGCTGCTTAAATTATAGCCATGTTATCACAATCCTTTAAGGTAGAGCAATGTAATCTGTGAGCCAGAAATGATATATAACATAGTGTAAGATATTTAAAGTGATTTGAGCCTCTAATAAATCATATTTATCTTACTGATTTCTGAACTCTTACTGTAACTAGTCATGCAAGTGTTTTCTATGCAGGTCTGTATAAAAAAAATCCAAATGGTCATTCCTGTTGGTCAGCTACCATTGCATAGAAGGATATTGTTCAACCATGCAAATTTTGTGTCTGAGGAGTGGCTGGATAGGTCTTTAAGAGCTGTTAACTCTGAAATTGAGTGAGTTAGACACATAATTCTCAAAGTAGTTTTAAAATTATTTGGTTAGTATATGTGCATCCTAAGGATACTTGTCAAGGATGTTCTGTTGCATTTCACAATTCATACTGTTAACATGTATATGATATGTAGGGTCAGACATTTTGCTAATTTGACAGTAACATCTTCATGGGAAGGCTTTAACGATAATTTTTAACAAATATTTTAGCATTTAAGAAGAAAAATGCGTAAAATAAAGTGACTCAGCCAAAACATCATTGTAATATAATGTAATGTAACATAATTGTAATATTCAGGGCCAGACTTTCAGGTAGCATAAATCTGGTGTTTTTCCCTGCCTTTGTCTAACCATTCCATGTATAGGTACAAATACAGATTTCAGAGAGTCCCCAGATGTCAGGTGGAAATACCAGACTAGTTTTGGATCTGTAATCTTGTCAGAACCATACTGTCCCTTTTTTCCTAGCTGATGATAACCAGAGAACCTTGTGGAAACCTATTTTTTCCTCTGTAAGAGCTTTTGCCCAAGACAGCCTATCAGGGTATGGAAATAATTGGGTTGTCTCTCTTTGGCCCTCTAATGATGGGGATATAAATGGTGCCCAGATGGTGGTTTAACTGTCTCATTTAATTTCCATGTTAGTAGCTGTACCCAGTGAAATCCCCGAGCCTTGGTGATGATGAGCTTCCATCACTGTTCTCCTTAAGCAGCTTGGCTGGGGACTTAAAGCTTACTGCTCATAAGGCATTCCGAAAATGCATTGAGAAATTATTCAAATGGAATTTGACGTCTCATTTTCAGAGGTAAAAGTAACCCCCTTGCACAACACACGCAATTTAAAAAGGCAACAGCAGAGCAATAAACCATAAGAAGGAAGAGCCTACTTATCAGTGGGTTAAAATGGTAAAATTAAAAATGAAAGCAGAAAGGTTGTAAGTGATGTTGGTGCAAATTAACGTTAAAATCTGATTAAAGTTTAGATTGAAAGCCAGGCATATGGCTCCTAAGTAAGTTGTTCCAAAATGAATTACTCTTGCCTATGGCTATTCTCACACCTCAAAACAAAGTAATACTTCTTGATGATCTCAATAAGTTACTAAATTGCCCTTAAAAACTAATTTTGCATGAAACCCCGGAGCGAAGTCTTGGCAATATTAAGAGGCAGAATTTTCATGGCAAGGCATATAGTTATGAGTGCCCTGGGCTGTATGTGCTCATTTGGTATGCATCATAAAATCAGAAAGCACCCTTTTGTCAGGCACAGGGCTGGAGCCATGCATGGAGCACTGCAGAAGTAGTAAAGCTCTTCCGCCTAGTTCTGGATCCTTTATTGTTGGGTTGGTTTTTCTTTCCCTGTTTGTGTCTCTGTAAGTTTGTGATTTTTTTCTTAGTAGGCATTTCATTTGCTACTCTTTTATTAAAAGCTCAGTCTTGCTCAAGTGAAACTTCTATGAAGTCACTGCTTTTTATTGGAAATAAGATTCAACCGTGCAAAATTTTGGAGATGTTTCATTTTGCTTCCATTAACAAGGATGTGAGTGATATCTATATTTGATCTGATTTTGAGCACTGACTTTTATCCAAGCCCAGCAGAGCTGACACCCCTTAATATAACTGAATATTTCCATTCTGTGAGCATCCAAACTGCAATACTTGCCATCCTGTCTTTGGATTGCTGCTTTCTATAACATCTGGGTGCCAGTCAAAGACCAGGGCCCCATTTGTCTAAGTGTATGATCATGGATCACAGAGTGGCACTGCCATGGCAGCTCAGGTTTCTGTTCTTCCCTGGAGCAGTAGCTCTGAGGAGGGAGTTGTAGCACCCAGCTGTGGGACGCTGCACCTCGCTCAGCTGCTCTGGCAGTGCTGGGGACCGGCAGTGATGGGGGCACTTCCCTCTCCCACGGGTTTCACTCAACACTCAGCACTATGCTGGATGGAGGCCTCGGGGCCCAGTCTCCCAGGGATCTGGGATCTGGAATTTGGATTAGTTAAATTGCACGATGAAGAAGCAAAGATACAGCACACAATGAAATGTACTTATTTAATTTATATGAAAGCTGTAACAGAGTTTTTAAAACTTAATCTTTCATAGTACAGTAGTATCTAGTGCTGTTCTGTAGTTAAAAATAACAAAATCCTGATGAGATGAGACCTCCTTCCAGTTCTGTTTTCATCTTTGCAGAGAAGTGTGAAGAAGTGTTGTTTATAATATGTAGATGACAAGGTTTGGGTTTCACAGATAAGCAAAGTGTGAACTCTTAAAGGTTAACTCTGTACGCACATATTAGAAATTGGCCCAACTCATAAAGTTTACATCTGTTACAGGATCTAAATACAAATTTCACTAAAGCTCAGAAATATTCAAATGTGATGATCATATGCATAGTTAACAGATCTATGCCTCTAAGCAGTAATTTGGCTGTGAGTCTGGAAAATTCCAATAGTTTGGAGGATTAATGTCTTTTACCCTGGCAAGCATTTGAAAACATTATTTAGTTCAACATGCAAATGCACATCTCAGATTATATATTAATCATGATCATGTATAGTTTATCCTCTTTATCCCTTTTCCTGCTGAAAATGATACTAAATAGAGATACATACCAATTCCTGCCTGACCCACAATCCAGGAAAGTCGAATAAAGAGCATCACACCCCAAATATTAAGCATGCATCTTACCTAGGTTTTAAAGAAAAATTACTGCATTAGTTCAATGTTGAAAGTAATGTTAAAAACCAGAAGGGTGGTAAAGTGCATTTCATGCTTTTAAAAAGTGCCCCAAACATCCCTGAAGTCTGCCTCCCTCTTTAAATTCTTCAAAGACTTAAGTGTAACAGAACTGATTTTATTTTCTTTAATCGTTTTTTTAGAAATGCAGGTAAGTTTCTCACCAGCACACCCTTCACCCATCCAAACTTGACAAATCCTGTTTTGTTTTCTTCTTCCTTGCTGACTGCTGTCTCATCTCCGGCAGTGCTTTCTCCATTGGCCACTCTCTCGACTGAGCCGGTGCTCACGGCAATGTTCTGTAGGATCACACAGGAAACAAATACATTTTTTGTGCCAGGCAGAGGATGCCTGGCTGCAAAAGGGAGACATAATGGAAAAGAATTCCAAAGATCAGGTTTTACTGTCACTGGAGCAGAGAGCAATATTCTGCTCATGCCAGGCATCAGCGGGTGGCTTTGCTAACAAGGGGAGGAGATGAAAGAATTGCTTAAGCAAACACATTATTACCTGATCTGATAGTAACCTGTTTTTATTGTCAGCTTTTCCACATACACCTTGTGTTGACATGTTATAGAGCATCTAACACAATGAGGGCCTTGTGGCTGGCCTCTGCACGCTCTTGCAACAATTTATGAATAACGCCAAGCGTAGAAACAGGGATAATTGCACACAGTGAAAAGAGACCTCAGCGAGTGCTGCATGGCAAAGTTCTGTGATGAAATCTAGTGGTTCCTTCTGAATAAAGTACAAACATAACTGCAGCAGCAGATGGGTAACATATTCCTGAAAACAAACCGAGAAATGCCAGTGAAATGTAGTAAATGAATAATCCTTTCTGTGGCTTTGCCACCACTGGTGTTACCATAGTAGATAGGATTAGGAATTGCCATATTTATGGTGTAAATAGCCAAGAATTTTGGATTGTTCACATCCAGTTGCCGACATAAATGTGTATTTTACCTCTTCAGCTCTTTTGCCCCAGAATCTTTGAGGCAATTTAGCACCATGATATGTTTATTGTGGCTTGAGTAGGAATCAGTCATGGTACTGAGATTTATACTCATCGTATAAATCTTATAAATCTGTATTAAATATTTTAATTTAATTTTTTTTTCTTTATTCTGAGCTCTCACTTTGAGGAGTTGGCATTAGGTTAGCAATTGCTGGATTTTTCTGGGTCCTTCTCAAAGGCCTTCAGGAAGGACCCTGCACGTTGCCATAGTCTGGCAGACAGTCAGGAGCAGGTACCACTCCTGTAAAGGAATCAAGATGCTTTTAGGCTTTGGAGGGTGATGAAGATATATCCAGATGAACTAAGCAGGTCAAGGAGGAAAGACATCTGTGATTCTGTGAAACATGAGATTTTAAATCTTGGTTAACTTTAAGGTTGTTTCTATATTTTGTCCATAAATCTAAAAATACCAAACACACAAACCCAAAACAGACATAAAAACCAACTGTATATACCTCTTACACTAATGTTTGGACTTGTCCCTCAAGGATGGGGGCTCTAGCCAAAATGGTGTAAGGTTTTAGAATGCCTTTGACAGAGTAAATCCAGGACTGTGCTCACAAATGAAAAATAAGTGACTGGATAATACATTTTGACATGGGCTAAACTTGGTACCTATTGCCCTGTTGGCCCTAAGGAAAGTGGGAATACGAGATCTATTGAAAGCCTGTGACTTTGAGCTCCTTTGAGATACTTAGATAATTTTGACAATTCTTACCCTGAAATAATAATGTCTGTGTTTGCTCAAAATACAGTAAATGATTAAAGTGAGTGAAGCAAGATCAGCAGAATAATATCACGGGCTTTTGCTACAGTGGTTAGAATTTCAAAGACAAAAAAATTAAAAGAGTTCAGTCTTTGTACTTGAAACAAGTTGTTTCCTCTGTACTTTGAATTAATTTGTGCTCTCTCTGCCATTATCATAAATTATGGCCTTAAACCTTCCATAAATGCATTTTAAATTGGTGTGCTTTAGTGAATGATTGGTTATTTACCAAGCAGCTGTACCTGTGCTACTCATGCATTAAGGATGTGGAATAAAAGTGACAGAACATTTTGAAAAGCTACTAAAATAAAAAGTTAACTGCTTTTAAAAAAAAAAAAAAGAACTAACCCAAACATTTTCCTTTCCTTGTTTCAGAATGGTTTAGTCTTCATCTCTCCTGGGGCTAAAGATGATGAGCTCATCACATCTCCATAACAAGTGTCGAGAATAGCCAAGAGGAAGAAAGGTTAGTTTATTTCTTATGTAGGGTAAATATTAAGCCCAAGTAATTATCACCAGCCATCAGCTGTGAAATAGCACTTAGACTATTTTTTAGGGATTTAATTGGCTTAATGTGTGCAAAAACTGACACATCTTGCTAAAAGATGAGACACGTTTGATTCCAGCAGTGTGGAAACTAGATATTTGAAGTTCCTTTCAGCCTGTCTTACATTTTGACATTTGAAAAATTACATATTAAAAAATGTATTAAATATTAATATTTATCTTCTGATGTTAAGCCCAGCATCAAAGCACAATGGGAATGCTTATGTGATGTTTAGCAATCTGAAGTCAAACATATGCCACTTCTTATCAGAATCTGGCAAAGGGCTCTGACAGAACAGTTGTCTTCAACAACTTGAGTTTCAAATTGGGGGTGAGGGGGGTGGGATTGCCTTGGGGTGTGGTGTGGTAAGACCAGGTTTTAGTGGTTAAGTAAAGAAGCAATAAAGCATCTGCTTCAGAAGTGCACCTTGGGCTATTGCTGTAACTCCTGTCCACGCTCAGTGTGGCACCTCATCCCCTCCTTGCTGGGGGCTGGAGCCCCATCCCACACACGTACAGCCTGTGCCTCCTGAGAGGAGCTCTGCCTTTCCAGGCTCTCAGTTCCCTTCCCTACTAAGCTCCTATTTGGTGACCTCGAGTTTGTTTATTCTTCAGCATAAGCTCTGCAGAGGGAAGTGGTTTGTCCAAGGTCACCAAGTGAGAGCATGGGACAGCCAGGAATGGGCTCCAGCCATGCTAATGGGGTGTTGTTTGTTCCAGAGCTGTGGCTGTGCTCCCAGAGCAGGGCCACGGCCCACGTAAGGGCACAGCAGGCTGCCAGTGTCACAAAAATCCCATTACCGATGACATTCACCTTCCTATTTTGAAAGGCATGAGATTATCTTTCTGTAAGATGGATACTGGGAAAAGTCTGGAAATTACCAAATTAGATTATGCTCTTTTCTCTTTTCTAACAGTCCCAACATGTGAAACCATTTCCCCTTCATTATTCTGTGATGTAATCTGCCTTTTTTTAAATCGTCTTTAAGTGAAAGCCTTAAAAAAAACCTACACAAATTTATCTAATTTTGTTTAAAATACACAAACCATTGAGAGATACAACTATAAAAAACCCAGAATTTTCTGGTTATGATCAAAACTGAAAATCCTTTAATATGCTGATGTTCAATACATGTTCATTCAGCATTATGTTCAAAGCCAAGACACAGTTTTACTCCTCTCTGGCCACGACTGAAGTAGATTATTTCTACAAGAGGAAATTTCTTCTGGGCATGGAAACGTGTTTAGTCCTTTGAGTAGCAGTTTGTACATCTGCAAATGAGTAGGGATACTAAATTAATATTTTTCCCTTTTCCTATCTGCTTTGTTTTCATCTTTAGAAATGCTTTTCCTCTCCTTGTAAGCCATTTTACACAGGTCTGTGGAGAGCTTAATTTGAGTAAGTCAGGCCAAAACTAGGAAGCTGCCCTAATAAGATCCTAAAGAATCAGGTCCTAATTTACTAATGGCTGTATTTTTTTTTTAAATTTCATTACTCTATATTAACCCTGCTTAGGAAAGAGGAATCTCCAGAAAATGGAAGTCTGAACAAGATCTGGACCAGCATTCAAAAATCAGAGGCTTGTCCAAATTATTAAGATCTCAGAAGTATGAAAAACTGAGTGGAATGGGGATGAGAGCTTGTTTTCTCTCAAGTTTTCTCATTTCACAATTGCCTAACTCAAAAAAGGAACAGGATATTGCTGTATATTGGCACTTTTAGTCTCAGTTTAACTATAGCAATGATTCTTCTCCTTCCAGCCCTGCCCTGGTAAGTGCACAAATAATGTCAAATTTGTTCACTGAATGAGCACCTGAAAAGTGTTGTCTGCTATCCCTCAACACCCTTGTTCTGGATTCTTTCTTGCTGTTTGAATGGTTTGTTACAGCCACAGTTGGGTAGTGCTCTGGATATCTGATTAACTGAAATTGCATTTGTTGCACATGATGTTTTTTAGAATACTTATATTTGTTAATGAGTACAACAGAGGAATCTGTCAAAATGAGTTATGCATTGATGTAAAATTCAAGTTTAGAATAAGTGTGAATTGTGTAGCTTGGTTAAATTATGAATTGACATTCACCATCTGCCATTCTAACTCTTATGTGAAACAGAAGAGGTTTGGTAGATCCATACTTTTAGACAAGATTAGGCTATGTTTTTCTGCTTATCAAGTACCTTACAATCACCTTTTAATAAAAATCTTTGCTTGGAGCAGGGTACAGAGCAGAAAACAGACTGCACCTATCAAAGGAAATATGGTAAGCAGTTACTTGTACTTTTTCTCTTGGGCAAGGTTCATGAATTTAAGGACTTTCTCTTATTAATAAACAGAATTAACAGTCTGGAAATAGAATAGAGAAAACATATCTTTCCTTTTCGCTTACCTTTGCCAGTTGTTCATGAATTTCTAATAAGCTGGGTCTGTTGAGCTTATTCCCACTGACGCTGCCAGTGTTTCTATAATAATCAATTTTGGGAACTGGGTCCATTGTGTTATGGCCAAAAGTTTGTAGATAATACATTTTACTGTGAGTATCATAGGGATGTAAACTAGCTTCTGTTTTCTCCCCATTTTGGCGGAAATTGTCATATAATTCTCTCTTTCCTGGTCTGTAACTGATTCTCAGTCTGTTATGTGTTTCATCAGTAAAAGATGTTTCTTCATAATGCGGTGGGTCAGAGCCCACGTCCTCTTGGGTCGTTTCATTGTTGTCATGGTCTTCATTAATTATGTTAACTTGAAACCGATTTGCATTTGGATCCAAGAATACATTTGGTGCATTGTTCATTGACATCTTCAGGGATGCTGCAGGCTGAGGTCACTGACCCGTGTACTCTTCTGTGGCTGCAGCCACTCAGTTGCAGCTACAGCAAAGGGTTTAGTGCTGTTGCATAGCAGATCTTTTCTTCTCAAATAATGAAGGGCTGAGAATTTTCTGTTGAATCTCTAAGCCGTCTTCCTGATGTTGGCTGCTGGTTTTCTGCTATAAAAGATATAAATAGACTATTTCTATTATCTTGCATGGTTAGATACGTTTTCCACCACGAGCTCTCCCTTCTCCCCTGCCTCACTAAGTATCCATGAGGCTGTCATCCTATGACTTGCTGAGTAAAAACGTAGTGGAAGCAAAGACAGAGCTGGTGGGGATGTTTCCATCTGTGATGGGTGCACTTGACCCTCTAACCAAACCAGCAGTATTTTGGTAGAAGCTCCAAAGCAGGTAAAGGTCTGAGCTGTAAACAAGCCAAGAACTCCCCTAGTTTCAATCTGTTTTATGAAAACCCACAGAAGAGCAGGGTGACACGGTGAGCATCCGTGTACACAAGCTTGGAACATGATCATGCAATTAACACATGGAAAGCGTGGGGCTCACTCCTCTGTAACCTGCTGCTCCCCCAGCCCCCTCTGGGAGCGTTGCTCCCTGTATGGTGCAGGTGTTCAGTCTGTTTGAGGTACGGGATTTGCGTTTGTCCTTGTTGAATGTCATGAGGTTCCTGCTGGCCCATTCCTCTGGCCTGTCTAGGTCCCTCTGAGAGGCAGCCCACAGAGAGGTGGACCCACAGCTGTATAATCTGCTTCTCACCTCTTCTTTCCCTCACAGACCCCCTCAAAGAAAACAAACAAGGAAACAAAAACTCCAAGAGAAGAAGGGGTACGTATATTTGAGACCTTTAGTGGGTTAAGTACCTTTGCAGCAATTTAAAGTATGGCCTAGGTGGCCCTGAAATGAGCTATTGAAATGATGGCAATCATATGTCTTGAAACGTATTTCTAAGGAGATCAGGGAGTGTGGTTGTATAGACCTTTATAATTCAGTAGGAGCCCAGGTTTGTTCAAAGGCACCAAACCAGAGCATGTTTAGACAATGAAACTCTGCAAGCATTTGTAAAAGCAGAAGGTTTTAGAAACAAAATATATCTTATAAACAAATATATGAACTGAAAGTCTGGATAAATAAGCCCATTACAGACATTTTTTTAAAGTTCCATATTTTCACAAGAGGTTGGACTAGATGAACTCTTTAGATTTTTTTCAATCTAAATTTCTCAGTGGTTCTGTGAAATGCATTTGGCCCTTTGGCACTGTAAGATAAAATACTGCATCAAGATTTATAGCTCTACAATGTAAATTTTCTCTAAAATCACATATCCAAATTATAATTTGAAGAGCTGATAACCAGATATCCTCCATCTTCAGTATGAGATACAGCTATTATTATTTCTCCCATCAGCTATAGGTAATATTCTGCTGTCACCTCTCTGCTGAGACACCACTTTGTCACCCTCATATTTATGTTAGTTTTCCTCCTTAATGTTGTGTAAGCCTCACAGCAATATATTACATTTATTTAGTTTATTTTACTTCTACTGGCTTTGTATTATTATTATTATTATTACTGTTATTATTGTTATTACACATTTATGATCATAGATAATATTCTGCTTCCTTCAGCCTTTTAAAGTTGCAAGGAAGCGTTTCATCTGCAGGCATGAAGGAGCAAAAACAAATCTTCTGTCATTGAGGTCAGTGAAACTATGTTTGTTTCCATCTCCATGACTGAATGAAATCCTGATTCTTTGATGACAATGAAATTTTTGCTACCAAGTAAAATGATTCTGTCATTTCACTGTCTTATTTCCATATTAGTGTTTTGCTAGGAAAAGTAAAGTCTCTTACCTTTCTGCTGTTCTTGAAAATAATACTTTGGTTTTCACAATGCATTTCCAGAGATCTCTGAACTGTTATTTGCCATTAACTTTGTGTTTAGTTTTCTAGCATTATGCATAAATAATCAAGTTTACCTTATTCAGG
This sequence comes from Machaerirhynchus nigripectus, assembly GCA_013397975.1. NCBI lineage: Eukaryota > Metazoa > Chordata > Aves > Passeriformes > Dicruridae > Machaerirhynchus > Machaerirhynchus nigripectus. The sequence goes on from VZRQ01007124.1 coordinate 322,455, forward strand.
GTAATTTAACTTACCATCCAGTCCTGGGTGTTTAGGGAAGGACAATCTGCCTCTTTTATTCATGCATATAGTGTGACCCTCTCTTTGAGGCACTACAGACTCTGCCTTATTGGCCAGATTTTTCTCCTGTTTAATATACTGAATAGACCATCCAATCCCTCTCTTTCAAAACATTTCTAGATGGTGATTTAGAAAGGCATTCTAGCTTGTTAACTATTAACCAGCAAATGTACCTATCCATTACAATTACTGGGTTTATGGCATTGCAAAATTTCTAAGGGGGCCAGAAAATAGTTTTGTTATCTCCATTTCCCTCCCAGCTATGCCTGATTCTGCACAGATCATATTCTCTCTATCTTTCAGTTCTGCATATGTAGTCATGCAGATAACAGGAGTTCAGGACAGGATCTGCTCAGTGCATTTTATGCAGAAGATTCAGTGAAGTCAGTGGGATCAGTTTTTGGGGGGTCCTCTTGTCCTACATGCAGTTTTAAAACATTAACTCCTGACCCTATTTAAAGTTTTACTCTGTATATTTAAGGAAAACCTTTGAAAAATTATGTTCTCTGTATTATTTGTGGGAAGGCTGACTTCCTAGTCTTTTTGGGATTAAGAAAAGAGCAGGCAGGAAATGACGAAGCTTTGTAATTATAAGGGAATAAGATAATTGCTTCCAGCAATAGATTGGGTCAAGAACAAAAATAATAAGACAATATTGGGGTTCTTTGGATATGTTTGCAGTGTTTGCTGTGTAGTTCAGAGATAACTGCACTATATTTAACCCAGATAACTTAAGTACCTTGAGCACTCTAACCTGACAGCACAGGGCTCAGCTGTGCTGATTAGATGTACATAAAAAGAATGGCAGTGTCAGGTGTCTGCAGTGGATGATCCTATCCAGCAATAACAGATCACATGAATCATTGTACTGATATCTACCTTGGATTTTATGGCTAAATTAACTAGGATAAATGCAATATACTGAATCTCTGAGGGCCTGGAATTTTTTCTTATGTATAATCTGAAGCAGTTGAAAAGCCCTTACATTCACAAAATTGTTTATGTTTTATAATTTGAACGGACCAGTGTAGATTAATGTTGGCTCTTCCTCTCTTGTATTTTTCAGACAGGAGATTCATGTCCTTCTCTGTACAATCGAGTATTTTATGTTCCAAATGGCACTTGAGCTCTGCTGTTCCACTGTCTGCCTCTGCCTAGTATATGGGGCAAAAGGAATAACATGTATTTTTCAGAATACATGAAAAAGAAAACAACTGCTGTAACTGATCTCCTTGTCTCAGCTCCTCATTGCAAACAGATCTGTTTAGCAAAAGTGACAGTGCCTAAAATTCTAATGCCAGCCTTCTTAAAAATGGAATTGAATTTCTGTCAAGTACTGTCACACTTGCTAAACAGCTGTGTGTATGAGGGTGACCTTGAATATCCAGATTTGAGTCTCTGCTTTCGCTCTTTCACTTGTGCTTGGATAGGCTCTCCCATGACCAGTTCATCAGTGACAGTCCAGATCACCCACTGTGCACAACTGCAGGAGCACAAACAGAAGAACCAGCTGTGGAGAGTGCTGGAGTGCACAGAGCTCTGGACCCTGTCCCTCCTGGGGGCTGGGTAAAAATGGGTAAGCAGCATGATTGTGTCTGCTTTGGCCTTGCCAAGCTGGTGTAATTACTGCTGGGAGCTGTTAACCAGACAGTTTAAGTTCCACTTTAAACAGAATCATCTTCTGTAGCCAAGTGGAATAAAATAATGGACTCACACCTCTTGTAGGCACCTCCTCTAAGCCACAACCATTTGTTGTCCTCCACTTTTGTATCCTCAGTGTACAAGTACAGACAATGAGTTTCAGAAAGTTGTGTTGGATGAGGAGGGCAGGGGGCTGCCACTTAAACATTCTCCATTAATGAGCCTGTCTTTTGTGTTCTTCATCTTTTTCTTCAGCCTATCATGAGACACAACAGATGTGAGATCCTCCTCTGAAGAGCCAGATATCATCTGATCCTTGAAACACTGGGCATGGTAACTTCCTAGTGAATTATTGTGTATTTGTTCGCTGTTAGCTATTTCTCATCTACCATTCCACTGTTCGCCACATAAAAGCAACATGAAGTACCCTTTGAGTTTGCAACAAATATTTATTTAACAAAATGGATGTCACCAACATATCTCCAAAATGCAGGTATGTATAACAAATGTAACAACAGTTGGTTTCCAAAATGAAATCAACATCAAATTTAAGGCAGGATATTCTGTGAGTTTTCATGCAAGAGCATATTCAAATGTTCCTTTATCCAATCCCTCAACTTCATCTTCCCACGTGGAAGAAGGCATACTGCTGTAGGGGTCCAGCAAGATTTTGAAGCATCTGATAATTAAAAGTCCCAAGAAAACACACAAAATCCCCACAAAGGCAAAGCCAGTTTTTTGTTCTAAAGTCAGAGGGAAGGCAGACATTTCGTTGACACTCATGCTGGCTGAAGTGTTGCTGCAGTAATTACTGCTCATCATTGGGCATCACATCCTGGTGACTCTGTGGGATTTTCACCTCTATTGCTTCTTTGCCTGCATAGAAACGTCAAATCAGCGTGGTTAGCTCTAGATGGGGTGCATATATCTGAGCTGTAGCATATGAACTTCTGAAAATGAAAACCAGCTTGGATTTTAGAAGTGTCCTGTTGTTTTTTCACGTTTAAATTAATGTGCTAAAATTGCAACTATTAGCCTCCACACACCATTCACTTACTGGCCTCTCTTTTGAGACAGCAGACTCACAATTTTCTGGCTCTCTGTCTCCTTAAAAGAGAAATTTCAGTTGTTGCAAACAGCATTTTGTCAGACTGGGCACAAGCCTACAGACTGTGATTTGGCAATACTCTCTAAGGTCTCCACATGGAGAAACCTGGTATATTCCTGAAATGGCTTTACATCTCTGTGCTTAAATTAGTTAAACTTGCATTGACCTCAAAGGCCATTTCAGACAAATAATGTGGATTTTGCTCATTTGATTTACCTCAGAGTCTACATAAATAGATCCATCCTGTAAAATAAAAGACTGTGTGGGCAATTTTAGCGAAGTCTTGGGCTCCAGATCTAGAAAAAAATGCTGTGTGTATTTTGAGCTTGTAAGAAAGTGAGCAGATTGATAAAATTACCCCTTCACCTTTCTCTATACAGGTCCACTCTTGTGTATGAGCAAAGATTGGTGGAAGAAGAGATAACAGAATTAAATTCCCTTCCCCTAAATCTTGCTCTCACTTGTTTCTTCTCCTTGGTCTTCCCCATACACACCCTGCCATTTTTACAGGCACAGTAAAGAGACCTGACCGTGCTCCTGGCGTTGCTCAGGGGACTGGCCCTGCCTTGTGTCCCATGGAGGCAGGATGCTCTAACAACTCCACCCAGCTGCTGCCACCAGGAGAGCTCTGCATGTTTCCAGACAGGAGAAACTTTTTAAATTTGTCTTTTTAAGGAGATCTTATGTATAGATTTTAGTTGGGGGTGGGGATCATTTTGCTTTATTTTAGGTTTTCCATCAGATAATTGGAATCACGTCTTTCTTTTTTATCTATAGACAGTGGGAGAATTGGAAGGACTGGGACATCAAAAGTGCCAAAGGACAAAGACATTTTTATTCTAAGGTTAGAACTTGAGGTTTTCTGGCTCTTGCTAACACCTATTTAACAAACGTGCCTCAGGGGAAACTCTTTCTGTTAACAATTCAACCTCTTTTTCCCCAGGGAATTGCCAGTATCCATTTATTTCTTGGCAGAGTAATTAGGCCACTCAGAGCTCTGTGCTGCCATGGCTACACTGCTTCAGGTACCTGCACTGCTAAGCCAGGTTAAAGGGAGGTCCAGCATGTCTGTACTGCAGTCATGGCTGAGAGAGCCATACTCTGAGTACCAGTGAAAACAACAGAAAAAGTAGAAATAACTTCTGGTATTCCCGAGCAGGCAGAAATGGACAGAAATTTTGTTTGGTGTCTCCTTTCTCACTTCAAAATCTGTGGGATTTTTGACTATTATCCTAAAGAACAAAAATTTTAGGACAAAGATCAAAGGGGCAAAACACAAGTATTTCTTTTTTTGCAATAAACCTCAGTATAGTAGATATTAAATAATATTTCCTGTTAGTCTTTACACATTTGCCAGAGCATAACAACCAATGTTCTGTTTATTCTATAGAGCTGTGTATGAGATCCTTTCTTGTTTTGAATTATATTCTGCTCTTTGGGTCATGCTGTTTCAATTCCCTTTAAGCTGAAAGAAAGATCCAGATATAGCCTATAGGAATTAGAAATAATGTCAACAAGCAGCAATATTTATTTTCTGAAAATACATCACAGGTAAAGCCTGCCTGCTGTATGGATTTTCATTGGGCATATTTCCAATTTTTCTATTAAGTTTGACCTTCTACAGGAAAAAAAAAATCACAGAAAGTTCAATATCACAAATTTATGTTAGAAATCCGTTGATTTGAGCAAAAGCCAGTCAAGGAAAAAAACACTTTCCAAAAAGTCCTAGGGCACTGGGTTTTAAAAATTAAAACCAAGGCTTATACAGGAAAATGATAAATAGTCACTACCTGGAAAAGCCAGACCCAAAACCCCCAGTTGTTCTCTTGAAAGACGTTGAGAAGAATGTTAGGGATAGGCTGGCCATGGAGAACCCTGAATTTGAGTTGAGTCCAGACAAATATGTTTGTGTTTGACATAACATTTCTTCACCACAGAGAGTAATTTTCCAAGAATATGACTTCCAGTCTTACTAATTTTGCAGCTTACCCACTGGAATTAGATGGGATTTGTTTGTACATTATGTACTTGTCAGGAAACAATATGGGACAGATCTGTGTGCAAAGCTTGATTGGTGCTGAAACATGGAGAAATTGATATCTTAGTCTTATTTAACAAAAGTTTGCTGGAAAAAGCTCCATGAGAAAACTGTATTTTGCTTGGGGGGGGGTGGAGGTGGGAATTGGTTCTGAGAAACTCTAATGTGCAGCTTTTTGTTCTTCTGTTCCTTGTCCTGAATTTCAGAATTTGTAATTGAAGCCTTAAAGTTCACAGGAATTTGTGTTCTAATTATGTATCCCCAAAACCGTGGTACCAAGACTGACCTTGAGTACCTTTGACTGCTTTCACATTTTAGTGCTGCACACAGGTGAGCTGTCCTCTCCCAGTCAGTCAGACACCCTGCCATTTGCTGCAGTGGATCTGTCAAAGTCCTGAGTCAGAAGACTGTGAATGCTAACTAACCTGGCCTGGATCCCAAAATCCTCAAAGATAGCCTTTAGGACAGCATCATGGGGACAAGCATTTTATCAGTTACAATCTGCAGAGCCATTTTGTGGGGGCTGACCCCAGAGTGAGCTCAATCTTTTTTTACAGGTCAGGACTCTTCTCCTCCTTTGATTCGCTACCCATATAAACACTGGCAAAAAAGAAAGGCTCCTTAACATCCTGCTGTGAAATAAAAGGCCACTGGAAGTCCTTCTGAGGCCAGATGAAACCATCAGAGTCCTAAAGAAAACAGGAATGAGGAAACATCTTAGCACTGAGCTAAGAAAAACAGAGGTATGAGCTGGGGGTGCTGGCTGCACCCATGGGGGGATGAAGGGGAATGGGTACCAGGTATTGTGAGGCAGCTGGAAGGAAGATGTCAAAATTCTTGTTCTAGCAGAATCACCAGCCCAACTCTGCCAATATTTGGTGTTGATTGAAGATCCCAGCCCCAGCTATTTGCTGGTCTGGGGTGACAGGGTGTCACTTTTTTCAGACCTAGCCTTTACTGTCATGTTTACAGAGAGACTTGAGAAGATCAAGAAAGTAACCAGGATAATCTTCCTTGGGTTTTGGGTTTCAGTCCTTCTCTTGCAGAACCCCCTTCAGGATTTTTTTTCTGATGGCTCAGTACTGGAAATTACTATCTTTACAAGGTCTCAAGCTGGGAGCTTTCATCCTCTTGGCCGATTAAGCCTCTGGTGCCTAAAAACTCACTTCCTAAATGATAGTTTGTAACAAAATGGACCAAATCAGTGGCCATCTGTTCTCTTCTTGGTGGATGTCTGCAGCCCAGCTGCTGGTTCATGGACGTGGTCATTCTGAAAGTACTTCTAATAGCTTCAGTCCCAAGCTTGTGCTTGAGTAACAGCAAACCTAACTTGAAAAGGGACATATAAACAGGCATTCTCTGGGAGCTTTGGAAGCACCTCATTTGCACTTAACTATCTGTTCAGGGAAACTAAACTGTATTCCAGAAGTGCTGTTATAGAAATTGGTCATAGAAGGTGGTAAGGTGAAAAGATTAACAAAGGAGAAGTCCTGTAAAATAGACTAGAAATAGAAATCAGCATGAATATGGAATTCTCTGAAGAGTCTGAGCTACCTGGGTTAACACTACATGGCCAGAAATGCTGCAAAAGGAGCGCTGTGACCGCACAGCTGACCTGTCAGACTCGTGCTCACTGCATGCCTGTATTCTCTAAATTGCTGGGGAGAACATTGTCTCTTCAGGGTACGGGTTCTAAGACAACACACAGGGAAGTGAAAGTAGGAAGGCCAGGGCAGGGATGCTCAGCAAATGAAGGCAGGGCTCACAGCTCTGCAAAGAGAGCCCCACACAGTGGTTTTGCAGCATGGTAACTCAGGGTGCAAGCAACACTTTTCCACATAAACAGCATTCCCCTGCAAAGAAGCAGCAGCCGAGCAGTGACACTTCCAGCCTTCTGACACGCAATGAATTGCAAAAATAAGATTTTATCCGTAGCAAATACATGACCCTGGAGTCTTCAATGGACAAGAGCTTCTGTGTTGTGAATTCCTATACGTGGTCTAGATTTGGATAACACAGAGATGCAGGAAAATGAAACGTTCACTAGCATCATCCTTAACTTGTGAATGTGGAAAAGCGTTGCCTGCTTCCCAGGGGATGGAGGCTGAGAGAGACCGAGCACCTGCAAAGCAATTGTTGCTGTAGGATGGCGCGCACAGCCTTCGCTTTCACCGGCCCCGCTACCCCGGGGAAGGCACATCCAGGCGCTTACCCTGTCCCGTTCC
>VZRQ01007124.1:337360-362958 GCA_013397975.1 Machaerirhynchus nigripectus
GCTGGGGCGGCGGGGGTGCCCCTCCTGCCCCGGGAGCCCGGGGAGGCCGCGGCCTGGGCGCGGGGCAGGTGGCGGTTCTTGGTCAGCGGCCGCTGAGGGCTGGGCGGTGCGAGGCCGCCCCGCAGGGCAGGGCTGGGCTCCGAGCCGCGGGCTGTGGTACCTGGCGGGCCGGTTCCCACGGGGTATTCTTCCAGGAGTGTTCCGCATCGTTTCTGGTGCCGTTTGCGTTTCCACTTCTGGCCGAAGCGATGTTATTTGTAAAGCCGTTGAACTAGTCTTTGTTTACGTGAGAGTGGGCAGACAGCCCGGTAATAATTTACTTTCTAGAAGCAAACCCCCTACATGCATGCGCGAAGTTTTCTTGGGAACTGTATCATTTTCATACAGGGAGTATGTAAAATTGTGCCTTGTAGAGTAGGTCTGAAAAGAACTTAGTGTAAGGGAGCTGGAACTACCAGCTCTGTGGAACAATACCATGAATAACTGTGTGCGTGGTTGCTCTTGTGTCAGGCTTTGAGGGTTGTCACTCTTTACATGAACTAGGTTTTGGCTTCAGATCGTTGTAATTTCAATATCTCTTCCAAACTCATTCAGATCTGGGAGGGAAAATATATTTACAGTAGACTGCCTGTTGCAGTACATCAAAGCTGTTGATGTCTGTGAAGTTTTGACATGTTCTAAGCAGCCCTGCTCTGATGCTGTTGTATTTTAAAAAATGCATGTGGGATCAACTTCAATATAAAGCTGGAGAAATAAAGTTGTACTTCATGCCTTTACTTGATTCCCTGTGAAATTTAGTTTAGTTTACAAGCTGTGAATTTCACTTAACTGTAAAATAGAAGTTGTGGATTTGTTTTTTTTTCCTCTAGTCCGGCCCTCAGCTTCCAAACTTCACAGATTATAATTGAATTTTGACAGCAAGATTGTCACCCTTCTGCCCCTTCTAGGCGTATAATTTTATTGTCTTTTGAGGTTGCTACTGTTGAAATGAGGTAATTTCTCTGTATCCCCCCCTTCAAGAGTGTCTTCTTTCCCCTCCAAAACCTCACAAGTGAATGAAAAATCCCAGTTATTCTGCATGGTAGAAGTCACAACTTGAAGTTTGAAAGTAACGGGGAGTTCTTGGTAACAGAGATAAAAATCTTATTCTTTCACATGCGGTTTCTAGTCTTCCCCCAAACGGGTGTACAAAGGATTAAGCTGTCAGTGTGTAGGTGAAATGTACTACTTCTAAAAACAAGTGTTTTTTGGTTTGCTTAGGTCTCATTAAGGGAGGAGAATCCTGGCTCAGTTTGCACACTTCCTTTAGTTTATTCTATTGGGCCATGGACCTGTTCAGCACAACAAAGCTGAACTGGTCTATGTGCTTTGGAATCACATGCTGTGAACTTCTTCCATTTCTGTCTGCTGATCTTATTATGGATACTTGTGAGGAGAGGAGTAGAAGTTTGTTTTAAAATTAAAGTTTTAGGGCTTTCATGTTGATGTATCTTGTGCTTGTTATTTTAGGCTTCTAGTTTTGCATGTGGAAAGCTTGTCTTTTGTCTCCAAAACTTTATGGAAAGTTCAAAAGCTTTTTTTTTTTTTCCACAAATGGTATAATTGGCCTTTCAAATCAATGAGCATATGCACTTCTTTTAAAGAACTAATTGTAGACGTCTTTTTTCCAATCCTAGGAATGGTGACGGTCTGTGATTTCACAGACAGATATTAATTTAATCTGTGAAATGCATAGCTCATACAAAAGGTGAAGACTAGAAATTACTATTATTTTTCCCCCATGAAAATGTCAGTTCATAATTTCTGAGTCTGTCTTTCCTGTGGTCTGTAGGTGACTAATGCGACATAGCTTTGAATGTATTATTTGACTGAAATTATTTTTAACATTCAAGGAGGAGGGTAAGGATTGTAAAAGGATCTGTGCCTCTGGCTTGTTCACTGGCCTGTGTTGGTTTTGGCAGATGAGTTTTGCAAGGAGGGTTGTTTCTTTAATTAATCCTCTATTTTCAGCAGGCTGGCTGTGATTCCCAGGCTAAGTGAAGTGTTGCTTTGTTTCCCAGATTTAGGAGTTTATGCCAGGCTGGTATCTTCTGTGCTCTTTACTGATTTGTACAGCCAGGTCTTACAGAGCCTGTGGATTCCATATTTGAGACCTGTCTCGTCCTGTGCACTACATTGAGCACTAAGGGGCTGTTTCATAATCCTTTAAGCAGGAAAGAGCTTAAAAGGCTGAAGAGAATCCATTGCTCTAATCCTAAAACTTAAGGAAGAACTCAGATTTTTACCAGGAGTCTCGTTGGGCAGAAGTTTTGCATTTGTAAATGGGATTGGATTGGAAGGAACTCATCTGATCTTTGCCTCTTCTCTGGCTCCCTCCAGTTCCTGCACTGTTCCCTCCATTTCCCTTCATTTCACAGCCACACAGGAATTATGTTGTCAGACAGGCTGGTGTGGAGGAGGGATGATGCAGAGGGAAGTTGAAGGATGCTTGAACCAGATAACATGTTGTTGACTTGAAATGTTTTAAATTTTACAAATACTTGCCCTGGAGGAGTATCCATGCATTTCCCACTTGTTAATCCTCTCTTAATCCACTTGTAAACACAGGACTGTGAAGTTAATACCATATGAGTATTTCAGAATTGGGGGAAAAGTCATTGGAGAAATATGGGCGTATATGAATGTATATGAATATACTCTTCCCCGAAAAGTGCCCAAACCTGAGTAGATAATACAGTTAGCTTCATAAAAAGCTCCTTGCATGTGCTTTTGAGTGCAGGACTGCCATTATCTCACTGTTTTGTTAACTGTGCAGAGAGCTGAAAATTTGTCAGTTAATCAAAATCACTGGTTTTGCCATGTGTTGTGGTTGTAAAACTGAAATGCCTGTTTTGGCTGATTTTCCACCAGAAACCTTCCAAAGTATCTAAATGAGATAAAAACTAAGCCTTCTGAAATGTGGGAAATACAGTAAAGGTAGTGATGTAATTTAAGAAGGAAGGTTCACAATCATTCACTTCTGTCAGTCCTGTAGGAGATCGCCTTCTAATTGTTCTAACTCAAGATGCTAATGCTGGCTTTTTAAAATGTATGTTTGTGTAGAAGTACTTTTTAGGTTTCTCATTAGGTAGACAGTACTTAGAGATGCTAAGTAGTATCTGTTTAGTGGATCACATTTGCGTGGCTTTATTCAGCAGATTCTTTCAGTTCAGCAGTTCTCCTTTTAAAAAGTAACAATTCAGGCACCTTGATTGAGCCTCTGTTAGCACGCTAGATGACCTTCTGATAGTAACAGTATCAAGAGTGCAGAAGAGTTATGGATATTTCTTCCAATTCTGTTAAAAGTGTATGGTCTTACTCAAGTTGAGATTTAGGCTACCTTAAAAGAGCAGCAGCAATTTTTGTTGCATTTTCATCTAAAAAATAAAAATATTTTAAAAGGAGAATTTTTGTGCTGTTGGTGAATTTTTGAAAGACCAAGGACCAGGCGTCTATTTTGTTGTTTTTGGTGGATAATACCTGGTTACTTAATTAGTCTTAAATTCATAGCATGAATAATAAGCTTTAATAAGCTTTTTCCTATGCATTTAGCAAGTTTTCAAATTCTAGTCTCTAATTTCTCATTCAATGCTAGTGTTAAGCAGTGAAACTGAAAAAATACTTGCTGTTCGTTGAATTTTAATTTCTGTCTAAAAGCAGTCTGGCACAAATTGTGAATAAAAGTTATTTATGGGGTAGATAAAACATAATTTGATATAAAACCTATTGGAATTGATTTTGATATATTATTATTCTATTGAATGAAGCATCCTGAGCTGTTTCAACTCTCAACCTTAGACTGTTTCTACTCTCACTTCTGTGGCGAATATCCTGTAACTTGGCCAAGTGTGGTGTGAAATTACCAAAGCACCAAGGCATGGGTGCCATAGCTGACTTTTCACTCATTCTGTTTTGGTATTTGTAATAGTTCCACAGTACCATCTTTTTGAGTCTTACAGGATGTGCTGGCACAGGTTGTCCAGAGTTGTGGATGCCCCTTCCCTGGAAGTGTTAAAAGTTGGGTGGAGCCCTGAGTAAGCTGATCTAGTGAAAGGTGTCCCTGCCCATGGCAGGGGACTTAGAATTAGATGATCTTTAAGGTCCTTTCCAACCCAAACCATTCTAGGATTCTATGATTCTGTGAAATGAAATGTGAATTAGTAAGATGTACTTTCTTAATACTGTATCATTTTTTTGTTCTCGATAAAACAGTGTAGTTTGGAATTACACTGGTAGCATGAATTTATTTTTCCTAATTTGAAAAGCAGCGTTTGACATTGTGGGAGTTCCAGTAGCACAGGAGATACTCAGTTATATAGGTAGGAAGTATGATAGTCTAATGGTCCAACACAAAACTAATAGTGTTTTTGTTTGGATTTTTATTTTTTAATGTAGGGATAATGATGAGACAGCAAAAGAAGGGAAAGCACCTGTGAAAGAGAAGTTCGTTGCAAAACCGAAGGCAATCCCTTCTCTTGGAAACAAGAGTAGATTCCACCCCTATGCAAAGGAGAAGAATGCAGGCTCTGGAGAAAAGAAGGCTGTTAATCGCAATAGAGTTTTTATTAGCAACATCCCATATGACATGAAATGGCAAGCTATTAAAGACCTGATGAGAGAGAAAGGTAACTCACTCCTTGTAATACACTTCATACAGAAACGGATAGGGCTTAAATGCAACGGATGTGTCCTTTGAGCCACACAGATTTGATTTGACTTTTTTTGTTTTGGCCTTTACTTGGTACATCTATCTCCCTTCCCCCTCTTTCATCCGAGACAATTGCATTGCAGGGTAGGCTGGGTAAATGAAGTGCTCACAATCTTCTGCCATTCTGGTGTGACAGTAGAGAGTATATGCATGACCTCATGAGTTCTTAAAGAGATTGTGTTTTGTCTAGTTGTAGTTCTTGTAGATTTTTCTTCTCTAAGGGCTATTGTATTTAAGCAACACATTAAGTGTGTTAACCTGAAAAATAAGGGATGTCTTTCAAAAGTTGTTTTGTATTTCTTTGGTGGAATCTGGCTGTGGCATTAACTTGGTCTGCATTGTCACTACTGCCATGACTGTTTGTCTGGAGCTTTGTATTAAAAGCTTGTTACTATTGTTGCAGTTCTGATAGAGAAATCTGACTACCCCAAAATTTTTATATTAAATTTGGGGTAAAATAATGATAATATATGGATTTTGTAAAAAGTTAGTTCTGTGTTTTCCTTGAAAAATTGATTCTTCAAAAGTAATGCAAAGCACACTTGGCTTTTAGGCTGTGAAAAATGCCAGACCCCCTTCTGTAACTGCTGGTTTATCTGTTGTAAGGTGACATGACCATTTGATTGGTTTATTTACTGAAACTTCCTACTTTAGAAAGTGAGTCGCTTGCTGTGAAATATTTGAAGTGTAAATTTGGTTATTATTGAAGGCAAACTTTTGATTGAAGATATTCAGGTAGAAAGTCACCTTAAAACAGGTGTTGTGAGTAGGATGATAAATGTAACACTTTTCAGTGAACATTGACGTTTCATTTGTTAGGTTAAGGGACTGTGTATATCTGAATTTGTTCACCAACTATATCATACTGGCCAAAATATGATCTGTAGTATGAATTAGGTTAAATATAGTTGTTTGTTTTTAGCTTTTGAGAATGTGGCTGCTGCATATTTCTGAAAACTAGCTAAATTATATAGCCATTGACAGGAGGTATGTTGGTCTGGTTTTGATTGTTGGTGAATAATAGGTGATTCTCTGTAGACTTGTGCACAGGGGCACAGTAAAGAAAGATACTGGTGTTTAAATGCATTGTCTCTTGGTATTTTCCCTTTGTATGTCTTATGTAGTTGGTGAGGTTACATACGTGGAGCTGTTTAAGGATGCTGAAGGAAAATCAAGGGTAAGTGCCGTGGGCAACAATCTGCTAGAGGTTTAAAAGTTCCTCAGCAGTTTTATTTTTGTATAATACCTGTACCAGTTATTGGAAAGTAAGTTTCATTTTTACACTGATTTTCATTAAGGTAGCCTTGAGGATTCTGTACTAGAAGTAGTCTGACACCTTCATGCAACCCACAGTAGCTGGTTGTAAGGGACAAAGTACTTCTGTAAATGTTAACAAATGGCATTTACTTAATTCTTCTTTTTAGCCAACACCTTTGTCTTGGTACAAATCTGTTTCATATAAAGGTCGTTCAGTAAACCAATCATTTTATTTAAATTTTGTTAGTGTAGTATTCTCCTCTTGGGGCCAATAAGTATAAAATGTTAGCTAAGAATATACTGGGAGAAGTGCCTGATTTCACAGCTTTGCAGGGTTGGTACTTTTAAACACTGGGTTAATGGATTTACTTTCTTAAAACTAAATGGATGGAGATGGTTGGTAGCCAACAGAGTGCCTGCAATGAGGCACTAATAGTGAAGATTGTCAAAGCTCCCTGTCTTCTTAATAATAGTCAAAAGTTTGGCTAATAGCAGCTCCAAACCTGCAGTGAGAACGTGAGAAATGCAGGTTTGGGTCTTAACTGAGGTTGTATCAATTGTTGTAAATTACTTTCTTTAATACTTGTTAAAACTAAAACATGCTTTCAGCTTGGCTATACTTAAAGAAATCCTCAACTCTTTGCTTTATTAGAAGGATTCTGGTGCAGTTAATAAGGTTATTTTCTTATAAGGTAATTTCTCAATTATGCTGTAGTACTGAAGAGGTATGCAGACTGCTTGTTCATTGTACTGGTGCACTTGATGTAGGTAGATTTGAATTTTGTAGTTAGTGGACAGCTTTTAATGACATGATGAGTGTCTTGATTGGTTTTTGGTTATGTTTTGGGGTTATTTTCTTTCCATCCTTTCCCTCCCACCTCCTCTTCCCAATTGTCCTTCCGTGGATCTGTGTGGCATTTTTCCAATTCTGGTTTGACTCAAAGAGCGTAAGAGACAGTGTATTCTCTTGCATTTGAAAGGTATGTATGTTGAGAAAGTAGGAGAAATTCAGATTGGCTACCACTAAAGAGCATGTATTATGGATTTTGAAGCTGAAAATAACTTGTATAGTTACTTAACAGTGAGCTGGGATCTTTAACTGGAATCTTCATTGCTCTATCATATGTGCTGACTGACTTCTTGTTTTTTTGCTTGTTTTCTCTTTACATATGATGACAAATCTCGTGGATATAGGGTTGTGGGTAAGTTTCTTTTTTTATGTGTGTAGAAGCACACTGCTATGCAAACATTCTAATAGTTTTGGCATTTTAAACTTTATTTTAATACTCTAAATGTTTTGATCTCTTTCTAAGTGTGGTTGAATTCAAAGATGAAGAATTTGTTAAGAAGGCATTAGACACTATGAACAAATATGATCTTAGTGGAAGACCCCTGAATATTAAAGAGGTATGTTTATTGCTGCAGTTTTGATTTTGAAACAGTGAACATACTAAAGCTACTGAGATGACCATGCAGTGTTCTGAGAATCTTCGATGTGTAATTTCCAGTTTCATTTTTTGTGAAATTTTATTAATGGGCTGAACTGCCTGTTGGCTTGCAGCAGGTTGGATTTTATGCCAAGTAAACTGACAAAAAGCATGCCCTAAAGTCAAAATATTATCGAATGCTGTTTTTTGTTAAAGCAACTTTACTTCATATTCTTACCTTAGTATCATCAGGTCTTTTCCAAACTAAATAATTCTATGTTTACATTGCTTACCTGCTTCAAAATATGACACAGAATGAGCTAATTATTAGACTGCTACATATGTGCAAAAAGGGGGCTGGAAATAGAGAAGTTGTGCTGTCTGGAAAGTGAAATGTCAACATTGTAGTGCTGTAGTATATGATGGTATCTGATGCAGTGCTTCTTGTCCTGTTACAATTTTAATAATGGTATTAATAAATAATACAAAACCACCGCCTAATTAAATTAATTCAGTGCTTGGAAGAAAGTGCTAGACTGACAGTCCTTTAGCTTGAAATCTTTTCTACTTGTCCATAGGCTAGGTACAGCATGTGAAGTGGCAGTGCACGCTTCTTCAACAAGTGCTTTGCCAATATGCCTCAACCCTCATCTGAAAGGACCCACCTCTAGAGGTGAGGGAATTAGGTCTCCATGCTAATTCAGTTCTTGATCCCTCTGACATGGACAAGCGTATTTATTGGTTGATAATTTGGATGGGTTTATGCAGAATTTCAAATAGTACCATTTTGTTTGTTGCCAGTCCTGTTGTTGATCGTTCAGTGGCTTTATTTGTGCCCATGTTTCAGGATCCTGAAGGGGAACATGCTCGGAGGGCATTACAGCGGGGAGGAGGACAGTTCCCAGGAGGACATGGCCCTGATGCAGCACCTGGAATGATGAATTTACCACCTTCTATTCTCAATAATCCAAACATTCCTCCTGAGGTTATCAGTAATTTGCAAGCAGGCAGGCTTGGATCCACGATTTTTGTTGCCAATGTAAGCTTAAAACTGTATTTTTTAACTTTAATATTTGATCTTTTTAAGACATCTTATACCTGTGTAGTTCAGTTTTAATATAAAGAGGAGGCTGGAAATTAGTTCACAATTAGTGTATCCAATTGAAAATGTTGGATATGTGTTCAGATTTTGGACATGGAAAGAAACATTAAACTCTTTTAAAGTGAGATTGACACTCACTTTTAATTACTGCACAGTCACCTGTTGATTCAAAAATATTTTATACATCTTTTCACTATCTATTTACAATTGCATTTCTTTTTTATTAAATATATAATTCAGTTTATCTTGATGGTTACTTTAGACTAACATAATAAAGTTCCAACAAATATAGTGGTTCAAGTTCTTAATTAGCACAAAAGACTACTGTATTTATATGAAGTCTTGTGGAAGTACAGTTGCTCCTTTCAAGAACCAACCCAATGTTAGTATGTTAATAAAAGTAAAATACCTGTACATAGAATAAATTGTTGACTTTCTGGACTGTGATGCAGTGTGTGTATATTACAAAATCTCAACTATTTACAATTATCAAGCATTTTGTCAGTGGAAAGTTAACAGCAATGCAGAAAATCTCTTCCAAATATAATGGCAGAACAGATATGTGCATGGAAATCTCTGATGTATTTCTGTGTTTAAGCTTGACTTCAAAGTTGGCTGGAAGAAACTGAAGGAGGTATTCAGCATTGCTGGAACCGTGAAGCGTGCAGACATCAAAGAAGATAAAGATGGCAAGAGTCGAGGAATGGGAACAGTTACCTTTGAACAAGCAATTGAAGCTGTACAAGCAATATGTATCCTTGGTTTGAAAAATAATTGGTCAAATATTAATTAATCTTTAATGATTCTGACAGCGTAGTTTTGCAAATGGTGCTTATTTGCCTTGTAGCTGCCATACAGGGACTAGAGTGTAATACTGTGCAGATTACATTTGTAACGACTGAATTTACTACTAAATTCTAAAAGTTCCTGATGATGTTGAACAAAATTAAAATATCTGTGAGTGTGACAATTGTGAAACTAATGTACGTAACAGCTTGTATTGCATCTTCTGGCCATTGAACTGGGTTTCTAAAGATAAGGTAGGGAAAGATAAGACTCATAGTAATTGTACAGAAATAAAATAAGTTATTACACTGATTCTCCATAAGCACTTAAATTGCCTTCTCAAGATTCCTTGACTTGCATTTCTTCAGCTATGTTCAATGGACAATTCCTGTTTGATAGACCCATGCATGTAAAAATGGTAAGTTGCTTTCATTTCTTTCTACTTTATGTCTCTGCCAAAACATTGAAAGGATCATAGCATAACATCCTTGTTTTTTATCAGGATGACAAATCAGTTCCTCATGAAGACTTTCGTGTTGTGGACAGCAAGAGCTCACAATTACCTCGTGAGTGCACCATCTGTTTTCTGCTCCTTGCAGTTAAAATATGGTGATCCATGTTTTGGTGCAGTTTAGTAGTACTTTTGCTTACTGTGTTCTCTGTGGTACAGAGAAAAGTCTTGCTTCTGATCATACTTATTTTTTTGTTTTTAAGGTGGTCTTGGTGGCATTGGTATGGGACTTGGACCAGGTGGACAGCCCATCAGTGCAACACAGCTGAGCATGGGTGGTGGAATGGGGAGCATGGGTCCAGGAGGTAAATCCATGTTCTTCATTTTTAAGTTGTACAGAGCTGTAAGTCTAAAATTGTCATTTCTGTGTTTGGAAGAATGACAGACTTGTGACAAAGCAAATATTGTGTAGTGTGCTTTTGAGATTTGAATTGTGTCTGAATTTTAAAAAATCCATTAGGATGTACTAAGTGTTGTTTATCTTTTTGGTTTAAAGGTATGGGAATAGACGGCCCAGGATTTGGTGGAATGAGTAGAATGGGAGGCGGTACGTGCAATGAAGTTTTTTGCATTAAATATTTCTTTAATACTGTATAGAAAACGCTTTTCCTTATTTTACAGGACTTCCTGGATTTCGTGGAATGGAAGGGATGCCTAACATGGGAGGATTTGGAGTCAACCGAATGGGAGGTAGTTGAACACCGTTCCTGTACACTTACTAGTTAGCTAATATTTACTTATTAAAAGCTCTCCATTTAGGGGTGGGTAATACAGATGAATTCAAAGGAAGCAGTTGCATGAGTGGAGGCTGAGGAACTGGCAGGAGCGTTGAGTGTGTAATAGGTGCCTCTGACTTGTGCATTAGACTCACTTCTATTTAAACAAGCAGCTGTGAGCATCAACTTAGATGTAAATAACAGAACATTCTTGGTTTTTTGCTTTGTTCTCTACAGAAATGTTCCGTGGTGGAATGGGAGCAAACATGGAAAGAGAATTTGGTCGTGGTGACATGGCATTGAACCGTGGTTTTGGAGAGTCTTTTGGAAGGATGGGTATGGTAACTGTTAAATTTTCTGTGACATAGTATTGGAAGAGTTTTGCTAGAAGAAGAGGAGACCTGGTTTCATTTGGTCATCTTCTGTCCCTTCACCCCCAGTCATTACTGTAAGGATATATTCTGAAGTGTTCATTACAGCCACCATTTAAGACAGAGGTTAAGGTGTGAAGGTTTTTTTCCCTCTGTAAAATATAAGTGGAAGTCACAATAGCCAACAATTTGTTGGCCTCTTCTGTGACTGAGCCAGCATTATTTTGTTTATAGATGATGTCTTGTTGACAGTGGGGTGCCCTCAAACGAGTTACTCTTCTATCTTCAGAGGCGTGGAAGTGCTCAACGGTAGAGCCTTCTTGCCCTTTGTTACTATGCTGTTACCTGGATGAATCAGAATCATTTAGGTTGGAGAAGATCACTGAGTCCAACCTTTAACCCAACATTGCCAAGTCCACCAGTAAACCAGGTCACCAAGAGACACACGTACACTTTTAAATCCCTTTAGGGGTGGTGACTCCACCACTTCATTGGTCAGCCTGCTCGTATGGTTGACAACTTTTTCTGCAAAGCAGTTTTTCCTAATAGTCAATCTAAACCTCCCTGGTTTAACTTGAGGCCATTTCCTCTTGTTCTATTGCTTGTTACTTGGTAGAGGAGACTGACCCCCACATCTCTGCAACCTCCTTTCAGGTAGTTACAGAGAGCAGAAAGGTGTTCTCCCTGAGTCTCCTTTTCTCCAGGCTGAAGACCCCAGCTCCCTCAGCCATTCCTCACAAGGCTTGTGCTCCAGAACCTTGATCAGCTTTGTTGCCCTTTTCTGGACACACTCCAGCACCTTGATGTCTTTCTTGTTGTAAGGGGCCTAAAACTGAACACAAAATGCATTATAGGAAATGGCTGTTCTTGCTCCTCCCTGTTTCTTGTACTTTTCCATTCCCTTAATTCACCTCCTTGAAAGAGAAGAACTCCTAAGAGCATAAGGTTCATCTGGTCTAAAAGTTGATTTTTTTTTAAAATTCTTTTAGTTGAGGCAAGTCATAGCAAAGGGTAATTGTTGTGTGCTTCTCTTCAATACTGATGATTGTGTAGAAGTGGTAAGAACGTAGTAAGCTTGTCCTTTGAGCTATCTTAATGCCTTGGAACAAATGTCTTAGAAATCAAGTGTATGCTTTCACTCTGGCTACTTGCATAAACATCAGTTTCCTGAATGAAAATGCAAGGCCACTTCAGTGATAAATGTTTCTGCCAGCAGTAAGTTTCTGAGTCTTCTGGTTACACACTGGTTTTGAAATGCGTGAACACGGCCAATGTGACAAACTGTTGTGGGTGTCTTTCATTCAGTAGATCCAGCAAGCTTCAATTTACAATCTCTCAGTGATCTTACCATTTGAATTGTGTCCTGAGAACCAAGCTTAGAGATTCCCAGCTTAACCTTAAATATTGGAAGGAAAATGTAAGGACTTTTAATAGATACTGTGTTTGATCAGGGAAGGCCCTACTGTACTCCTGTTACAATATTTAGGTAATGGTATCTTAAAAAGAAATACTGTGAAGGCATTTGGTTGTAGTAACCTTGAAATCAAGGAAGGTGTCTTTGATTGGGCTATAGTGTCAGAGTGAAATTGAGGATGTTGTATTTGCAGCAGAATTGTTGACTTTTTATACTACGAAGTTCATCTGAGACAAAGCCTTGGGTTTTGAGGTTGTTCTTCCCAATGTGGGAAATGGCTCATTTAGTTTTACCATGTTTGCGGTGCTGGCAGACTGTCAGAGGGGAGAAAAGCTAGAAAGAAATCAGAGTAGCTTAAATCCCATAGTAGAAAAGGAGGAACTGATTTTACTTACTTGATGTTCCTATTCAGTTTGTATAATAAAGGTACACAATAAAGTGCCCTATAGAAAAATATTTCCAGGTAACATTGAGATCAGTGCACTTCATTAGCGTGTGCTTTGTTTTTTTCACTAATTGGTGGTTTCAGTGTATGTCACTTCATTATTTTTCTCTGTTTAGGTGGTGCAATGATTGGTGTTTTTGCAGGAGGAATGGGAGCACCTAGCATGGGCCCAGTAAGATCTGGAATGAGTAGGTTGACTTGTTTCCATAGAACGTAAATGCATAGGCAATGTAACAATACGGTGTACACCTGCTTGGATCAGAGGAATTTGTAGTGTAGTGTTTTGCCATTGACGGAAGTAGAACTCTGTTGCATGTGACAAGTCTAACAGTTCTCAAAGCTGTTTTGTTGAGGTAAAAGTTCAGAGGAAAACTAGCTAATACAGTCTTTCCCTTAATCTTAGATTTGGAATGGTTTCAACTCCTAGTTTGGAGGGAGAAGTGATTAAAGTAAACTTGTGCTTCAGAAAAAAGACGGGCAGAGATATTTGAGTAAACTTCATGAAGGTGAACCCCAGTAATCTGTCATAATTGAAATAAAAATCAGCCTTGAATTTCAGATTATCACCCAGTTTCATTTTGTGCAAAGCTCCAATACTGAGTTTGTACTGCAGCAGCTGTCTGAGTTCCTCAGGCTAGAGCAGATGAGAAGCTAAAATCTTGCTAGTGCCAATCTTGAAAGCCTAAGGCCTAAAGAGAGGGTCCCTCATGAAGGATCTTGATAGTTTTACTGTACGTTAAATTTTAATTATGAATCCAGAAATATTATAGTATTTGAATGCTATTGCTCTTAGTTATTTATATGAAATAAATTAATATATTTTATTCCATGTATGTACTTTTTATCTGGGCTTAATGCATGCCACATGGGAGAGTTCATGCTCTTTACAGTACTTGCAGTACCTTCTGTTCTCGGCAAAAATTGCCTTCTCTGGAAGATTTTGTACTTAAGTGTGGGTATGGCTGCATTAAGTAAAGCTGAATGTAAATGCAGGAAGCCAGATAAACACTAGTGTATCTGGTCAAATTGTCTGTATCTTAGTATTGCCACAGTTATTTATTTCATCTTTTTAGTAAAGGGTATCATATTTTTATTAATTAAACAAGGCAGCCTTTAAATCTGAATTCTTGTGTTCAACATTTTGCTGCATTAGATGGTATGACTAATAGCTTGATGCAGTTCAGTTTTACTTTTATTTTAGAACTGACTATCTGTATCTTGTAATACTTTGTTATAAAATACTAGCCATGCTACTTGATAAATCACTTTGCACGTATAAAAGTTATGGTTTATATTACAGCAGTTTTAATAAAGTTATTCTTCTCCTGACACAAGAACTTTATTTTATACCAAATACTTGTGTGTTTATTACTAAAAGGAGATTGTGTTTTATCCTCCATTTCTTTCTCTGTGTAGGTGGTGGAATGGGTGGCATGAACAATATGGCTGGAGGAATGGGAATGGATCGGATGGGTTCTGGTTTTGATCGAATGGGACCAGCCATGGGTGGAGGCCTGGACAGGAACATGGACATCGATCGAGGATTTGTGCCTGGCCCGATGGGAAGTGGCATGAGAGAGAGATTAGGCTCTAAAGGCAACCAGATATTTGTGAGAAATGTAAGCTATTAAATATATAGGAACCACAGGCTTATTTTGTGTATGTTTGATTACACACTCTTTTCTCATTATAATATTTTGTTATCAATAATACTTTTTTATTCTAGCTTCCTTTTGACTTGACCTGGCAGAAGCTAAAGGAGAAATTCAGTCAATGTGGTATGTATATGAACCTTGCCCCTGCTCATCTCCATGGACTTCGTGTGTTACATGGTGTTTGTTAGATAACAACACAAAGACTGACTCTGAAGAAGAGTCTGGCTAGCTTAATCTTTCTTATTTCACCCAGCTTTCTTGAGTTTTATAAATAATTTTTAGGCATGACAGAACACAAGACCAAGGTACAGTATGGGCTATGTTGGCTCTGAGTACTCACTTGCTATGAACTTTAACCTATTCCATTAATAAAATTACTCTTTGAAATTTTTCTTTTCTTGACATATTCCATGGCCAGTAAGAGTATAGAATGTAGGATATCTTTTGAGATAAATACGTGCAGGAGCCTGGGTCTGTCCAGGTCATGCATTATTTTCAGAAATGGTGCTGCATTGCATCAGAGTTAGTAATTTTGCCAGTGTAGCATACAGGTTATTTTATGCATGTAGATGATCCTGGTTAGCATATTTGCAGGCTGTAATGTTCCCCTTTATCTTAAGAAATAAAGGTTTGCTACAAATATTCAATAATTGTTTTTATCCAATTCAGAAAAGTTGGTCTTTTCACAGAAATAAGTGAAAAATAAAGCTTGGGTGTAGAAATACATGACATGTTTTGAAAACACATTTTCAGAAGAGAGAGCTTTAACTGAATTACAGATGACTTCTTATTTTGGATAGACAGAAAAGATAAATAATTTAAAACATACTAGAACTCACAGTTCAACTATGAAAAATTGTAAGGTGTTGATGTTTTTTTGTAGATGGAGAATATAGCACTACAGGTTCTTTCTTTTTTTAAGTCTTAGCCTCCTGGGCAACTTTCAGATAGTTCAGAATTTTTTTCTCATTATTTCTTTGTCAGCTAACAGACAGTAATTATGTTCAATTGCTTTTAAGAATTATAAGCAACAGATTGTGTTCATGTCAGTTTTGTAAGGAAATACAAGGACTCTGTCTCCCAGTGTTCAACTTCTTTCAGTGAAAGGCCAGTCTTACATGATACTTAAAAATAAAAGGCTTTGTATTTTAGGGAGAAGTTTTTTGTTCCTAGTGACATTCTAGGGGCTCAGGAGGAGTGTGCTACAACATACCATCAGCAAAAACTCATTAGCTCCAGGGAACCAAACATTCTCAGAGGTACCTAGACATCTGTATAAAAATAGTTCCTTGTGGGTTGAGTGTCCAGCCTCAAGGAAACTCAGCAGGAATTGAATAGTGCATGCTACTTTTCCACCACTCCCAGCCTGGTAACTATTGTTTTAGAGGCTTTAATTTTGCTCTGCAGCTTCTTAACAAAATTGTTTGATTGTGTCTATTGCTTGGTATGTTTTTGTGATGAACATGGTGGACTGGATTAAGCTGCAGTTTGGTTAATGCCCATCAATGCTCACACTTCTGTCAGTGTCTCTAAATGAAACATAAACCTTTCCCTGAGTCTTATAGGGTACTTTGTTTCAAACTTGAGGTCGAGTACAGGCATACTTCATCTTACGCTGATGTGAAGGAAAGATTTGAGATAGCAGATCTGGATTTGGATTCTTTACTGCTGTTTTGTCCTGTGTCACCTTGCCTGAATGAGTGAATGTACCATCAGTCTGAAAGTGCCAATTTCAAATGTTCCCCTAGGTTATACTTAAAAATGTTCTGTTATCACTTCTGAGTTCTTTAAGTTGTTAGTACACTGAGGACTTGAAATAACTGCTGTTTAACTTATTTATTCAGGTCATGTAATGTTTGCAGAAATAAAAATGGAGAATGGAAAATCAAAGGGCTGTGGAACAGTCAGATTTGACTCACCAGAATCTGCTGAAAAGGCCTGTAGGATAATGAACGGCATAAAAATCAGTGGCAGAGAAATTGATGTCCGCTTGGATCGCAATGCATAATTTAAAACTGTGTGTTCAGGAACATTCCTATGTCTGTTTAGCTTCTCTATCTTAGTAAGTCATTTTTAGTAACATTGTATGCTTACAAAAGCTGTAAAAAGGAACTTTTAAATCCCACCAGCCTTTAACAGTATAGTGTTTAATATACTGTGATACTTGTTAACTGAATCTTACTATGTTTGGTTTTTAAAGACAATTTGCCTGATTTTTGTTGTTTTTTTAGAGGCACTGAGCACCTGCAAGTCCCTATAGACCGTGGATGCTTTGGATGCTCAGTGCCTTTGGAAAATTAGGCCAAGTGTCTCTAGTCATTCAGTTTAAATGAATGGTTATACTGTTTTTAATAAAATAAGCCATTTTCTCTGTTAATCTCCAAATTGCATAGTGGGATTTATTTAGTGTTTTCTGATTTTTATTTTTCCCCTCCAGTGTGTATCAACATTGTAATGTTAAAAGTAGATGTCTTTTTCAGAATTTTGGTTTTATATGTGCGTTGTAGTCATACTGTAATTCTTGACTCTAAAAGAAAGGGCTCCAGTTAGGCTGTGATGTTTTTGTTCTACTTAATATTACTTTAATGACATGACTTAGTTCTGTATATAAGATTTAGAGCCCAGTGGGAGTTTGAAGTTGTTTTTTTTAAATTTTATTTTGACTAAATGAAGAAACTGATCTTTTTCTCCTGCTTTTATTTTTTTCATTGGCATAATCACTGATTAAAGCTAGTTACCACAGACCCTTGTAGGATTGTTTCCTATGATGCCAAGTTCATATAAAATTGATAATACAGTAAATACTAAGTACAGGACAAGACAAATTGTTCCCAATCTTTTATCTATTTTCCAGCCATTCAGGTGAACCGCCAGAAAAATAAAAACAACAGAACAGATAAGAGAAATGGCTGTGTATGTCAGACCATTGCTGTTCACTTCTATGGGTCCTGATGTACTTATGAAGGCAGTTTTTATAAACCAGGGTATTCCCAAACAGAGCATATCAAATACATTGGATCCCACAATGTTAGACATAGCCATATCTCCATTTCCTGTAAAAAAAGAAATACAAATAAGTTGGCTTAATTGTATCGCATGAAATTGCCAAACTGTTTTGGAGGAACAGACTGCCAGCCCTCAGTTTCTCACAGAGCACCCTTTTCAGATTTTGCATCAAAAGAACGATAGTCACGATTCTACAGAACATTGCTTTGGGTACCACAACCATAAAAAGTCTCCCTAAATCACCAGCATCTGCACAGTTGCACTTAAAATTAAGCTAGACAGGCTAATACAAAGTCCAGTTACGTTTAAAATACCAAGACCTACAGTTGTGTTCTGCAGTAAAACTGTAATACTTGATCAACAACAAATAAACCAATCTAGAATACTTCTCTGAGATACTCTTGAGAAGTTTTTAAATGTCTGAGCCACAGCTTTTTCAGGTAAGCTATTTATTTATTTTTAGTAAACTTAAGCTATAGAATCTGGAGCCCAAATTTTGAGGTTACTCCTTGAATTTCTCAATAGAATTCTTTCTTTTCGTAGTACCTGTTAAACACATCCATTGGCATGAGCCTAAATACTAACATCTTTACCTTTTCGAGCCACCAGCACGCTTGCAACTGTATCTGGTACACTTGTTCCTGCTGCCAGTAAGGTGAGACCCATTACTGACTCTGGGATTCCCAGGGTTTCACCTGCAGTTGAGAAGGTAGAAAATGCAAGTGCAGTTTTAGTTAGGGTTCATCCAAAGAAAGTGCTTTGGACTTTGTTTGCTGGAGAAAGAATCAGTAATCATACAGTACTTTCAAATGGAATGTGTCAGCTAACTTGACTACATGTGACGTGACTGAACCACAAAGCAGTTAAAGAGTAACAACAAAGAAATATCCTTTCCTTGTTCTTCAAGTCTCCAGTGGTTAAGACATTAGCAATTATGACATTAGCAATTATGATATTTTTCATGCAGATAAAGTAGAAGTTTCAATATCTAACACATTAGTACTCTTTTTTCTTTTTTCCCCCTCAACTGCTAGAAAATACTATAGTCTCTCTTACGGTTTTAGGTATCTCCTTGTTAGAGTTCAAAAGTCTCATGAAGCAATAATTCTTACAATTACCCTCTTTATCCCCTCAGGGGGAGAGGAAAAAGCACATGAATTTTCTTGGGGAGGACAGTCATTAAGGTACTATGAGAATACTGTCTCAACTACATGCCTTTACCATTTCACTCCAATTAGAAAGTGATTTGGAAGAATCAATGTGCAGAATTCTTATATGACTTGTAAGTACAAGTAACCCCTTAGAAGTGTGAGTTCCTTTAGGTAAATACTCATTTAAATAAAAAAAAAAAAAGTTTTAAACTGTTATTAAAAGGGCAGCTTGTTTTTCCCTACTCTCTAGTTTTCTTAGCCCCAAATGTCCTGTAACCATATTAATTTCTAACTTAAAAGACAGGGATTCTTCAAAACCATTTTAGCAGTTGTACCATTCAGAAGCGTCAATATGCTGAAGTATTTGATACCTCTAGACAAGGTATGAAGTAATTAATTTTTCTTAAGCTTTTTTGTTCAGTAAAAAGTATCTTAGTATTTTTTATTGTTGAAATCGACTTCTTACTTGAAATGTTTTGACACATTTAATAAGAGCAATTTTATTTAAATAAGAGGCAGTACTCTAAGCTAGGTCAGCAATGCTCGTCTATTACTTACCAGCTTAGTCTAGAGCAGCCCAGTAAATTTGTGTTTGAAACTGTTTGTTGGTTTCAGAGGGACTAACATGATCCTGTTGCAGAATTTGTACTCTCTTTATCCTTCCATCACTCCTAATAGATTTGTAGGATGAGGGACCAACAAATCAGCTTTTATAAACCATCCAGGCTGGAAAATAATGGTTCAAACCAATGTGAAATATGAATGAACCAGCCTTACGCACCCAACATTAGTTTCTAGCCCTCTGAAGGTTATAAGACAGAATATAAACTCAGGAGAATGTAATTTTTCTTTTTATTAGATAGATTTTATCTTCTATTTAATGTGTAGGGGTTTATTTTTTTTTCTGGCAACTGACCATAAAGACAGAATAGTCTTTATTTTTCTAGGCTTTAGTTAACTTTGTGTATCAGTAGCAATGTGTTGCTATAAGTAGTCAAATTTTTTTGCCAGCAACAGAAAGGTGTACTAAGTTAGGTTTGTTCTTGACCATCCCAGTTTAGTCCCCAGCTATGATATGTTTGTGACATTTTGATACGCTGATTATGCAATGATAGAACCTTTTGAGTCAACCTTCATGAGAGCCTGGACTTGAATTTAATGTGTGTGTAACTTGTAGTGTTTTAACATGTAAATAGAATATAATTTACCTAGAAGTAGTGGGCCAAAGACCCCACTACTACCTGTGATGACTCTTGAAAGTGAACTAATACACTATCTGAATCTCCACCATACCTTCTTTCATATGAATTAACGCTTTGTCTTGTAGAACAGCAATAATGTTGATTTGAATCCTCTTTCAAAGGCTTCTAGCATCCAGACAGTGAACCCTTGCTCTTTAGGTACAAGTGGAAAGGTATTTGACCAAGGGGTTAACATGGTGGGTTTAATACCGAGTGATCTACTAGTAATTTCTCAAAGGTTCACCGAATGTGTCGGTCTGCTTCTGCACTGAACAAGGAGTTATGCATATCTGAAATAGCAGAATGCTGGAGTAGGATTAGTAAGCTATAATGTGAAAGTGGCAAGCTTTGAAAAATTTCTGTAGAATTTTAGTTTTGTTTTCTGTTCTTAAAATAGAAAACTGGATGTCTTTCAAGCTGACTGGAGAAACAATGAAATGAGGAGCACTTTAGTACCTCGAAGTACTTTTAGGAGAAGGCTTTTACATACAAGTTATTACCCCATCTCTCACTTAAATGCAATCCTTTTACTGCTTCACTTTAGGATGCAGATTTGTAGGAGGTCTACATATACACACCCCGAGAATGTTTAATAAACACATTTGAGAAGTTTTTTGGCAGTTAATTTAATGCCAAATCTCTTACTATAAAGTTCCTGAAAAACGCAGGTGTAGAAATAACGTATCTTTTCCAAAAACCTTGACCTCTAATTCCAGTCTTAGTGGATTTCATGTTTGTCAGCCTTCAGCATGACAAGTTTATTGCTGTGAGTCTAATTGTTTTGCTTAATGAAGCAGTTTAATGAAACTCTGTTTTTAAAAATAGGCTGAGTTTTTTGTAGCTACATGTGTGATGGTAAGCAGTGTAAAGCAGCTAAATTCTAAAGTATTCCATCACTGGCTAGAAGAGGGTGGCAAACTAAGCAGTCAAACGTAAGTTTATGCTGTTTTTGTTGTGTTTTTTTACAGCACAGTCTGAGTAGCTAAGCTGACTGTTGCTTGTGGAAAGAGAAACCTCACAACCTTTTCAGTGATTCTTGACTGGTATAGCAACAACACTTTAGGTACCTACCTGCTATTGTTACCATCCATACAAGAACATAAGTTATTGCAGAAATCCATGCTGCTGAAATTAAAAATGTCACCATGAACCAGTTCCTCCAAAACTGTCTTCTGCAATCTGGTATAGTTAAATAGAGTAGTGTAATAATAGGAAGGGATAACACCCACAAAATTCTCTTCATATCTGCTTCAGGCATGGTGAAGACATTTGGATGATCTGTTGAAGAAAAAGTAACTTTTAAATTGCAGCATTAAGTTTGAATCCATAGCGTACAGTATATTACTGTCCTCTACTTGTGAGAATACTGAAAAAAGATGAAAAATACTTCTTCCTCAAGTTTCAGCTGTTGTATTACCCTGTACCTACATCTCTCTGGCCAAAATTCTGAAATCAAGTTACTTCTGGGGAGATTCTGCTTGTACACAAGAAAAACATTTTTTCACAATGACAATAATCACCAATAAAATAATCTCCCCTTGAAGTGGTGGATTCCCCAGTGCTGGACACTTCTAAGATTCAGCTTCACTTTGAAGATTGAGGTCCATCTGCGACCATGCTTTTGCCAGGAAAGGTTGGACCAGATGATCCTTGAGATCCCCTTCCAACCTAGTATTCTATGATTAAAATGTTCTTTATTACCACATCACCGGGAAGAGAACTAAGGTGGATAAAAATGAATTTCTTTAGAAAGGTTTACCCATAACATTTACCAAGAGTAAGTACCAAGTGCTGTTTTTTGCCTAAGAGGAAACATGACCTATGGCCACATCACAGCTATCCCTTTACTTCTGATATCATGCGTATTTTGGGCTATGAACCTGCCACTGTCATAAGGAAACTGTGTATATTAGTACAGTCCTGGTGTGGCTTTCAGGTGATAGCGCATTTTACAAGCAGTGTTGCTGAGAAATTTCAAATATACATAGCAAAGACTGAAGTTCTAATATAACACAAATGAGCAACTATCCTTGCATTCCTCTAGCAGCTAACTTCATACGAAAACCACCACTCTGATTGTGCTGAATGTTATATTCCAATTTAGAATAATGATCTACTTAAATACTAGGCTGGAGTTCTTTTGTGAGCAAAATCTTAATACTATCTCAGAATCTTCTCTTGATCAGAATTGATGCAGACAGGCGTGCTAGAGACAGCTGTAATAATACTTATACCTTCAGAGATTTCATCGAGCCCGTGTAAGCTTGTTGAAAGTTGAGAGTAGTCCAGGTCATCTTGAAAAATTCCGCTGTCTGTTCTTGACTGTTGACGAATTAGAGGTCCGCTCTCTTCCCTCCACCCAACCAGTGGCTGCTGCTCCGCGTTCTCTTCCATAGCTTTTGTAAAACACGTACAGCAGGGACTGAACTTTCTCATGAGGTATTGGTTGATTTTAATGTCAAAACATAGTACCAGAACATAACACCCATATATCAATAACAGGGATGCACTTTCATACCTAGAATGAAAAACAAGTTTTATATAACATGTAGTATAAAAAAACCCAATGGTTGGCATAAGGAGAGAGAGAGAGAATTTGCATGAGTAGCAAAAGGAGAACACACAAAAGCATCTATTTGCAATTGTATGGCTAATGTCATGGAAATTTGTGAGTGTACCCATGTCTTTCAGCAGTTTGATTAACTCCCCTCCCCTGCAGAATCTTGTTTGTGTATTGTATAGCTGCATGTTTTTCAGGGGATCTTACTGATTGAACATTTTCCTGATGTTTGCAAAATTGAGTCTTCATGTGATGCTTAAATTATAAACTTCAAGAGACTTAATGCTGGACCTGACTGGCTTGTTGAGATAACAGGAGTTTCGGTGTTGGTGAAGAATTAAAACATCAGAAACTTATGATCTCCTTCTGGCAGACAAATTTTTTCTGAACAATGCTGCTATGAAAGGAAAGGCTCAAAAGGAGTAAATGCTGAACACTAATTGCTATGCCAGAACAGTTGTGATAGAAATTGTGAAGTCTGTACAGACAAACCTATGCAGATCAAACTTCATAAATATGCAGAGTTTGAATGTTTAGGTAGTAATCTTTACAAGCATTGTGACTTTTTAAGTTTTTTAAAGCCAACAGGATGTTTATTTCTGTTAGTGAATGGCAGTTCAGGCTACTTGAAGTTTGGGGCTTGGGGATTTTCGTTTGTTTTTCAAAACACTGTCTCACAAATCTCCAGTCAACACGAATTCAACACTACTTGTGCTCTTACCAGTAAATTCTGTTGTCAGATATCATCGCAAGGACCGCTGCTGCACTGATGGTGTAGGCCAGACAGTCTCTGAACAGCGGCCAGCAGGATAGCCTCGAAACCTGCAGATCAGTCATGTACTTTTCTTAAACCTCTCTGTAATACTTTCACTAAGTGCTGTAAATGCTGCATCAATATGTTGTTTCTATATTATGTAAAAATTAAAGATTCTTAGGAATGACTTAAGTATGATATTTAACAAGTTAGTGTTTTTAAAAAATTTCATAGCAAGTTATCTTAAAACTGATTACATGCTGGTTTTGCTACTAAATAATAAACTTGGCAGTTGTCATAGTAAGTCTCTCTTGGCTTTTGTTGGCAAATGAAAAGGGATAACTATTTGGCTCTTAGGAGCAGAAGTACCAAAGTTGATACATACCACACTGGAAAACAGCCCACAAGCTGCAGAAATACCAAGAAGATTATATATTGCTGATCCAAGGATGGTGCTGACGCCGATATCTCCCTTTGTCACAAAAGCTCCTGTAAGGAAAATGACTCTGGTATGGTTCTGTTTGGCATACAAGGAAAAGAATTCTAAGTTGTAAGGAGTCAAAATACATCTCTTACCTAGAAAAGCAGTGACAAGCTCTGGAGCAGAGCTTCCAGCAGCCATAAAAGTTGCTCCAGCAACATCCTGTGAGAGGCCAAGGCCTGAGGATAGAGCAAAAAGAATTGCTTAAAAAAAAAGAAGAGATTTCAGTAGTCTGTACCCTTTACTTGCATTAGTATAAAATCTTAGATACTACTACAGTTTAATAGAATAAACTTTATTTTCATACCGTCAATGCATTTATTTGATATATAAAATAATAAAATTAGCCTCATCTATTGGGCTAGGTTATTTCTAACTTCATTACAGAAATTAGTTTAAATCTCTTGTAAAATCAACATTTGTATGCAGGATTTAACTATGTTTAATATGGGTAATAATTGTGGGGAAATTCTATGGATTGTAGTGTGATACTATACGATCCATATAAAGGCTATCTATCTGCCTGGGAAATCTATACTACTGTGTCTTCACATGCCAGAAACACTAGTTAAATTCAAACCAGTGCTGCGATCTTAAAATCAAATTTTCATTTTGTACGGACAGTATAAGAGCCTCTGTCTTGCTTCAGAGAAATGAGATTTTTGTTCTGGCAAGTTGACCGTTTCTGAAATGTAACTCACTCTGTGGATCAAGTCCTGCACACAAAGAACAGGGATGTATGGCTGACCATGGCAAAATGCTTATTTATCATCAATAAACAAAACACCAGCTCATGGCAGTGTTTAAGCTTACAGTTTCTGTAAGTGTTCTGATTTGGAGAGTGTTTTCTAGTTCAGGGATGAGTTTCCCCAGGGAATTTTGTTAATTCTTGGCAGTGAAAAGCTGAACTCCCTGCCAAGAACATCTCTTTACTTCAGTAGTCTGCTGGAGCCAGGGGAATTGTTGCAGGTTGATTAGGTTTCTTAGAACTGTTGTACCCATAGAATTCCTGCCCCTCCTGTGTCATACCCTTAATATGTTAGCAGTAGCTCATCCTGATACTTGTTCACTACTTTCAAAGAAAAACAAACTCTAGGAAGAGTTTTGGTTTCTTGGTTTGGTTCCACACACCATCGTCCCTCCTTTTTTTTTTCTTTTACTAGTAGTTACCTCGACATAGTGCTGTGCAACCCAAAGTTAAACTGTCAGTTTAGTTAATATTGAGGATTCTTAAAAGATTTGCCTCCAGGCAGAAAGAAAGCAAATATTAAATGAATACCTGTGCAGTGTAATCAGAGTAGTTTTTTTTTTAAATAAAATATTGATACTGTGTATCAAAGTAAATACTGTATGAACACATCTGTGCATGGAAGGTTAAACTTGTTCAGTTTCTTGCAAAACAGTCTAACTCTGAGGCTTTTTAAAAGAGAAAGTTTTATGCCAAGCTGCTCAGTTTTCCAGGAAAAAGATCAGGATGTCACTTACATTCACTGATGATCTCTAGGGAAGGTAGGAAGTAATCATCGCACACAATGGACACGGCCAGAAACATGTACAGTATAATTATGAAGTAGATAACGATTCCTCCATCCTTCCTCTCCTGCGGTGTGAAAAATCCTTCAGGAAACTCCGATAAAGACGAGAGGACGCAACCCGTCCCGTTTTCTGAAAATTAAGTGCAAAAGTTACAGATCCTGACACCTTTCCATTCCTCAGGCCGCGGGACGTCCGCGGATTCGAGCTCCGGATGGATTTCGCTCTTTACCGCAGCAAGGACCGCCGCAGCGCTGCCACCGGAGCGCCGCACACCTGCGGCGGGGCAGAGCCGCCCGCGGGACGGGCCGTGCGGCGCTCGAGCGGACCCCGGTGCCCTCCCGGTGTCCCCCGGCCCTCCCGTCCCCTCACGGCCCTCCCGTCCCCTCACGGTCCCCCCGTACCCGCGGGGTCCCCGGCGCGCTGCGCCCGCGCTCCCCA
>VZRQ01007124.1:363257-515228 GCA_013397975.1 Machaerirhynchus nigripectus
CGCCCCTCCCGGCGCTCCCACCTGCGGGGAGCTGCTCCGGCCCTCGCCCCGTCCTGCCTTGTGCTTGGGGCAGAGCGAAGGTTTTGGCCGTGGCGAGTTCTGTCTTGGTGCAAGGTGCTGGCCGCGATACCCAGGTGCTGTGTGGTGTCTCCGGAGGTAGAAGGTGAATTTAAGCTTACTCCCCAGTACCTTTTTCCCGCTGTGACAATTTCTGTTCATTCCCACCGGTTCCCAGGATTCCTGTGCCGGGCTGTGTGAGCGCTGGGCTCGCCCTTCGGCGGGGCAGATGCCGTGCCATTTACGTGAGTGGTTTGTAAGGGCAAAGCTGAGACCCACACACAGTTCCTCCCTTCAGACCAGTTCACTGAACTTCTTTGTCTGGTGACCTTTCCACAATGAAGTCATGTGCATAACCAAAAATTAAAGAGTAAAATACAGTCTTTAAGCTTTGTAAAGTCATCACCCCTGCCCCTTCCCCAGTCACTGGTTTCTCAGGAAGAGAGTTGTGTTTCCCTTCTATCACTTGCAGACACGTCTCCAGAAACATTTGCAACCCTGTGATGCCAAATGGAGTTTTGGGGTGCCTGTTTTATTACTTGTTGTTTGTGAGGTGCAGGCCCGATGCTCACATTTGTGAGCAAGAAGTGCAAACGGGAACGTATTGTTTTGCTTCACTGTATCTAATCCCTCTAAACTCCCCTTGTTCCTTGCATCCATGGTGTTTGGCACATATGTGATCAACCCCTCTCTAGGATACAGGAGATAAGGTGAAAAAGTGGATATTTTCCTTTTGTATTGAATCAAACATAATCATACAGCCACTATCACTGTATGAACAAGGAGAAAAATTGTCTGGAACAACAAATGCTGCGGCAGGCAACTGCTGTTGCCCATTTCTGATCCCTCTGTGGCCCAGAATGCTTTTTACTAGTGCAAGAATGAGTTTAATAGTGAAGATTTTTAGGGGTGACAACTAACTTTCACAAATGAGTTCTGTGTGCTCTCTGAAAATCAGGCTGCAGCAGAGAAGATGCTGTTTCTCCTGCTTTACAGGAAAAAATAAATAATTTTGGTCTGGAAAGATTTAAGGGTTTTCTTCCGAATCCTACTTTCCACCAGAGAAAACAATACAAAATTCTCTGTCTAAATTACTGGTGGCTCTTTCCTTATGTGGGTGAATGGGAAGGGTTTTGTTATCAAGGTAAGTGGCTTCCTTGCCACTGCCTCTCGTCCTTGAAACTCATCATTGGTCTACTCTTAAAACTCCAGCTCAGTTTTCTAATACTGGCTGCTTTATTTCAAATTAGGTATTTTTTGCTGATGTGCTCTCTTTCAAATTGCTTTAAAGTACTTATAAGCCTGCCGTTCTGATGGGAAGGAGCTCTCTGGTACAGCAACATGCTCGCTGCATGGGTAGGAAAGCTCAGTCATGTGATTTCAGGATTTGAAGGTTTTGCTCTGCTCTGCTTTTGCTCTGTGTTCAAGCTCTAATTCCTTTCTATAGGCACCCCCTCTCCATGCATAGCTGAAGCAAAGCCAGAGCTTTGATTTGACTGAAGGCTTAAGTCCACTTAGTTTGCTGAGAAGTCATTGAGTGAGGGTGCTGCACTCACACCCTCCTTGCCAAGAACAGCCCTGGAGAGAACAACAAACAGAAAAAAAGAGCCCCGGTCTCCCAGCGTGAGGAACCACGCGCTGCCTGTCTGCATGCCTGACCCAGCACAGGAACACGGGCGGCCAGAGGAGGCTTTGGCCTCGGCACTGCTGCCTGCCACGTCTGGCCTATTGCAGTGTAAGAGAGCATTCTGTGAAGCTGAGGCTGGTCAAATATTAGTGTGGGTTTAATGTATGCTGCTGCATGTTTTGGCTGCTGTTAATGTAAAGTTCTACTCTCTGGTAGTAAAAATGATGGATAAATAAATTTTTCAGAGCTTCTGAAGGAGAGAGATGGGTGACTGTTTGCTAGTCAGATTGCTAACACTAATGCTCCACCAGGGACGTGCTGAAAGGCTGCTATGGCTGCCTGAGCACAGCCCTCAGAAAGGGTAAGGGAGTATCAAACTACAGCAGCTGTAGCTCCTTTCCCAGTGATCATAATCCGGTGTGGTCTGGATACAACACATCTGAATGTCCCACACAGCTGAGGACAGAGAGCTGGTTTGCTGCCCAACAAAGCAAAAGGAGGTTGGGCTGTCTAGAGGTGTGACTCCAGCTGTGTGCAATTAAGGGGGCATGTGAGAGACAAAATGTTAATTGGGATCAGCTGTTGTATCTCCACAAAACAGGTACTCATTGTCTTGTGAAGAGGGCAGGATTTT
The DNA here is from genome assembly GCA_013397975.1 of Machaerirhynchus nigripectus. Classification (NCBI taxonomy): domain Eukaryota; kingdom Metazoa; phylum Chordata; class Aves; order Passeriformes; family Dicruridae; genus Machaerirhynchus; species Machaerirhynchus nigripectus. The sequence goes on from VZRQ01007124.1 coordinate 365,576, forward strand.
AGTACAAGGTCAAGAAAATTTTCTATAAGCAGTGAGTTTGCTTAGGATGGTTTGAAGGCTTTTCTCCTTCTACTTTTTTTTTCAATTTGAGCAGACAGAACACGGATAGTGAGGAAGAAAAGCAGGTGAGTTTATCAGAACTTAAGGGGAGCATTAGTCCTTGTTGGTAGGATCCAGTCCTTAGATAAAAAAGATGTGGGGATGGCACGATGAATTCATGACTAGCTTAACAACAAAAAAATATTGTGTGGTGTGAGGTCCAGTCCTTTTGGGAGAAGGAAAGGGTGGTGCAGACCCTCATAGGGAATATGTGGTTAACTTAGGTATATGTGATCATACCTGTGCAGGAATCCTGAGTTTCTCCTTCCTTAATTTTAAACACACTTCCAATCTTATAACTCAAACTGCAACCTACTGTTTTAATCACAGATCAGTGTCTGTATCATCCTTTCCTTGTGGGTTTGGATTTTGGGATTTGTTTGTGGGGGCTTTTTTTGATAGCGGTCTGTATAAAAATATCCTGGTCTGGGTTTGGATGAAGGTGCTCAGACAGCCCCAGGGTTGATTTGAGGGCAGCTTGGTGTTAGCTGTACCTCAGTGCTATGGCTCCTGCCCCAGGGCACAGAGCCTGTGCACAGCTGTGCTTTTCTTGTGTGACAGTCTGTGCATGTGCACACCACTTATGCTCCCAGTCACAAGGCCTAATGTGCTGGGACACAAAACAATTGCAAACGTTTTCATCTTCAAAAAAATACCCCAAACCTCAATATTTTTGTGATAATCTGGTGTTATTCCTGTTTGGCAGAAAAGAAGTTCTGCCTGAAAAGGGCACTGACTACCTGGCCTACTGCTGTGATGGGGGGCTGTTCAGAAGGTCAGTTTCCACACTCCTTTCCTCCTGTTTATGCAGCTCCTGTGGCATCTTTGGAGTGTAAAATGGTGGCCTTTAAAAGAGCTGATAGAATAAATTCTCTTATCCTGAGGTGCTCAGATACCACCCTAAGGTGATGAGATAAATACTGTTGCGAAGTTAAAATGAGTCTCTTCAGTGTAACTCCATTATTCTTCATTTAAAAGATAAATATAGCGTCATTGTCAGATCAGATATTCCCCTTTGTCAGCATTTCATGGCTCACTTCCTGGATCTAGATAGATTGATGATAGCTGTTTAATATTCTTTCCTTCATAACCAGCAATTTGAGAGTTGCCAACTCTCATGATGGCTGCTGTTTTTCTTAAAGCATCAGCTTGATGTACATTAGCCACACAAGAATCAGAGCTTGCTTTCTCTTTTTTTTCAAAAAAATAGTTGTAAAGAAAGCTCGAAAATGGGAATCTGAGCATCTAATGCTTGAGGCAAATAAGCACATGACAATATTATTTTCAAGCTAATCTCATGACTTGAGGAAGGGGTGATAGGTTCATTCATGGCTTCAGAACAATGTCAAAGGGAAGGATTTTATTTCTGAGCCTTAGCTCCAAGAGCCAAATGCTCTTGCTGGGGATATCTCTGAAGATCCTGGGAAGATACAACTCAACTGCAATCCCTGGTGACAACCAGGAAAGCTGCTGAGCTGAGGAACGGTTTGTGGTAGCTGGTGCATGCTGGTGTGAGTCAGATTTATTCTAGGTCTCTTGGCCTTTGTGTTCTGACCTTGCACATGTGAGAAATAGTTTGTGTTGACTCTAAGCTGTGAAGTTGTGAACAGTGTATGCTTTTAGGTGGTCCACAATTAGACTTCAGTGTTAATGTATATATGAGCTAAATGCAGGAAGCTTCCAGCTTTTCAGTAGTGCTGTCTGCCTTCAGAAGAATTTCAGTCACCAGGAGTGAGCAACATGGTTATTTCTGGCACGTGGCCCATGGAAGCATTCAGATGGACATAGTCAGGGGGAGGTAGGGGAGGGTGGGGAGCTGTTGAGACTGCTCTTCTGTGGAGATTGCAGTTGTGGAATATTTTTCACGTAAGCTGTGGAGTACAGTCATCACCTGTGACAGTGTGGATCATAGCCAGATAAAGGTGTATCTTATGGGTACACAATGTCAAAAAAGCTAAAAACTCCTTAGCAGAATGCTTTTGCTTGGTTATTCTCAAGTGAATTCAAGTTCAAGAGAATGCCTGCTTAAAGGAGAGTGTACTAATTTTAGTTGAAGAAAATCAAACTTGTTCATTTTGGTGCCTGGGGATTTCTATTTTCCCAGCAATTAACATGTACAAAATTGCATCTCTCATCTTGAGACCCAGGGAGCTCAGTCACTTCATCTGCTGTCTACGTGGTAAAGTTCTACAGTAGCTCTCATGGTCTTAGCTTGCTCACCAGGTGGTTTGATCGTCTTTTCAGGACATGGAAGGAATCTCTCAAATTGAAAATGAAACTTGTCTCAGATTAAGTGTTTTTGAGATTTAAGTTAGTAAGAACTGCTCCAGTATGATTGGAGTGCTCCTTCATGTTAACTGCTTTCCTTTGGTTAGAAGTTCTCATTACGACAGTTGGACTGTATTGTAAATGTCAGTGTTTGTGGTATCAGGAAACTGAATGTCTGATGGTGGTTAACTAGATTGATCAAAACAGAAAATCTTGCCACAAAGGCTTGCTACACTCATATATAAATGCCTCCCTATACCAAGGGAGTAGGGCTCTATTGCTAAACAGTAATAATGCTGTAGAGAAGCTTCTTTGTATCGTTGTTGTTTTGTATCTCAGTAGTGCCTTTAGACTATCTTAACGCTGCGAAGCTCAAAAGATTGCACACAGTCTAAAAAGACTGCAAATAGAGCCAGCATACTTCAAGCACCTAAGTCAGGTGTTTGAATGCAGGATGGCCAAAGAATGGAGCAAAATATTGAGGCTTGTGAGGAGCGTCCGATAGATAACAGTAATAGTGCACCATGATCACTTCAGATTTCTCTGTTCCATTCCTCCAGGAGTTTATGAATAGACCAAATACACATCCTCTTCTATTTCTACACTTTTACGTCAAGGGGTCAGGTAAATACACTACAAAACATAAATGGGAGTAGGTACCAGCAACGAGTGAGTCATGTATTTCTTTGCTAACGCCGTGGGTGGGCTTTTTCTTGGTAGATGTTTTGTTTTCCTACCCCCTCTCAACTATTCAAAGTCTTGTTTCCGTAGACAAAAGAGAAACGGAGCAGAAAACTGCTTCCTTGCCTGCCATTTCTAAGCTTGTCTTTTTTGCCAGTTTTGTGCACCAAAGAGTTCTCTCAGTGACTTGTGCTTCCACTTGCTTTCTTTCCTCTTCCTGCTGACACAAACACTTCAACCAATTGCTGTGCTTGTACATACACTCGAGTATAAGCTTGTTTTTTCCACTCGTTGAAGCTTATGCTTGCTGTGACTTCTTTTACTTCAGTTCTTGCTCTGGCTGTCTTGAGGCTTGGCTGCATCTGCTGCCTGCTGTCCTTTCAGTGTACCTCTCTTGAAGCATTTTGGAGAGCAAGATGTGTGTTGAAGGCTGTGCGTCACAGCCTCTGCAGTCTCTGTGCATTTGCTGGGTTTGTTGAAGTTTTGCAGTTTCTCGTGGCATTGCTAACGAAACAATCTAGCTACTCTGGCAACTTTCAGCTGACCTTGAATTTGCAAGTGCTTAGGAATTTATATTCTACATAAATAAAATGGAAATTATTATTCTTAAGATTAAAATATTATTCTTATGGTTATTGCCTGCAAGTTCTGTAGTCTCAGTGATATCTCAGGAGATAAAACAAACTCTCAGTACATAAGTGTCTATATAAACAACATCAAATCATGTTTTCTCCAGTGCAATTCCTTCTTCTCATGTATTCCTATAACTGAACAAGCATTAGAAAATAACTATTGTTGACATACTGGAAAAGGGACACATTTAATTCTATCTTATAAGCTACCAAGTTGTTTCACCAGATAAGATCAGCATGTGCTAACGTTATTTACAATGTAATAGATGTTGTTGATTTGAGGTGTTTCTCTGTTTCAGAAATGGATTGCTACAAGGGAGTGTATTGCAAAATTCTGCTTGTGTGTGTTGGGTTATGTTACTGTGCATCAGTTGAGAGGAGACTTCTTTCATTTTAAAGCACCTTCAGTTTTTGGTGCAGTAACTGTGAGGCTAAACCTTTGTTACTTTGTGCATGTTGTGAGACGTTCCTGTAAATTCTTTCTTCCTCCCTTCACTCCTGTGCAGCCTTAGGGGTGAGGCCAGCAGGGAAAAAATCAGCTTGGTTGCTTTTTGGCTGTGCTTTTGCTGAGGAGGAGAAAATAAGAGTGGAGAACAGTTTTCTCAGGAGCTGGGGCAGAGGCCTTTGTTGCAACCTGGCTAGACAGTGAAGCGTAAGCCTGTTGTGTTTTCTGCAGTGAAGGGAGGGGACTGTGTAGGGCAACAAATTGAAAAGAACAACCTTCTGGTAAAACATAAATGCGTGGCTGTATGCCAAAAAGATGGTCTAGATAGATAGCTCTGTGAACCTGGAGTTTATGAAAACTGGCTGAAATTCAGCTGGAACTTCTTGGTGAATCAGTCCTCCTGGTTTGTATTTTGGGTAGAGTCCATGTAAATTGTATCCAGACTAATATACAAGTTCCACGTGTGTGCAGATGCCTGCCTTCCCTCTGGAAATGCTGTAAGCTTTACAGGGGGACAAAGGAACAAAATCAATTCTGTGCTTCTGCAGAGGAGATGACAGAGCTATTACTGCTCAAACTGAGCAGTGCAGGCAACTAAAGGATAAAATTATTGCAGTCTCTGAGAGTGTGTCTCTTTAGAGAGCTTTGGTGCAGCCCCCTACTGCTTCCTCGTGAGATATCACCAGAAATGCAGTTTGTGTTTTGTCAAAGGACTGTGTCTCTAAAGCTGATGTAAACTTCTGCTGAGTTACTACTGATTCCTTCCCAATGCTAACTTTAAAAAGCTCCACTGTGAAATGGAGAATATTTAAAACCTCACACATTTAATAGTAATTCTGTCATTGCTGTATATTCTGGAACATAATGATTTTAATATTCTAAGGCAACTTTTAAGTTTCTATCAGACCTTAAAAAAAGAACATATTGATGCCTTAATTGCTAGCACAGAATATATAGATAATACTGTATCTTTCACAAGAATCATGTTCTGCTGACAGAAGAACTGATGTGATTGAGCTGAAACTTTTTCCCTCAGGATACAACAATTATTATATCCTTCTGTTGCTGAGACTGGATTCTCATATTCTCACGTCATGAAATCTGAAAGCTTCTAGCTTATGCATCTGTTCCCTGGCCACTAGAAACATAATTTCATTGCAGTAATTTGTCACTAATAAACATAATCTACAACCATAGAAACAATGGGCACAGTATATGCAAGTTTATATAAATTCTTTTGTGGACCATTTTCCTTGTAAGCAGGGGATGGAAATGGCAGCCAGGTCTCCAGCTGGTGTTGTCTTCCTGCTATCCAAGAAAGCCATTTCAGTACTTACTAGTTTACTGATAATAAGTTTTTACAAACAACTATGACTTACCTTTTCCTGGATCGTTTTTGGATGTTCCCATCCATTGCCAGAGATTTCTCAGCTAGAGTTTGCCTGAACAAGTAGCTGATTTAGCATAACAGGCTGAAAGTCACCAGCTGGGATTAAAAAATGGTGGGGTTATAAGCAAATCAGCTACAAACTGAGGAGGTACTCTGTTAGTAACAACTGGGTGAATCCAGTGGATCTACTTTCAGATGCCTTGGCTCTTATCTGTTATGCCCACCCCTGACCCTCTTCACTCTCAGTTTGAATGAGAACAGCTGGCTCAGAGGTTATAATAAATGTTGAGCTAATATTTTCCTTTCTCAGGTGTGTTGCTGCTGGATTTCACCTGCCACACTGAGAAATTTGTAGTCCAATGGACTGTTTTTTCTCCACCATGGTTTCCCATTTGTTTGAAAAGGAGCAGTCATAAGAGCTTCAGCTTTGTGAACTGTCTCCACACTTTCCCCAGCAGCTGGAAATACATCTTAACTTTTTAGTGTTTGAAGGGCTTGAGCTGGGTTAAGACTGTGAAGCCTCTCATTGTAATTTTCTGGTGTTTATGCCCACTGAAGCCAAGGCAAAATCCCTTGGAATCAAGGAATGGCTTTAGGTGGGTTCTCAGATTTTCCTGTGCACTGGTCTTGGAACCAGAACTGGTAATTTTCTCATTAGAGGAAACTGATTTTCCTTATTTTTTAAATGCTGTATGATGCTCATTTTGATTTTGTGGGGGAGGGTGTATTTATGTCCTGTCTAATGAGCTGATGCTCTTGGTAAGATACCTAGCACAATCTCTAACCTTTAAGACAGGACAAACAAGTGGCAATAGAGGACTCAAGGCTTTTAAACTCTCATGCTGAAAACATTTTTTGCAAGTACTTTCTGATTTAAATATTCTTTCAATTTTACAGAAGCAATAAAGAAAATTATGCAAACATAAACAGACTTAAAAAATGCTCAATTTAATCGTCCCTGAGACACTGAATACTGAATCTGCTTAATGGGATTTTCTGCTGTCCAGGAATTTGAAAATGTTATACACTCTAGTCTGGTTCCATAATTGCAGGTGTCTGACCTTTGGGTACTCAAGAGTATCCTCAGCTTTCCCCCTGCTGCTCTGAAATAAGTCCTGCTATGGCTGCTAGCTTCACAGACTGTCTTGGGCACTCTAAGGTTCCACTTCTGATGAAGATAACTAATGTTTCAGCAACTGAGTTGAGTATTTAAGTTCTTCTCATTATTTGAGGTGTTTTGATTTTTTTTCCTAAATAATCTGTTTCTACTCTCCACCAGTTTGGAGCAAAACAGCACTATGGACAGGACCTTGTTTGCAGCAAAAAATTGTTCTTGTGAGCTGTTAGCATCTGTCAGAGCCATGAGTCTGTTTCTGTGCAAATCAGCTTGCTGCTGTGAAGTTGTGCCAATTCTGACCAAACCACAAAGGGATTATTAAATATTCTACAGGGTTTCAGTGAATTCCTACATCTCTCTTTACCATGCTCCCAAGTTCTAAATGTTAAAAGCCAGCCACAGGTCAGATCCAGTAGCACTAAACTACTTTGGCAGTTCTCTTGGAACAGATGTAGAGCTTAGGAAGAGAGAGTACAGTTGCAAACTTGCACAAGCAAAAATGTTCTTGCTTTTGACTTCCAGCACAGCTTAGAACTCTTCCCTCTCTCTCCCCACTCCCACCTCCCCCACTTTGTTAAAGCTCTGCATTTGGGAGTATTACAAATTTTTCTGGCTGAACTAAAAAAAGTAGAAATCTGCCTGTGCCTGCACCCAAATCTGGGACCAAGCAGCCTGTGACTCTTGGCTGATGGAAATACAAATCTCAGTGTCTGGAAAATCCAGATCTAAATACAGCCCTAAAGACCCATCGGTGCAGGATCCATAGCATTGGAGTGCTGTGGGGGAGGGAGAAAAAAAAGTGATTCCATAGCTGCTAAAAACTAATGGAAAATGCTGTAGAAGGAATTTTAAAAACCTCAGACAATACTCTTACTAAGGTATTTCCTGAACCTACACTGAAACAAAATAGTTTAAAGCTTAGTCTGTCAGCCTTCTTGTGCTGGCAGGACTGTGAAGACAGCAAAGTAAAGCCATATGCTTAGAATCTGTTAGGAACAAGCAGAGCTACAAAAAAACCCATGCTGTGTCCACTTTCACTCATCCATTCACTGACTTGGTATCTTTCTGGTGTTTGACTATTGATTTGAATAAGAGCATGGTGCCTCTTACTGTCCTTGATACACAGCAGGAGGATACACTGGTGTGTTTGGATTTGTATGGCCCATTGTGGCAAGCCAGCCCCCTCAGCACCCAGGCTTATCTCTGGTTAGTGCTGGCCTCACGCTGTGAACGCCTCTCCTGAGCTGCAGTTCCGTGGTTATGGCGTGTTTTGCTTGGGCAGTATATTTAGCAAATTGTGTAGTCAAATGATTATGTTAGACTGAGTGGCTGACATCTAGTACACAAATAATTATGACACTAAACTTACTATGTATGAGCTGGAGCCATAGCTGATTCCAGTGACAGATGGAAAACTCCACTGAACCTTTTATTGGCCATATGCCATTTCTGAGTGTTGGCCAACAACAAGATTTGTTGCTAATATATAATGATTTAAACAGTAAAAAGAGCAGCTGCACTTTGATTTTTGGTGCCTTTACTACAGGTTTTCCTGGAGCTTTTGAATATCTACTGCTGCTTTCTAATGCAAAGCTGTCACTTCTAGTCTGTGAGAAGAGACTTTATCTTCCCAGCACTATCTGTGGTAGAATTTTATATTTTGATACTTAAAACTAAAGCTCTCCTCTGCCTTTTATTGCATTATTAAGTTGACAGCATAAAAATCTCCTGCAACATGGAACTGGCAATGGCTTGTAAGAAACTGGCTATGTTGTGTAGTACTGCAACAGAGCTTTTTCCAGGCTGTCAGGAAGCCTTGTGTTTTATGGCCTGTTTGAGGACTGGGAGGGCAGTGTTCCTCCAGCTGTTCAGAGAAGACAACTTTCACAGCACAGTTCACTGAGAGGAGCCTCATGTCCTGTTCATCATAATACCAGGACAGTGCTTGCAAATGTGTGTGAATATAAACTGCAACTGTTACTCATGTATAACATACTACAGTGTTCCTACTACTGCTGGTGGAGCAGGAAACCTGCTGCTGTGCCACGTTTTGGCCTTTGTTTCTCCTAAAGAGGGTTTAACTGCATTGTCCTTTGTCAGTCTGCTCATTCCAATATTCATCCAGAGAAAACCAAGACTGGAATCTGGAAAGCAGAAGTGTTCTGGCCTTCAGCCCAGCAGCAAAGAAAATGGTAAGGGAGGCACATGGCAAGGAAGTGTATTCCAATAGAATTTTATATGGTTTTTTTTTTTTGGTGATACAAGAACAATTTATTTTATAAACTTTGTATTATGCAAGCCTGACTACAAATAAAATTGACTAAACATTTGACCACCGTGAGCACCACCAACCTGCACTGCATTGAGAAGTACTCTAGGGGTTTCTAGGGTGTGTTTGGCTGATCCTGTGGGTCAGGCAGCAGTCATCATGATGCTTCTGTGCCAAGGGAGGCATGAAGTGGTCATTGCGTTCAATGATTTTCATTGTTTAAAGCCAGCAGGTAGGGAAGAGCAGTTTACACCCATATGCTTCTTGCACCTCCTTGGGAAGGGGTGAGAAACGAGATTAATGTTGTTTCTGACAGGCCATATGGAGAGAGTCACACAGCTGTGTGCCTACGACCCTGGTTTGTTTCCTGACCAGCTCATGAGATGGGCTGTGGCTTGGGCTGGCATGAGGGCAGTATTTCACATTGGCTGGCTGTACCTGAGCCCTGCTCTGCATGGCTGGGCTGCCTCTGGCTCTCAAGCCTGGTTGCTGAAGTTCTGTTATGATGCTGTCTGTAATGCTGATATACTCTTGCATGTATCAGACTACCTCTCTTATCTGCCCAGGTGCCTTGCCCTCTGTGGCTGGAGCAGTTTTGCCCGGTAGGATTTATCTACACAAAGCCTAAAATGTTAATTTATTTCTTCACCCACTAGTAAAAAAGAAGGGTCTTTCTGCATCTACTGCTTTGCTGACTGTTCTTTGTGGTGTTTTCATGCCAGCTGACTCCAGGTCTGGCAGGTTGTCTTGGTTGCTGACTGCTGCATGCTCTGAAAGTGTCAGTGTGTTGGCCCTGCTCCTCCCTTTCCTCGATGGACCAATGTGTTTGTTTACTTATTTATCTTGTATCTCTTCCCTTAGCTCTGGAAAAGCACGTAACTGCTGGCTGCAGGCAGGTTGTCTCTTCACAGCTAATAGCCTCTGTCTTGTAGTTGGAATGTTCGTTGGGCTGCTCCTTATCTAGCTCATAGTTTTTCTTTCCTGTCAGATTCCTCCTAGACCCCTCTTTGATCCTACCTACAGCAACCTGTCTGAAACAGTCAAGCTGAGCTATGCAAAATGTTCATAAAGTGATACAGCTATTTTCCACTTTGTCACGTCATGTGAAGCGTTGGACCCACGTGAAACCCACATCAGTCATAGGGAGAAAAAACAGTGTAATTTTTATTGGTATTGGAATTGAGAAATAATAGATCTAAATCTAAGAGAGGTGTATAGTGGCTGTGTTATCAATCTGAAATGGTACCTACTAGGGAATAATTTTTGAGTGATGTGGATGCTCTTAGTGTATCATCTCTGAGCTGTGTGTTAGAATCAGTGTCCCATACGTGTTTTTACTTTGCATAGCTAGTGCCTGACACCCTGAGCATCCATGCAAGAGAGGCCAGCCACCCTCTTTCATTTCTGACTGTGTTTTTACACATTTTTGATGCTACCTTATTTGCTTCTTTTGGACTGTGATTTTTTGTTTGTGAGGGTTTTTTTGGCCAGAGTTGAGAGACTCTCTTATCCAGGTGTTTGTGGTTGGGTGCAAAGTGTTGATCATAAAGCACTTGTGCATTCCTTATGTTGTGCAATTCCCTAACGCCCATTAATGTCACTGGCTACATCACCTGCCCTCTTTATTATATTTGTTGGCTTCAATGTGTATTAGTTTAAAAACTAGTTAAATGAGGTAGTATAATTTGCTATAAGGAAATGTATACCAGCTTACACTTTGAGAGTTTAAAGGCTACAGCTATTTTTCAGATAACTTATGACCACATATGCTATCCAAAACTAAGGGAAAAAAGGGTAATTCTAAGAGCTGTTGGGAAGATTGGTGAAGGTTGTTTCCCCTCTCCCCAAGTTGTCGTTATGTACTTCCCATTGATGTTTATAGGCAGTTGTGTGTGCAGTCAGTCAGGAAAGAATCAGATAACAGAAAATGATTATGGAAGCAATAAAGCTCTACAGTTTACTTTTTTCCCCTCAATAAATTGGTTCTTACTTCATATAAAAGACAGAAAAATAATTTCATTTTGACAGGTGTACTGTGGGTAGTGTTTAGCCATGGTTCACAACATTTCCTTCTGATGTTATTTCACAGCAAGACCAGTGATTTACAAGTTCAAGATAAGAGTCCTTGGCATCATCATTGCAGCATATGAAGCAATTAAAAATGTGATGATTCTTGAGGTGACATGTACAAAAGTGAAAATGCTTCACTAGAAAGCAGGACTTGCTGGTGTCAGCTGATTAGTATTTGTTGTCTTAAAGGCCCAAGGTTATTGCAGCCTTGTCTGGTTTAACGCAGCAAGCTCTGTGTGATGGGCACGACACGCTTGGCTGAGTGCTGTGGCTGCAATTTCCGTTCAGCTGGTGCTCACGCAGAATGAGCCTGTTAAGATCTTCAGCCAGATCTGGTTGAGCAGTCATGCCAAGCATGTCTTTAAAACCCAGCGGCGGGAGTAGAGACTTCCAACAGGTAAAGCAACAGTGTATGGTGAACGTTTCTGTAACTGTTATTAGTGTACTTGGATTTTCAAAGGATGGGAGTAGTTTTCTATATTGAAGAGTTGTGAAGACTTGGAGGGGGATGAAAAGTAGTTCCTACTGCTCTTTGTGACTCTTCTACATCCACTGTGATTTCTAGGGTTTGCACTGCTAGTGGCCTTCACTTGGCAGATGAGTGGTGGGAAGTGGGTCTCCGAAGCAGTGCTGTGTAGTAGCCACTTGGTGTTTGCACCGGGCACACGTGCATTACCGTGTGTACTCCTGAGCAGATTGGTTTTCTCCCTTGCCTTTCAGCAGCTCATCCCACTGTTTCCTTGTGAGTTTTGTTCCACAAGTGCTGCACAGATCTGTGCTGTGTGAGTCTGCTCGTGTCTGCAGGTGGGTATTTCACAGCTGGCTGGAGACAGTGACCCTGCGCAGAGAGCAGCGAGATAAGCAAATGCACGTTGCTGTCTCTGCTAATGCTGGCAGGATGCCTTTAGCCGTTTCCTCTCATATCCATAGCCTTTAAAACAAGGGCAGTGTCTGTGTAGGAGTACAAAAATCATCATATTCTAAAGATTACTGTTACTCGAGAAGTCATTTTCTTGATTATGCTGTACATGGCAAACAAAACAGGAGCAAATGATCAAGTGTTTTCTAATAGCTGAGACAGGAGATGGCATCTGTTGCAGTCCGTGTGGATTTATTAGTGGAGTGACCCTGTCTCCCTAGAGCTTGCTTCTGTCACATGTTGCCTCATTCTGTGTTCCCTATTGGAGTACATGCAAATGATACTTAATTATTGTTAACAATTTTAAGGAAAAACCTATGTTCTTAGCTTCATACCAGTGTTGGTGATAGATGTATCTATACAGATACAGGCAATTATACACATGTATTTTTATAGACATAAAATACATAGCAAATAAAAAATATGATCAGATGATTTCTGCTTTTGAGTACCTTACTTTGATTTTCTCCTGTTGCACTGAATGTGATATATAATTAAAATATTGAATGAGAGAAAATTTTATAAACCAAATCCTGGTGACTTTTCAGTTCCTAATCTCAAAGCTGTCGAGACAAATCCAGATGCTTGGGAGCCATATCCAAATGCAGACAAATCTCAGGTGCAAGAGGAGTGGTTATTAATCAGCAGCTGTGCTTATCAACATTTGTAATTATTCTGCCTCTAACTGAAGTGATAGGTCCTGTGTGTTTGCAGCTGATTTTGTATCAAGTTCTGAAGGAACATAATCCACTCTGGTAATAAAATACTTAAGTTGCTAGGTCGTTGTGGATCTAGCAATTTACCTGTGTGTATAGATGATACTTATTACCATAATACTCTGTTGAGATAGAAACAGTCATGGCCAGATACTCTTAAATATTTTGTTCCCAGGAAATTAGCTTGTTTGAGTAGACTGTAAGGTTGTGCATGTGAAACAGATGATGTGTTTCTGAGGTTTCTGTCTGCTTCAGGTGTATCTCTACCATTACATACCCAAATACGCAGTGAGGACATTTGGCGAATTTAACAGCTCTCAGGAAGCAAATGTTCCATCACAACTAATGTTCTCCTCCTGCTGGTGACAATAGCTCAGGATATCAAAATGAATGGCAAAAACGAAAGCAAAACAGCATTTATTTGACCACCACTGTGAAGCATCAATGTGAAGTAAATTAGAACATGTGCCTGCTTAAGGCTTTTCTTTATATTTTTGAATTGTAAAATTTTATGATCTCTTTCCTCTGTTGACCTTGAAAGCACTGGTTATTTATTAGCATGATATGATTACATTCCTTTCTGCAGGGTTTAAGGTGAAAATTGAAACCTTGCAATAATTTGACTAAAAGCTGCTAGAGCATTCAGCCAGCTGTCGAAATTTTAAGAGAAACCACATTAAGCAAAACCAAGCTGTAGCTGTTTAACTGATATCTAAACACAGCATAGCTACCTGGGTAGGAGGCATTTTGGCTGGCTTAATTTGCTGGCTACAGATATGAAATATTAGCAAAATGCAATTTGGCGACAGCTTACACACTGGGCCGTGGACTCCTCTCAGTCCACATGTGCAGCTTGTATTATAGCCAAATTAGATGCATTTATAATTAATTCTCTCCCTCCCTCTCTCTCACACACGTTCTGTTCTGTGCAGTCTGTATTTGTGACTTAGATGGACCAGGGCTTAATTACATGTCCAGGAAAGCATTGCTTGCTATCATCTTATTGATTCCTCACTGATATAAGTGGCTAAGAACTGACTAAAAACTCATGGCAGAAATAGCAGCAGCAGTACTTTTACCTAAAATATGACTGTTAAAATGGGGAGTTTTACCTTTGGAAAAAAAAATTCTATTTTGGATGTGGATGACTAAGTGTTGCTAATTCCCATTTGGCCAGTGCAGTGGATATGTGCCAGAACTTGCTTAATACCCTTTCTTGGTCCTAAAGGTAATTAATTTTTTAATGCAGAAGCAGTCGCTAGTATTGGTAAGTAACCCTTTTGCTTTATTTGCATTTGTTTTCTCTTGAAATAAAAGTTGTAATGGCTGTTGATATCTTTAAATCTATCAAAACCATTATATGCTCAGAATCTTGCTTTGAAAGTATGTGCAGCCTTGATGAATTGAATATTACAGAATTATCCTGTTCGGCTTCTGTTGCCTGCAGAATGTGAATTAATATTTACAGTAGACACAGGGACAAGTTTCTTCTTTTGTAAGGTTGGACAAAAGGCCAAAATGGCACCAGTGCATTTAGTTACCTACATGGTAGTTGTGAATGTTTGAGGAAACAGTCTCTCTTACAAGGTTTCATCTCAGTCTGAAAAGCCTCGAATTGCTCTGTGGTCAGAGAGACTTGGATATCCAAGCAGGGGAAAACATCTCTAAAGCTTTTGTATCATAAGTGATGGGGTTTGTTTTTTTTAAATGGAAGCTGTTTGGTATTGGTCTTAGTAACTGTAAATGCCAGTCTGCTTTCTCTTGGGTGTTTCAGATATTCCCTCTGAAATTCTACATACTGAGTACTATAGACAAATGGTAATGTACTTAGAAACACTTGCTGTATTTTGTTTCAAAACACCAGCTGAATCTGCAACATTTCATAAATACATGAGTTATTTTCTCAAATAATCTCTAATACTGTATCAAATATTTTAGTATTTGAAAACTAATTCTGAACTGGACAGAAATTCTTGTAGCAATAGAGCATATATGTAATTTTTGTGCTGCACAACATTTTGTTTTAAGTTCTTGATATGCTGCTGTTTTAAAGTGGTGTGGGAGACTGAGGTCTGTTAAATGATTTAATGTGCATCCTCTGAAGTCCAGATTTGAGAGAATGAGGAGGAGAAAAGACAGGAAACAAGAGATTAGCCATCAGTGGTTTAACAGTTCAGAGAACCAGTGGTTCTCCTGCTGGTATGCATTTCTGAAACCAGCTCAGATGGCTCAGGGCTGATAGATATCATAATTTCCCTTCATTCCACCATTATTTTGTAGTGATATGTAACTAAGCCTTGCCTCTCTTTCTGCCTAAAAAAGTACTTGTGTTTTTCAAATGTGTGGTTTCATCTTGGTTTTGGTAGAGATTATGCTACAGGCTGTTTTGTTAAGAGAATTTTAAAATAGGCCTCAATCCTGCAATATGATGCAGGAGAGTTGGTGATTTACTCATTCAGGATTTGTGAGGAATTCTGAAGCTGTGTGTTGTACAGCCAGGTCCGCCTCTTGTGTATTTCTTAGTCATGTTAAGGTGTATTTTCTATTAGAATTGGTTGCATATGCCTTCCTTATTTCTAAATTAGCCCACATAAAAAGGAGAGATTTGCCTAAATATAGGTGTTGTATATAGAATTGTAAAGAAAATGGCTTTTATTTGATGGTGACTGCTGAATATAAACATTTATTATGTTCTTAAAAGGATGTTTAAAAACAACAAATCATGTAATCCAGAACTTTAGCTTATTGTTGTACTGTTGTACTCAGTTGAGCATTCAATGAGTACCTGCATCTTGTCTCATATTTTCACTGTTTCTGGATCTTTCACAATAGATCAGTGGGTTCCTTGCGTGGTGGCTTGATGCCAAGTGCTTCAGTTATTGTTCAAAGTGTGCAATATTGACATTGGTTGTGTGACTGTTGTAAGGGTTGAAGTTGGGCCTCATCGTGCTTAGCTTGGCCTCTCTTGTGGTGATTGGCTTGTGGCTTGGCCTGGTGACTTTTGGCTGGTTTGGTTTGGTTTTGTTCCCATTATTCCAGAGAGGATATGTATTTTTGAGCCTTTTGCTTAGCTTTTGTCAACACAGACTCAAGTTTTGAGATGGAAGAGGGCTATTTTAACTCAAGCCTTGACAGCTGACAGTCACTGTGATGACTGTTTTTTGATGACTGTCCTTGATGACTTAAAACTTTCATTGCCCCATCAGTAAGACAGTAGGGGATTTTACTGCATTTGCAGTTTTATTAAGCAGGACTTCCTGGGAGGATATTTCTGGCATGGAAAATTTTTTTGTCTTTAGAAGACAACTCCCTTTTCCTAGGAAGCTTGTATTGCTTCACTGAGCCACCTGCTACTCTTTCGTTGTAGGTAGCCAGAAGACCAGTACTGCCTTTCTTGTATGTCATGTTCATTCTTCCACCCACCTTTAAGCTTCCTTTCTGGCAGAGGATTTTGCTCAGCCTTTAACAAAATAGTCTTAATTAAGTTGCCTGCAATTTCACTAGCAGTGCAGAAAGTATTATAAGCATTGATTTAAAGTTTTATTCATTGGTTTGCTGCAAACAATGTCTTACTGAGATAACTATTTTCTGAATTTATTTGGCTAGTGTACAATCAATTGCTGAGGAGCTATGTAATTAGCAAGGACTAAACTAAGTATATCAAGCTTATGCCAAGCTGCCAAGTACTTTGTGAAAATGAATTCAGATAGACAAAGGGAAAACATTCCTGAAAGGTGTGGAAAATAACCATGGCAAGTGGTCTGTATGTCCCCAGTAGCAATCCTCTTTCATGTCTAGGAAGACAACCTTGGAAGACGTTTAAGTGCTTTTACCAGTGGCAGATTTGCAGATTACTGCCTTCAAGCAAATCTCCTCTCATCCAAGCTGCTTCTTGAACCCTATATGTCTCTGATTTTGTTTAATACTTCTCTTTCTTGGAGTGGTTGGATTCACTTTGTCTCTGTGGTCTGAAATGCCCACTACTAGGTCTCATCAAACCTGCTGCTGTTTGCTGAAACAAGGCTGACTGCCTTGGCTTCTGTGTGCTCAAACAAACAGCTGAAGCAATTTAGATGCCATTGCCCTGCAGTGATTTATTACTGTCCCTCTGCTAGGGGTTGCCTTCCTGCAACAGAATTGGTGTAGGGGAATGCAGCCACTCCATCTCACAGTTCAGCACCTTAGAACAATTCCCTTTTCGTTCAGACTGATGCACACCCACGTGTTTCACACAGGGGTGTATGTGGTATTTTGTGAACTCATGTTGTTCCAACCAAGAGTTGGGACAGCGAGGTCCACCTTAGAGCATCTCTAGTCCCTGCCACATGAGATGCTGCCCACGAGCTGTGCAGCTGTAGAGAAACAGAATCATTATTTTGGTAAGTCACTTGGGAGGTGCTGTGCTGCTTCAGATACTTGCAAGGTTATTTAGCACTTTGGGTACCCAAAGAATGCAAAGCACAGCTTTTGTATTGGAGACAAATTACAGTCCTTTGTGCACAATACTCAATGAATGCTTCCAGAAACAAACACTGAAATATGACACTGACAAAATTCTGCCTGCCCAGAAGCTTGTTGATTTAACAGTAACCTCAATCATCATCCAGTGTGCATTGTGTGGTCCCTTGGCTTCTCTTACCTGGCAGGATTTGAGGCTCTCAAGAATTCCTCCAGTTTTGGACCTTGTGAAAGCAGGATTCTGGCTGATATTAGTACTTTAGTCATTCATAAAAAGTGGACCTGGCAGGAAGATTCAAAGTATGGTGACAAATGAATGTATTTGTGATTAAAAGAGTCTCCATATTCTGGAAGTCCTCTAACTAGCAGGCTAGGATGGGTGAGTTTTGTAATTCCCCTCCTGCAGCTGTGCATTAGCCCTCCAACAGCAGTCTGCTACCAGGGTGCAATAGTACAACTGAAAGCATAGCAGCTGAATGAAGGTAAGGTTGTGCAGCATTATTTTTCAAGCCTGGCACCTTCGACAAGAGAGAGAGTTTCATAACTCAACTCAGTTTTTCAAGGCAAAGGCTTCTTACCCATGGGCTGTGTGTGGTCTATCAGGGTAATTAATCTGGCCAGCTTCCCAGGATAACTTGGAAGAGGCCAGTAGGCAAAAGAAGTGGCTCTTTTAGCTGGGGTAGCCTGCTTCTACCTACCCCTGTTCTGCTGTCCTTCCCCCTTCTCACGTTATTGTGTGTGAGCAGTGTACCTGTTTGTGATGGGGCCCTGCCTGTCATGAGTGCCATGTTAATGGCAGTGCAAAACTGGACTGGGTTAGCTGGGAGCCTTCTGATCTTCTGACCACTTGCAAGCAATGGGGCTTAAACAGGAAGTGCATCAGTTCTCCAAAATTGTAAATGTATTTTGTCTACCAGTGAGGAGCAGGAAATTTATTCAGTTGAGTGCAATTACCTGTAGGGGATGTGTGTTTTCTCTAGCAGCAACACATCTGCTCCTCAGACATGCAGAAACACCTTCCAGGTGTAGGCAGAATCTAAGCCTAACCCTGTGCTGTCTTCCCACGGTAACTCTGCTGGTATTTCCCTAGGTGTGCCAGTTCTCAAAGAAAAGTTTTACTTTATTTATCCCCTTAATTTTCTAGACTTTGCTGTTCCCTGGGAAAGGTGTTAAGCTACTCTGCTTTCAGAAGCTAGAATGGGGAACTGGGGTAGAAGCAGTGTAGACGATGTATTCCTGTTGCAGCAGTGGGAGGACAGTGTCCTCACTCTTTTTCTCTCTACTTATTATAGTAAAGTATTCAGAGCAGTTTCTTCACGTATTCAGATGGGAGTGCTGGTTCTTACCATGATAATGCTGAGACTTCATGCTTCCCTAGGTATAGGTGTTCTGCCTCCTGCAAATTCAAAGTAATGACAATAAACCCCTAAGCTGGACAAAACAAACTCAAGCAAAAGAATTGTCTCCTCTATCAATAGTGAGGGAATTGCGCAGCTAAGGAAAAGGTCACACTTAATCAGAGATGTGGTCTTAAATGACCTGTTCCTGTCATGAAGCTCTGCAAACTCTCTTTCTAAATTGCCTGAAGCAGAGGCTAAAAGCTATGTACCTTGAAGATTGGGTCACAAATCAGTAATGCTGGTTGGCTTAACCCATGCAATTCCACCCTGCTCCTGCACCCCATACCTCAATAAAATGATGCCTGCTCCCTGTTTCAGCCCCTACCAGAGTCTCAGGGCACAGTTTGCAGTCAGCACTTGCTCTGTTCTCTCTAGAGGCTGTGACCCTAAAGCTGACAGGTTCCTCTGGGCAGATTGAGTGGTGCAGGCCCCTTGTATGTGGATCCATACCGTGTCCTAAACCAAGACACCCCCACTCCGTGTAGCAAAATCTCCCCCACTTCCTCTGGATACTCTGTCACCAGCTTGTCAGCTGCTTGATATGGACTGTTCAGCTCTAGTTCATTACTAACTCGATCAAATTATAACCACTTTAATTCTGAGTTCCCTTTGCAAGTATGTTAATGCTTTACTTTTGATTGAGAGTGTTTGCCGAGTGGCTCTGCTTAATGATTTGATTCTGAAAGGTAATTCAGGATAATATTCTTCGGCATGTGTTGTTCCATCCTTCCTGTCCTGTGTACTTGCTCGGGATTTTAAATCTTGCAGTATGAGAAAAGCCTGAAACCATGAACTGTAGCTTGGGATGGCAAAAGCAAAAAAGGCTTAAGAGAGCAGTGAGAAAATGGTTTTGCTAACCCCGTATTCACCTCCCAATATTGGATGAATTGCACGTCTGTAGACCCATCTGGCACTGCAGGGGAGTAATATTCTTTATGACAAAGACATTTTACTTAAGCTTTTCTTCCAGCTCTGGTCCAGAAGGGGGAAATTGATTTAGCCTGTGATGTTAGAAACCAAAATCAAGAAGTGTTGAGACAGAGGGCAAGCTGCACTGTGACACCTTCTGTGCATTCAGACTAGAAACTGGATCCTTTCCCTATTGCAGTGATCTCCCCTTCTCATCTGTTGCTGCCTTCTTATTCAGACACATGCGAAGTCACATGTACTGAGCTGACAGCACTGCAACTGTTCTCCTGGAATCAAAGGACTCCTCATATGAGCTCATCTGCTCTTGCTGTAAATGCCAGCCTGCAGAGGACAAAGCCTCAGACTTGTTTCCTCCCAAAAGCAAGCCTTTAGAAGAAAAAGATTTTTGCTGGGAGTGTTTGGGAACAATATCCCAAGGGAAAATATTTTTTTCTTCTGTTGATGCCAGTCTGACTTACTTTTGCAGCTGGGAGCAGAGTCTACAAAGCTGGTATTTCTGAATGAAAGGACAAGGACTTTTGTGAAGTTTATTTTAGTCCCTCTGGCTCACATGGGGAAGTGGGACACAGTAAATAGATTGTGTGTGTCTGATGTGGAAAATGGTAACAACTGTTTCATAAAATACCAGAGGCCGTAGTCCATTCTGAAGTAGAAGATTAGGGTTTTAAAATACTAGGTTTTTGAGGTTCTATTCAATGGTAGTTTCTTTGAGAGACACCTTTGTGTTACTGCATTTGTGAATACTGTGTAGCTCCCTGGCCAACAACTTTTCTTTTCCTCTGACACAGTGGTTGGAAGCTCCCTGGGTGGCAGGAGGGCTGCACAGCCAACAGTCATGTCGGGACTGAAATTTTAGATGAAGGGTATTGTTTTAATTTCATTTTGATCATTTGGGTTTATGTAGCTCAAGTAATCTCTTCAGTAACCAACAGCCTCAGTGTTCATGAGAGTAGTGCATCAGCCCTTTTTTCTGGGGAGCTGCAGGCCTGCTAATGCTAGTCCAAACTCGGACAGAAGCATGTTCATTGGGAGTAAGTACTTCGTATTAACCAGAGTATCTTGCCAAATTAGGTTGATTAGGGACATTGGTTTTGAAAAAAATGAGAATTTCTGGTGACGTCATTCCCATGTCACTGTTTGGGATGGATAAAAAGTTACTTTTTTTTCCCCCCTCCATTTTAATTTTTTTCTTCTTTTAAATTGAAAGCAGCTTTTTATTTTACTGTTCTTTTTGTGCACATACAGCATATAACCAAAGTGAAAACCAGACATTTAGATTGAGTTGTAATAATTTTACGGGAAGTTGTTTCATAAATTTCCATTCAGACTTGGCAGAAAGCTGAAGAGCTGAACGCTCAGAAGCTTTTATGAAACCAAACCTCTGTACTTCACACACCTTTCATGCCTGTCCCTGCAGTGTTTCCCCCTAGATGACTGCAGTACACTGCAGAGAGGGTACATGTGCAGAGCAGCAAAGGCTGCAGCCTGGTGAGGACGTGTCTGGTCCTCTCCACATGGGCACCTCTGTTTTCATTGGTGTGATGCTGAAATTTGGCAGTGATGATTAGCTGGCAATGTGATTCTGTTGCTTGCTGATAACTGTCAAATTTTTTGGCTGTCATGCTCAGAATATAAAGTATTTAGTGATTATTTTAAACAATTGTATGAAGGGAGGTTTGAGAAATCCCTAACTATTATGATATAGGCTCATTCAAATCATCTGTCAAACCAGTGCTACAAATGTACCACAGGAGAACTCAGCTAAAAGAGGAACAGAAGTTGATGTTCTGTACTATTAAAATCTGAAATTTCATCTCTTAAAGCTTGGACTTAGCTTGTGAAAGTTGTTTCACACGGTATGCAAGTGGAACTCATTCCGTGACTCTTATGGGAACTGCATTGATGGGCAACTCTTAATACTTGTATTTCTCTTTTTTCATCTGAAGAAGAAATCTCATGGGGTTTTTCTTTGTCGTTGTAGCTTCTCCCAAAACTGGGGGGGGACAAAATACACACAAAAGCAGATGTGATCCTTCATGTCTGCTGTCACAAATACTCCCTTGAAAAATCATAATGGGAAGGATGAAGATTGGTGCATTCATTAGGAGAATCAGCTTGCTAGCAGGAAAACATGACGTGGAACCTCCTCCTTGCCAAGGCTGGTAGTTCACATGCAACTGCACCTTTATACTCTCTGAAGGATTAAAAGATTCTTGAAAGGCCAAAATGCCCATTATGAAGCTATCAGGCTGGAAAGCTGCCATTTATTAGATTAATATGAGCCTGGTCAATTTTTCAAAACATACATTATAAAAAGAACAGTGCTTAGTGTTTTATGTTTTCAACAATTCATTGTCATCCCTCGAGACACAAAAGATGTACTGAAGCAGAGCTTGTAAGTAATTTAATTCAGGATTTTTTTAGTAATTGTAGAAATGATTAAGACTTTGGTTCTCAAACATTTTTAACCTTCTTCCTTTCTCCTTGCCCTCACTGTTTTCCTTATCTGGGTCTTGTAAACACAGTGGGAGGTGCCTGATCCATCCACTGTTGCAGAGGCCCTAGGAGATGGTGGCAGGACACACGTTGCTGTGGTCAATGGGACTGACCAGGAGAGAAGGTGCCCTGCAGCAGAATGTTGTTCACACCTCTGATTCCCTGTTCCTCGGGGGTCTTCCCTGAACCTCTCAATCACTTCCTTCATTTTCCAGACGTTTTTTAACCTAGGAGTAAGGAGCAGGGCCAGGTGGTGGGGCAGGCAGCCCTTCCGTCACACGAGATCAGTAGGACCTGGAGTGTCCCCAAGCCAGGAGGTGCACGGGTGCACAAAGCAGTAAAGGGGCTTGGGATGGTGCCTTCCCCTCTCGATGTGCCCTGTATTTCCTGCTGCTTTTGTGGCCACTTCTCTCTCGGCTTGGCTCTGCTGCCTCCCTCCAGCTGCTGCCCGGGCCTGCTGTGCCTGTTGTTTGTGCTGGGCACGGGAGGGCACCTGGACTGTGCCGTGCCCCAACTGTGCGAGGTCAGGAGTGTGGGGCTGGAGACGTGGGCTGACCTCCCACTGCACCTTCCATCGCAGAGCACAGGGAAACGGGGAATAACCCAGCGGTGTCAAACGATGTCTGGTGCAAAACAGGCTTTGCTTTCACAATTGCCCTTATTTTGGCATTAATGGATTAGGAAAAAGGCTGTCACGGTATTGGAATAGGAAGTTAAAGGTGTGAAAAGTGGAAAATGATGCTTTAGGTGACACTGACAAAGGGCATTCAGAGCCTTAACACAACTTTTAGACTGGTTGGTGAGTTGCTTCATTCTTTGTATTCCTTTTGGCTTACAGAAGTGCTACAGAGATTAAACTGTATCACACTTTTTTTTCTCACACTGTTCACCATTTAATATAAACACTTTACAGATGAACCAGGAGCATTGCTTTGCCTAAGAAAGTTGGCAACATGAGAAGTTTTTATGAAAATTTCCTTACATGTTTAGAATAGCAATAAGCAGCAGAATTTCATCCTGTTTTAATGGTTTGGATGTGGCTGCCTGGAAATTCAATCCCTTGGGAAAAAGCTCACACTGCTAAATGTGTTTTCATTCTGTGTCAGACCCTTCTTCTCTCCAACCCTGTCCCCTGATCTATAAGGTTTTTCATTGAATGCAAAGTAATTTTTGAGATGTTCAGTATTTTCATTTTATGAATGTAAAATCATAAATATAATCTTAACAGTTTGGTACAACTGAAAATCAAATCACTGGAAAAAATAACATAAAAATTTATTGCTTCAGTACTCATCAAGGGAGTTAAGTCATTGAACTATTCTTGCAAAATATTTATACTTCTGATAAAACTACATTTCCCACAGAGAATGTAGTTCTGGCTTACTTTGGCTTTCTAAGATTAGTGCTAGCCAGCAGCAATCCTATTAACTTTGCTTAAGATCTGGGGTCGAGTTTAAAGCAAAAGCTTCAGTGAGTTTACATGTTTGTGCATTTCTGAGAATGCTATTTTATGTAACTTCAGGGACCTTATCAGCAAGGAAGAACAGAGAAACTGAAGCCGATTTGGGCTGCTGACTGTAGTGATATATAAAACAGTGACAAGAACAAAATTACACATTGATAACATTGGCAAGGGGGATTTTTAATTGTTGTAATAGCCAAAATTCACGGTTTTATGCATCATGATAATTGAAACCAGTTATTAATTTGGCACTCAGAGTGATAAGGAGAAAGAAAATTGATCTGTAATAGCAAAGAAACCCAGTCTTAGATGTCAGCTGGTGGTGGTATTTTTTTTATCGCTGGTATAGATTACAGATTCTGTTCCATTCATTCTGTAAGCTTAATTTTTTATTGCTAGCATATTTTTATGCCTTCATTTTCTTTTAATTTGAAGACTTAGAGCAACATTTTACTGTCCATAAATGAGTGTTTCTTTCAAATATGCCCTGATGTAAAATGCTGAGAGGGTTAGCTTTGGCTTTTTTCTTTACCTACTGTATACTTTTTCTGACATGTTAGATTAACTTTCAGCCCCAGGCCAATCTGTCAAAGAAACAGGGAATGTCTCCTGCTATGACAGATTTGCCAGAGGCTGAGGTTTGAAACAAGCTGGGTATTGCTTCTTACACAAAAGTAATTTCTCCCTACTGAAGAGAGCTATCACTGAATCAGCTGAACAGAGCCTCTGACTTGCATTACCAGGTTCTGATCAGAAAATCTGCAACAGGCATTTTTTCTAATAAACTTATATGCCACGAAGGAGCTCTGTCAGTATGACTGTAGGAGGACTTTCAGCAATATAAGGTCAAAATAATTTCCTCAAGGATATCAGGAATCCAATATATATTTTAAAAACTTTCCCTGGTTGACTTCAGTATTGTTATCATGTTGGATGAATATACTGCTGCAGAGATAGACCCATAGGTCAGACTTTAGCATAGAGACAGGACCTGTACTATCATCTTGGTGTCTGCTACAAAAATAACCACCCTGCTCCTCAAACCTGACTCAATTTACTGCACGAGCTGAACAAAACTGTGATCTCTGCACCCCGCTTGTCCTGCCTTGGCTGTGGTGCTGAGGCGCTCGGAGCTGCTGTGCATCCTGAATGTCCCCTCTCAGCAGAGCTTCTCCCAAGGCCCTATCGATAGCCAGCTCTCACAGCAAGTGCAGGTGAGTAGCCAAGCCTGGGATCTCTGCAGAGATGGCTGAACAGGAGCGCCTGGCACAGGCGGCCCCTGGGAAGTGATCTGGGCAATCGCAGAGCAGCCTCTGCTGCTGGGCAGCTCGCAGCCTGAAAGGAACCAGGCTCCTTTTGGGACAAACTGCTGTCTTCTCTCTTCAGCACTGACTGGCAGAGGATGTGTCAATAACACAGGGAGCGTAATGAGAGAAAAGAGAGGATTAGGCTGAGATTCCTTGCTGCCTCTATTGCCTTCTGTGATATGAGTGTTCAGTGGTGTGAGCAGTGCACTCTACAGACTGGGGAAGTGGCATCAGTCTTGTTTTACCAGCCTTCAGCACCCCTTACATGCAAGTCAGACCCTAGGATAGTATAAGATTTGGGCTTAATGAAGGAATTAATACATATCCTCTTCAGGCAGGTGTCATAAAAAAGAACTGACTTAACCCATGTAATGGACCCCTTATGGCATTGGAATAGCTGAAGCTGTGCCCATTTCCATAAACTAATTTAAGCCGTTACAGCTGTATTACCTTACGCCAGCCAAGGATCTGACCCAATTAAATTGGAATAACAAACCATGTTAATTTTAAGACTTTCTCCAGGAATGCATGTCTGCCTTATTGCTGATTACTGATCACAAAGTTCATAAGCTGCTGGTTATAATTTAAGTTCCCCCTTATGAAGTGGAATCCCTATTTGGATTTACTTAAATACATATTTGTATATTTGTAAATGTTGTGAACAGTAAAGAGATGCGATATCAATTTATATTATCATAGTTCCCAGAGGCTGTAATTTCCCCTTACAGCTGCATGAAAACACAACATACTTCAGAGGGCTGTGGTGAGGTGGGAAGTCTAGCTCAATACTGTTTCTTTACTAAAGTCCAGGTAGAGCTTCTGAGTGCATTTTAAGAAGAAAACACTGTTCATTTCTTGAAATGTTGTGGGCTTCTGAGGAATAAGAAGGCCTAGAAGCTTGCAGGTTTAAAAGTTCAAGAAATGCCAAAAAAAAAAAAAAGTTTTCACAGGGGGTTGAAGTTGCAGAAAGCGAAGTGTCATGTGGGCTGGGGATCTCCTGCTGGATCTGAGGTAGGTCCTGTTTGATTTGAGGTAGTATGGCTGTGCCTTAGTGCAGCTAAAACTTTAGCCCACTGTGGGTACACACATGCCTGCAGTCAGAGCTGAGCAGTACAAGCCCTTTTGCTGACACACACATCAGCCTGGAAAGTGAACCCTCTGTCAGAGCTTCTTACTATAAAAAAAGCAGCAGAGAGCTGGGAGGAAAAATATGAACAAAAATACCTGAATTGAATGTACAGATTAAATCCTTGATGCAATATCCATACTGTGAAAATGTCTCCAGCCTTGCAAAACTGTAAACTTGACAGTTCTCACAACCCCCCTTGTGGCATTGCCCCATCTCTCTGCAGTTTTAATGACTGCATGCAGAAGAGTTTTCCTAGTTACCTTTATGTTTGTGTTGTCACCAGAACAGGAGAGATGCAGCTAAACCAATAATACTGTACAAATAATACTGTCTATCCTGCTGTAGACTGTCTGCAATTGGCCTTTTAGTAGTCACCACGAAAATTAAACAGCAGATACGTTATACTGACATAGTTTAGTCTAAACTCTTTGTGGTTACTTCTGCTTTATAAATAATTAATTGTTTGCGACAAATAGTGATTGCTGTTGGTTGAACAGGGCACTTGATACCTTTTTGTGGACTGGAAGGCACCGTACTCATCTGCAGACATTCAGTGTAGCTGCAACAGTAGTGGTGCCACAGTGATTTTTGTCCTTCTGAATTGTCTCCAGGACCACAGCCTTAGCTCTTCAAACAGGCTGAGAGGATTGCAAAACCCAATAAAGAGACACTGATGGTGGGGGCTTTTATGCCTTTTCTGGCCACTATTCTCACTGGTATGCTGTGAAGTGTTAGGAGACTAAATTGCACTTGGCAAAAACAAATGAACAATGTAAATGATGTGCTGTCATACCCTTGGCTGGGCTTTTTAATAGTGTTTGTTTGCTTACTTGCTAATTTGCAAGGTCTGGTAATTTGCAATTGGCCTCCCAGTCCTTAGCTTAGACTGCACTTAATATTAGTGCAGCCCTATTGTATCAGAGGGACAAGCAGGTCAAAAAGAGAAGCATCCCATGTTGAGGAAGCTACAAGAAAATGGCTTGAATTTCTGGCAATTTCTAGTGTGGTACTTATAACTGTTTCATTTTTGTTTAGTTCTTAGTTCATTCCCTTGCATGTAAATAACTGTCTAAAAATGAAAAGCCTCTCGTAGTCTTTAGTGAAGGTAATCTCTTGTTTTTGTTACTTTGAATGCCTCCATTGTGGGCCTTTTGTCATTTTTATGATGGTGTAAGTAATGTGTCATCTATGTAGCATCTGCACAAGGTTTGCTGAAAATTAGGCTGGTTTAGAGGATTATATTTCAAGTCTGTCATAGCAATTTCAGTGGTGATGTTCTTTTATTTTAAGCAAATTTTTCTGAAGTTCTTGTGTGTTCAGTTGTTTTTTGGGGGTTTTTTTGAGAGAGAAGAGATGGGGAATACATTCAGTTTGAAACTCAGTAAAATCATTGTCTTATGAAACCTATCTGGATTTGAAAAAAACACTAGTGGATAACACATCATATGTCCTATCATCAAGCCATTTCTACCTGATGCTTTGCATGAAAGGATGATGTTTTGTTATAAACAGTGATAAGAGCTCTCAGAAGTTCCTTTTCCAGCACTTCCCAGTTTTCCATGGACTTTCTGAAAAGGTTGTTATCATAACCTTAAAAGTTATGAAAGTGTTGTTTTAAAGCATGACATTAGGTAAACATTCTTAATGATATTTTACTGCTTTATAAAATAAAGATCTCCAAAGTTTCAATCCATAGATGCATACTGAATAAACTAAACACACCCGTGTATGTAAGAAATCAGTCCTCTGTTGCTGGAAGTCAAAAGAATAGTTGCTGGTTTTTCTCTGAAGAACAGGAGTAATTTATGAAGTGATTTTCTGGACTGTGTTTAGTCTCTAAGAAAAAGAATACAATAATTCTTCTGAGAAAGAAAATCAGCAAAATCAGATGTTGGCCTTGTGCTGAGATTATTGCTACCAATAATATTCTTTTTCTTAGTGCACTCATTTTTTGCTGTCCAGAACCCTCTATTTATGGTAGGTTTTGCTTCTGAGGCTGGTGACAGACAAGGTTATTCAGTGTTTGGAGCTGATTCCCCTTCCCATCTGTTACATGATCCTCTGTTCTTATAGATGCCAGATGAATATTTCTTCCTTATTTCTGGTTTCTTTTATTCTGTAATATACCAATGCATAGTTTCATATTTAAAATTCCTACTGTGATATAAACCAGCTTGAATACAGAAAACATTTTATTCAGGGACACTTTATTTTCTTTTATTATTCAGCTAAGAAAGAAGAGATTAAGGTGAATTCCTCACTTCACATATTAAGATTAGCTGGACAAAGTGGCAGATTCTTTCCCTTCTGCTCTAAGGCCGGTTATGGGCTGGTTTACACAAGTTTTTCTGGCCTGATTCTTGGTTTTATAGTTTAGGATTCCCCTTTATTCATGCTTCATGGACAGAAGTAGAGTAAGTTATACTGATACAGGTCATTTTGTGTTTAGAGTTTAAAACTGTGAACACCTGGGAATGGAAGGGGATGGCTTGTACTCTACTGTTAAAATTGTGCTACAAAATGTATTGGTTTTAGTGGGACTGATCTGATACACTTAACTGAGAGGTTTTTCTGTTTGTGAATGAGGTAGGCAGTTTCATTACTGCTATATGTCTTAGCCTCCTCTTATCTCAGCTTTATTATACAACCCCCATTATCACAGAGCCTAAACGATCCATACTTACTAATGGACTGTTTTTACCTTTTGTCTGGAAGGCCTCTATGAAGATGGAAAACAGGATCACTCGACTGATTAAAGACCAAGTTTGGACCACCTAATAGCTATGTGTAGCTTAGGTATACTGAATTTATTACTGAATTTAAATGCAGAAAATCAGTTGGTGATTAAAACTTTGTGCTGAGGTTCTTTGCATGGTGCCCCAGAACTGCAGGTTGATCTATTGAGATGACAAAGATTTTTCAATTTTATTAATATATTGTAGAAAAAAAATCAATGTGGGCTATGCTAGTCAGAGGAGATGCTTCACAAGAGCCTGCCAGAATTGAGCAGGCTTTTGTGAAGCTTAAGGGGAAACTGGACTGGATTACAGTGGGTGCTGCAGAGATTTGGTTTCCCCACTGCAAAGGTAATCAAGGCAGCCCAGGGCATCGAGGAACAGAGATGGTCAGTTGAATCCAGATTTGTGAATTGAGCTCTTTTACATATCACAGAATCACAGAATAATTCAGGTTGAAAGGGACCACCGTGGGTCATCTGGTCCAATGTCCCTGCTCAAGCAGGGTTGTTCTAAAGCACATGGCACAGGATTGTATCCAGATGGTTCTGGAATATCTCCACAAGGGATGGAGGGAGACTCCACAATCTTTCTGAGCAATCTGTTCCAGTGTATGGTCACTGCACAGCAAAGAAGTTCCTCTTCATATTCAGGTGGAATTTACTGTCCGTCAGTTTCTGCCCGTTGCCTCTTGTCCTGTTGCTTGGCACCACCAAAGAAGAGCCTGATTCCATCCTCTTGACACCCTCCCTTCAGGTACTTGTACGTGTTGATGAGGTCCCATCTCAGCCATCTCTTCTCAAGGCTGAGCGGGCCTGACTCTTTCAAGCTGTCCAAGTAAGAGATACTTCAGTCCCTTAATTATCTTTGTTGCCCTCTGCTGGCCCTGCTCCAGGAGCTCCATGTCTCTCTTACTGACGAGCCCAGAATTGGACACAGCTCTCCAGACCTGGCCTCACTAAGGCTGAGTAGTTAGAGATCATGGAATATTCTGACTTGAAAGGGACTCACAAGGATCATCAAGTCCAGCTCTTAATTGAATGGCTAAGGGGATTGAATACACAACCTTGGTGTTATTAGCACCCTGCTCTAATCTACTGAGCTAATCTAGAGGGACAGGATCATGTNAATCTAGAGGGATAGGATCATGTTGGTTGACCTGCTGGCAGTGCATCTCAGGATACCACTGGCCTTCTTGCTCACAAGGACACACTGCTGGCTCAGGGACAGCTTGTTGTCCACCAGGACTCCCAGGTCCTTCTCTGCAGAGCTGTTTTCCAGCAGGTTGGCCCCTAGCCTGTACTGGTGCATGGGGTTATTCTTGCCCCTTTGAGACAGGCGAGCCCTGTTTATTGCCAGCAGGTTTGGTGTTGTATAAACAGAACTATGATCAAAACCCCCCAAATCTGCTGGTAGCTGCAATCTTGAAGCCAGGTGTTCATCTGCATGATTTTCTTGTTTCTTGCCCCTCGTTCCCTGCAACTGGCAGCACAGTAGAGAGCACAACTTGTGCTTGTGAAGTCCCTCTTGATTATCTGCAGACTTGCTGGGACCTCACTGCTGCCTGAAAAACCAGTAATCAGTGGGCCATACCTGGCTGGGAAGTTTCTTTGTGATGTCCCTTTCCTGGGCACCAGGGAGGCAAAATACACCTGTCTATGGATCGGGTCTGACTCGCATATCAGGCCCTCCATTGCTCTCAAAAGGGAGTTGCCAGTGACTACTGCCCCTTTTTTTTCCTGACTGCAGAGGTTGTGGTACTCTTTGTATATGCTTTTGGGAAGAAGATGGGTGAAAATTCCCCTTCGCAAGGGTAGTCTGATGTAGCTCAAGGCATGTGGAATTGCTGGCCTGCTTTTTTTGTTTGCAGCATGTCTTTGGGGATTCATCTTCTCATGCACTTCTTTCTGTGGGGAGCGGGGAGGAAGGGATGAGAAGCATTGTCAGATTCAATCAGCCCTTAACCTAACTAAGCTGAACGAGTATATATGTGTGTGTGTATCTGTATACATCAAATGTATGTGCATGTAAAATTATTGTTCCACTCCCATTTGTAGACATGATTGCACTTCCACCACTTGAGTGTAACTACTGTGGTGTTTCCCCAAGCACGTATGTTACCGGGGTTATTCTTCTCCTTGTCTGAGTTCTGTGTAAACCTTGTTTCCTGCATGTCTGTTTCTTTGTTCCACCAGTCTACACCCACCCTGGCACTTTCTTTGTCTCTAAAAACAATATATTGGAAACCATATCATTAAACTGTAATCCTGTCCAGTCTGTAAATGTTCTCTCTAGTCTTCTAATGTCCTGATATCTCACAGGTTGGTCTGAACAGACTTTGTAGACAGCACATCTGCTGCTGTTCAGAGCACAGTGCTGCTTCAACTGCAGCACAGCCAGGTTTGGAATAATTTTCTCTCTTCAAACCAAATATATTAACATTTGAAATGATATTATGCTGTATGACTCACTTAAAAAGATGAGAGAAAAAACCCGTAATTGGCTAAACAGTGTGAAACTTGTGTGCAACATCTGTGCCAGCTTTTGGGTTCTTCTTAGTTTAACTCTGATTTGCCAGCTGCTGTAGGTACATTGTTTGGCTAATGCCTGATGGTGTGGAGGTCACTAGGGAATATATGCCTCCCTGCTCTGTGTCTTGAGAGCATTGTCTCTCCTGTGGATCTTAACAAAACATTTGTGCAAGCAAAGCTACTTTTGTTTTGTTTTTTTTAATTACTTGGCTGTTAATTTGATGGTGAACTGCAGTAATGGCCTTGGCAGGGAAATGGTTTCTCTTGTTTTTTGATATACACCTGTGCCTCTTTTCAAACTCTACATTGTCGCAGGTAGTTTTGTTGAGTGATATTTAAACTATTTAAAAGCTATTTTTAATATTCAAGGATTGTGATACTGACTTATGTGATATTTTATGCTGGTCATGTCATCTGTAGTCACTAAATTTAATGCCCTTCCCAAAATTGTCCAGTGGTAACCTTGTTCCTGAGGTTGTTGCAAGTTCTAGCTAAGATTTGCAGAGTATTTCCAGATTCTGAATTTCAGGGTGGCAGTGAACCATATCTGAAAGATTTGAGAAGACTCTGCGTTTCTGCAGAGCTTGTGAATCCATAAACCTATTAAACAACACAGGCTGAGAAAGATGTTTTGAAGGAACCAAACTAAACCTTTTTCCCCAGCCAAGGACAGTTTAACATTTGTATTAGCATGTTTTAGACAATGGATAGTTTGGTGTCTGAGGTCATGAATTTTTTTAAGTAGCCATACCATGTCACATTTCTTTTTGATCTGCACTTAAATTTTCATTTTCTTCTATATGTTGCTGGCTGAGGGCCACTAGTTTTCTATCATGAGAAATGGGTGCTGAATTAGATTTGCTTTTTTTACCCAGCTCTGAAAAGATGTGCATTATCAAAGCAGTTGTTTGGCTCAGAATAAGAGAAGAGATAGTTCTGTAGGGAATACGCTTAGCAGAGCAATGCCATAAATAGGTCTTGTGTCAGTGTTTGCTGTAATGTCTTGATATGTGTCATCATGAATTATATATTATTTCAGATTTATCACTTCTTCCACTGATAAGGGACATTGCTGCTTTGAGTGAGTTTTCTTCATGGCTTAAAAGATTTACTGATACATTGAAATTCCCTGTATTGGAGGTTCAGATGAACTTTGGAAACTTGAGATAAGACCTATAAATCTGCTATAAACTAGGATGCCATTTCTCAGAACGTGTATTTATTGACAGAGCTTGCACTAGCTTATTCTTCTGCTTCTCATTTGGGTGCATCAGAATAGACTTTCTTTTCAACAGTATGAACCAAAAATAAAAAACTAAATGTGGGTCACACAGTGTGTGTATATATATATATATATATATATATATTCTGGGGTAGACAGCTTCATTTAATGTAAGCTCTTTATGCAAAGCTGTCTTCACTTGAACACATTTGAAGATAAGATTGCTCGGTGGATGCCATAAGGGCAGCGTGCAGGGAAGCTGCTATAAAGCTTTCATCAAAAAACCCCAACTCTACTTTCTACATGGAAGGAGGCCTAGTATATCCTTGATCTAAAATTCCCACCTGCTGAAACCAAACCTGCAAGGTTTAGCTGGAGTGGGAGAATAAATGGGGCAGTATCAGTGCATGTGACCTGCCACTGGCTCCCCAACAGGACATTGTGCCTCAGGGGATACCCATGTGTGGAGACCTTGAACAGATCTGTGCAAGGAGATTCTGAAAACTGTGTAAAACTATTTTTCTTTCCCAGCATTAGTAGGATTGTAATCAGTCTAAAGCTACTGATAATGATATATCTGAACTTGATTTTTGAAATCCTAAACTTACAAAAAGATCTTTAATGAGGATTGGGCTAGAGAAAGGAATGAGTGAAGAGTACCTTATTTCAGTAGCTGTTTTTCTCTGATCCCAATTGAGTTGCATTTTTTTATGCCTCTTTCTAGGTCCTTTTATTGTATAAAGTATTGACACAGAAATTGCTATTGAAATTTTGTAATAGAATTTCATAACAAGCAGCTTAGTTACAGAATCTGTCTTCTGTTCAGGTCTGCTTTCATCCCATTTTATGGTTCAGCTGAGTTAGAGATAAGACTCAGATGATTTCCCCTCGGGACCTATTAGATCCAGCAGGAGATTTCTTGGTATCACTTCCCTGTCTTTTACCCAAGGGCAGATTAGGGGCTGGCTTACCCCATTTTACTGCCATGAAGTGAATAATAGTTCCACTTGCAGCACTGCAGAGGTGTTTTGTACTGCTGTGGTTTCATCTGCTCTGTTAGTTCTGCCCACTGAAAAATGTGGCAAAATCAGGTTTTTACTTTGTTCATATTGCCAAATATAAGACAATCTAAGCCTTAAGACATGATCCCAGTATTAAGGCAGTAAGTCTCAGTCTTTCTGCCACTCCCTCTTCCCCCAGCACTGAATCATTTATCAGCTGAAATGGGCATTATGGACAAATCTATGGAAACTTGGAGTCATGTTTCAAAATGCACATACAGAGCAGAGAGATTCTCCATTACAATTGTGGGATAATTCAGATAAGTCATCTTTGATCCCATTATACAGCGGGGAGGGATGAGCAGAAATGTTTTGCATATGACTGACAAGCAGTTCTCAGATTTAGCAGCTGATAGTGTGGTATGGAGAAAAAGAATGTAGGAGTACTTCACCAACCCCCAGCTTCATCCAGAGCTTAAAATCCTAAGTTTTCAGTTTCTGGCTATTTATCTATGAGACTTATAGGGACAATCAGTACTGATTAAATATTGAAGCAATCTAAATCAGGATAGCATTGCTTCCTTTGCTTTCTAGTTACTCAAGACCTGACTCTTCAGCAGCAGTAGCAGATCCATTGGCATCTGTGCAAACTGTCCAAGGAAAGCACCAGTGGCTCTAAGCTGCTGTTTAGCTTGGGTGCAGCCTCTCTGCATGCATTTAGATAAATGTCAGAGATGAGCTAACTCCTGCTCGTGCAGTT
Organism: Machaerirhynchus nigripectus; assembly: GCA_013397975.1. Lineage (NCBI taxonomy): Eukaryota > Metazoa > Chordata > Aves > Passeriformes > Dicruridae > Machaerirhynchus > Machaerirhynchus nigripectus. The sequence continues at coordinate 399,613 of VZRQ01007124.1, forward strand.
TGGCATGTGAGCACCTGGGCATCTCCCCACAGGTGTGAGGTTAGTGCTGTGTGCTGGTTCGTGTTCCGGGCTCTCACAGTGCTTGTGAGGTCCAGGGCTGTCTCTTGGTGTAGATCTTCCCCAATTTGAGAGGCCTCTTATGCCATAAAGTTTAATGTCAGATGGGTTGTGCCTCTCCAAAGGACTTTGCTATTTGCTGAGGCTTCATAAATGCCAAAACTTGGATGAATGGAGGTGTTCTGGTTTTATACTTGGGAAGATGCTGATCTGTAAGGAAGAGACTGAATCTTGTACAGTCACAATCAAACACCCTGTTTGCTGCTTAGTTGGGGATGAGTGGTAAGCTTAGAGTGATGGGACATGATGGGTCATGCTGATGCCATCTTTTAGTACAATAACAGCACTTGGATGGTCTCATGCTATTAAATGGTAATGAGTGATAGAATAAAGAAGTTTTGGTATTTTAGTGTCTTACTGATCTAACAAAGAAGGAATGGCCAAGCTTGTGTGAGCATTAGATCACACACTGACTGGCTACAGAATCAAGAGGAATTGATCTCTGGCTACAGTAGGTGCCATAAGAGGCAAAGAAAGGTGTTTTCTTTCTACAGTTCGTCATAAAGGATGAAAGCACTCAGTGATGTACAGCAGTTAATTAGAACAGTGATAATCTTCTGTCTGAATATGTGGTGTGTGTTGAAATGGGAGCAAAAGAAAATATCTTTTCACTCCCCACCCCCCTTTCTTTGAGGGACTGGGGAGGGGCTGTGCTTTTTTGTGGAGCGGGTTGTTTAGTTCTGCTGCAGATCTAAACCAAGGTGAATTTACAGGGATGTCTTTTGAGATGGACTTGTCCCAGCCATCCCAGCTCAGCCTGAGAATAAGTCAAAGCTGGTTTTACTCTTTTTGTCAGATTTTTTGACTGTGATTTTTGGTAGGAGACTCATGCAGACATAGTGGTCTGTCTGCATAGAGCTGCAAACAATATCAGGACCTGTATTTTTTCATTTTGTCTTCCAGTAATTGGAAGTAAATCCTTCAGATTGAAAATAGAATGTATTGCTTGTTGCATATGGGGGAAAGTCTGACCAGTGTAATAGTGTTGTATTTTTATATTTGCTGCGATGAATTGATTCATTTTCTTGCATTTCATTTGCAGAGCCACTTTCCAGCTCTGCTCAGCTGGACAAGATCAAGAGAATGGCATCCAAGCAGGAATTTTCTTCCCCAAATCTGTAAGTAGTTTTCAGTATTCCTGTTGTGCAGGCTGCTGTTTTGTTCCCACACAGTATAGGTGAGTTTAAATTAAGGAAGCTATCACTGAATTTTTAAAGGCAGAATTTGTTACCCTAAATTTTAGTGTGTTGCATTTCTGTGCATCAAGGCTGATTCTTCTTTGACTTCATGCCAATAGAACTGTTGGCTTCACTCAATCCCGTGTTCCCCCACCAGTTTGGTGAGAATGAGCAAAGTGTCTGTTTTTCCCCTGCTGCAATGCATATATTCACCTTTCTAATGTACTAATAGCCCTGATGCATTTGTCTGACTCTGGATATATGCAGAGAGATAAAGGTGTTGTTTATGGGTATAAAACACCCAGAACTGTTCTAGGCTTAATCTCTTTGCCCAGCAAGGTGTAATTTGCATATATAGCCCACTGGCATGAGTATGTTTTAGTCTTCTGTGTCTGATACAGAAGGTGTGAATTATTATTGCCACTAGGAACAAGCATTAGTGCTTTATTCAAGTTGGTGCATGACATGCTTTTAGCTATGGAGATCCCTAGTGTGCTGCATGTGGGTGGCAGTTGTCTATTAGTGTCAGATATTTTCATAAGCAGAGTACAAAAACTGTATTTTATTGAATGTTACTTAAGCTTTTGCAGTCATGAACTGAAACCTGTGAACACAAAGGGAGCACGTTGCAATCTGATACCCAGCTGATGTCCTGGCATTTGTGCAGGCTGTCCGGGGAATGCATCTGAAGGATGCTGTAAGAGTCTGCAGGATTTGAGGTAGAGTTGGCTGCTCCTTGCCCAGCTCAGCATGCAGGCAAACAAGCTGCTCCACATGTCCATCTCTCTGCAGGAGTGCTGTTAATGCTGTTAGTTTCTGGAGTGCTTGCAAAGTCCAGGGTGCCTTTGCAGGTAGGTCTTATTCAACTTTAGGAGTCTCTCTGTCTCTGTAAAATTTAGGACTAGGGTGAAGTTTGTTGCCATATTAAAGGGAAGGCTTGGAAGGCCAGATTTGGCTGTTGAAGCAGACCAGGTTCCAGTGGCTGTCTTGGCTCCATTGCTATTTACACAGAAAGGAATAATCTGCTGTGTTAGTTTGCAACAGGCAATGTGGGAAGAAGGTGCCCCCTGCATTTGTGGATTACTTGTTTTATTTTCTTTTGCTGTGGTGATGGTTGCTAGTGTTATGTAAAATATCAGTTAATCAGACAGAGCCCACAGGAGCCAGGGCAGTTCAAAGCACAGCTACTTTCAAGAGACTCCCTAATGCCTTAAGGGAGTAAACTTTGGCAGACATTGTAGGTTTACTGTGTCCCTAGTCAAAAAGTTGTGCTGTTTGGCATGCTGATGGGAGTATTATTGAATAAACATAATACAATATTTACACACTGATTAAAAAAAAAAAGTAAAATACACTGTTCAGAGAAAAAGGCTCTGATAAAAGGAGCTGGTTTTGGTGTTTTTTCCTAAGACTTCTTGTTTTGTTACAGTTCTTGGTTTGCTTTGTTGTTGTGGTTTTGTTTTTTTTTTTTAATTACTAGTATTTGCATGGTAATAGGAATACAAACTTGTAAACTATCTGGGCTCAAAAGGTGAGACTTTCCATATTTCACTGAGAGCTCTGTAAAATGGAGTCCTTCCAGGTATGTTCCCTGAATATGGAAGTTATGTGCCCAACCCCTAATTCTGAGTAAACCATAGCTTATAGACTACTGTCTTCCTCTATAGTGCTGGTTTTTTGGTATTGTTTTAAGCCTCTTCTTAAATAATTTCTCAGTTTACTCTTTCTTGAGCTCTTGTTATAAATAACTATGCTTATAAACCCACCTCAGAACTAAGAATAAGCATCATAAAGCTAAAACTGCAAATTTCCGTAACTGCAAGCTAAAAGTACAGCCATGAGAGGTATTTGGGCCTCTATGAATGTTGATATGATCTTAGATGAGGATTCATGGACTTATTTACAAGAATAACTTACTTTAATCTTTGCATCATGGGGCTGGAAGCGTCATGCGGTGAGGATTTGAGGAGGTCTTGTACTTCCTGCAGTGTTCTTTAGAGTCCTTTGCACTCTAAAGACTACAAAGCAAAACCTCTTATTTTGTGCAGAAGATGCTGATTTATGTGCCTGTACTGCTCTGTGAACACCGGACTAAGGACCGGGATGCGGCACCTCTGTGGCAGCCACCGCGTAGCTGTGGCTCTGCGGCAGCCCCGGGTGTGTGCCCGTGCTGTGGGGAGCCAGGGCTGTGATTTGGGGCATTCCTGGCACTCCCACCTGCAGGTGGCAGCACCTTCCTGTTTTATGGGATGTGGTGCCAGTGCCGGGCATCCCAGTGCCACTGGGAAACTGAAAATTAAAACCAAGAGCTTCCCACCCCTGTTTTAAGGTCAACGTTCTGCTTTTCTACGAGTAAATGTGAGGCAGGACTTGTCTGACATCTGTCAGACTCGCTTGTTCTTTGTCTGTTTGCTTTAAACATGGCTTTTCCCGTTGGTTTTGGGTCTGGTTTTCTCCATGTGTTTTAATCCACTCTGTTGTCAGACTTCCAAAAATCTAAGGTCTGTTTGAAGGTAGAAGCAGGGAGTTGGAGAAGGGCTCACTGAAATGTCATACTGGCAACTTGGCAAGAAAGAGCAATTAGTGGGTATTGAGAAAACTGTGCATCATTTCTACTCCTGCTCAAATACACGCAATGTTGTTGGACCCAAAAAAGCAAGTAATGTTTTGACTTTTAACAATGTCATTCTGATTTCCTTAGGATCCTCATTCTCTGAATTAAGGCTGTTAGAAGACACACATTGTTATCAACTTGAATAATAAATGTGTTGCATTAATATATGAATATTAATAAGAGCAATTAAATAAAAAGAGTCTTAAATTTGTTCCAGCAAGATAAAAAAGCCAACAGAGCAATAGTAAAACAGTGGGATAAATCAGGATAGTGAGAGAATTTTTTCTAGAAAATAGTGAGAGAGGACTGAGGATTTTTTTTTTAAACTACATTAACTACTATTAAAATGAGGCTGCTTTTTCACTAAAATATCAAACAGGTGGCTTGTCTCGAGGGAGAGTACATAACACTTGTGCCAGCAACACACTTGTGAAGATCATCCTGCAGTAAAGACACAGGGCAATGCTGCTGTACCAATTGCTTGGTGTTCAAATCGAAGTCTGGAAGAGGACAGAGTGTAGGCAGTGGCCAGATACAGAGGGGGTGGAAGGATGCTCACATGACTACTCACAATAAGCCAAATCAACCAAGACAGAGATGGAAGCAGGTGTCCAATGTCTCTTGTATTGGCTTTCTGTGCCCAGGGTTTCCCTTTCATGGAGGATTTACAGCTACACAATTAGAGCAGCCTTGCAGTGCATGAAGCAGCTAGAGAGGTATTCAATCTACTGTGTTTCTCTGCTGGTGGTAGGTAAAGTTACTGTTCCAGAATGACACTGGCAATATTCCTTGGATAATACTGTAGCTTTATCTGCCTGGCTGCTGCCCAGTAACTGCTGCTTATCTCGGCAGCAATATCAGACTGCTTCTTTAGGTTTGACCATTGCATTGGAAAATGAGGCTCATCTGTGTTCTCTGTACCTGTATCAGGGATCGTATCCTACACACTAAATCTTTTCTCTAAAGGAATGTGAACAGTGCCCTTTTCTTGTGCTAAGGATCCATAATACTCTACAGCTTTTCTTCTGTTAGGTGAAACTAAGAAATGCCACAATTCTGAATGCTGATTCATCTTCCTTCATAGTAACATGGGAGATCAAAATACATCGTTCATGCTATGAGGAAGTAGCAGTACATTTGTGACAATGACAGGCTCAGCCAGCAAAATTCAAGTGCTGTGCCTTGTAGGAAGCTGAGTGGTGTGTGACAAAACACTGGTTGTGCATAGAAGGCTTTTTTGTCTAATGCAACTCAGTCTAGGCTGTAACAGATTTGGAATTTGGCTTCAGACATGGACTGTAGAATCCTTGGGAGGGTGATTAAAATAGGAACTCACTCATCATCCATGTGTTTAAAGCCTCTTATTCTAATGTCTTCAAACACACTACAAAAATGTTTTGCTGTAGTCTTCATGTTCAATTACCATCATCTGCCCTGTTACACACCTCTTGTGCATGTAACTTTGATGTGAATTACTGGAATTATCCTGCATGTGCACGAATCCTTGTTAAAATATGTGGGTCAGTGCTGCTGTCTTCTCTGCTAAACAGCACCAATTCTCATCTATATCAACTGCCCTTTCTAGAAATTGAAATAATACCCCTGGCCAGTTTCAGTGTTATGCCTAGAAAGTATATTACTCATAAAGATGTGTCCTGCCACAAAGAATTGTCATGGAAGTTAACACGATACCATATACAGTTTTTGAGGGTTTACTTAACTCTGTGTTTGCAAGGTGTTTTTCTACATGTAGGTATATAACACGACACTGATTTTTCTATCCACCTACAGAACTGGTATAATGAAAGTCCCTTTTGGTCCCTCTCCAGTTTGCATCAGAGGGCAGAATTTGGATGTGGTGACCAATTCTTGTAAATTGTTTTCTTCCAGAAGGTCAAATCTCAAAGTGGTCTTGACTGAAGGGCTTTTCACCAGAAAATTCCAACTCAACCATTATGTGGACCCATGATGGTTCCATCAGTGTTTGACAGGAAGCCATGTTTTGTTAATATGAAAAGATGTATGTCTTGTACAATTTGGAGTGGAGTTACCATGAAACCCATTCTGCAGTATTTTGGGATAACTCCCAAGTTGTGACCCCTGGGAGTCAGAAGTGGATTGGATTTTTTTGTCAAAAATAGTTTCTTAGATGACTCTGCTGAATGTGAAGCAGAGCCAAGCTGGTACTTAATTAATTCTGCAGAGCCTATTTTACAGTAGAAGTTTTTTTCCAGGTTATGTACAGTTAGGTTTATATGACCCATAAATGTTCGTTTGTGAGTCCAGAATGATGCTGATTTGTTTTGGTTTTTGTGGCTTCTGTGATTAGTGAAGTTAACACAGCATCTTCTGAGCTTAGGTCCTTCAGGTGTCTGATAGAGATACAGAAATGTTTTTCATACAATGCTTTCCCCAAGGTTCCCTAGTACACCTGATGTTAGTTGGGAAGGCTGAGGTTTTTCAAAGAACACAAAACCCCTGAAAACAACTGACCAAAATAAAAACAACTCCCAGATTTTTCAACCCCACTGGCCTTTAATGGAAAGGAGGAACTAGGAAGTGTTTCAATAGATAATGGACTACATTGCAGTCTGTGATATGTACACAGTGAACACATACCTTGTTATTTTCCTATGGAGAGCTGCTGTGATTTCAAGAAGTTGATGCTTTATCTAAATGATAGGATCGCACATTCAAGGCTGCATGAGAAAATGGTGAGCAGTGACAGGTGTCTTTATTTTTTCATTCAGCTGACTTTTCTACCATGATCAAAATTGCAATAAATTGAAATATTGCTGTTAAGTCAGAGCAGAGTCAAAAGAGAGTGTCACTTTGATTATTCAGAGCCCTGCTTTTCTAACAAGATTCTATGATGGTAAAAGAATTTGCAGGATCTAAATATTTAAACAGCATTTCACCAAACAAGAGCTGGGGAAGTTACAGTGGTAGTTTCTGCATCTTTCATTGCTATTTTTTAAATTGAAAGAGCAGGTCATTTTGTGGTATAATGTAAAAGCAGACGCTCTCTTTCCTCAATAATAAAATGGGGGTAATACTGCAAAGGACTGTTGTGGTGATTCATCTTTATAAAGTTCTACAGAAATGGTAGATGTTATTAGCATCCCATGTGATTACAGTGACAGGATGATGTGGTAGTTTGTCTGAATTGGTATTAAGTGGTACTGAAAGTCTCTCAAAAAACCCGTTCCTTCTGGTTTTCCAGACATTAGAGATTTAGAACAGTTTGGAAAAACATCTGGACTGAACTGCGCTCTGTCTTTTTAAAGGTTACCTTAAATGACAGATGAAGGAACCTTATATTGTGATAACCTTCTGCCTGAAGGATCTCAAAGTACTACAGGAATCAATATGCAAACTGTATATAGATTACAGCAGCTCTGTCACGGTAGAGCACTGTTTGGCAAAGCACAGAGAAACAAAACAAAAAGTTATAGAAAATGCAATGGGAAAACACAATGTTAAACTCAAAATACTGGAAGAATGTAGTCAGAAAGTCATCATCAGCTGGTACCTGGCAGGAAATCAGGAGGTGTACCTTCTTTTCCCACCCAATGTACCATGAGAATTGGGGTCTGAACTCAAGGGCTCAGACAAGCCTTTATGGCTCATGTGAAAAATTGCAGCTCCAGGGACAGGCAATTTGCTGGGATGCAGGTTAAATAATGTTTCATATAGAAGAATTGCAACTGCCTGTTTGTCAGCATAACATCACCAAAACCATGCATTTTAAGCTGTTACGTTGTTGACGAAAAGCGCTGCTTACTGGGCTGTGTGGAGCTCTTGGAGCAGCAATGCCTTTGGAAGAGGCTCCCTTCTTTAACCTTACTCAGATTGCAGTACCTGGCTGGTATCACTTACATGGAAGGAAACAAAAATAGACATTTGACAAATACATTTCATTTAAAAAAATTTTTAAAAATCAAGCATAGGGAAATGTTGACTAGCTTTTAAGAAGCTGCTTTTATTACTTTTGACCTTGTGCATTTGCCTGCTTTGGGCTCTTTATGCTCTGTGCATAAAGGGAGTTGGTGCAGCTCATCTGAACCGGCAAAAACTACTTCTCATCCTGCCTTCCTGCTCTGATAAAGACACTGGTAGGAGCAGTCTTAACCAGACTATTGCTTCTGGTTTTCTCACCTTCTAGCAAACAATGAAGCTTGAGAAATTATGCTTTCTGCTTTTCAACTATAGAAACCAATGAGTGCTCAACAATATGGCAGATGACTTGCTGTAAATCGTAACTAAAATAAATGTCCAGGGTTTAATATTTTATAAACAGGGGAGCTGCCCAGAGAGATGGACATGATAGAAGTTCTGTGTCTGTTTGCGTGATTTCTATCTAGTTGTCACAGCCAGGCTGCCACCAGGCTGCTTGTCTCTTAGTTCTGTCTGTGCACGGGGCACATGCCTGACTAGTGAGCTACACTGTGCTATGCTGAAATTCCTGCAAATGGCAATTTAGCAACAGCAATTTAGAAGCAGTGAAAGCTGATTGTGCTGAATCAGTCAAAATGTTACACTGTTGCACGTTTAATGTATTTGCTGAGATTAATTATTTAAATGTCCAATGATTCTCTTTCCATCTTCAGAATAATCTGTTTTCAAGTGGTCCTAAATGAGCATAACACATGTTTTCCTCCCTCCACCTTTTAAATATTTCACCAAGTTTTCCTACCACTGTGATAATTAAAGAAATTGATAATATGTCTTTAGAAGAAGGCCAAAGGGCCCTAAAGGGTAGTTTCTTTTCTTTTCAATCACTGCTTAACATTTGCCAATAAATAAAGAACTGCTTCTTAGAGTCAGGAAAAGGTTTAATCTAAACACACCAGTCATTGTACAAGTGCCTATCAACTGGCACAGGATCTTGTGCCTAGCCCTTCTTAAGGCCATGGCCCACTTCCAAAACTTTGAAATTGTTACTGGTTCCTAAAAACTTTATGAATCTAAGATTTTGTTAGTGAGTAGAAAGGCATCATCAGAGAAGTGGTTAATGAAATTAGGTGGTTAAAGAATGCTCAATAGTCCAAGTTTGTAAATGAGGGAATTCAAATACAGAAACAGCTCCAGCACTCCAAAGGCAATTCTTAAACCTGTCGTTCTCAATGGAGTAAAGCTGGCATGATATTCCTGTAGCCAGTAACCTGGATCTGCATGCCTGACCCACATTTCTATGTATGCTTCCTCCAGAGCAGAGATCAGGGATGTTATGTGTGACTTGTCTCATGGTTTGAGAAGAAACTCCCGGTGTAACGGAACGTTCTTGTTTCATTGGTGTCGGGGCCAAGCATGAGCCTCAAAGGAGACTGAACAGTGCTTTTTCAGGAGATAACAAATAGAGCCAGGTGAATTTCATGCGACTTAAAAAGAACAACTCTAAGCATGCCTGATGGTGATGGCTCTGGATCTGATGGTTTCAAGACAACCGGGGGCCTTTGACATGAGAACCGTAATTGATTATGAGTCATCTTACATTAGATGAACAAAAAACAATTTGCAGGCTCACAAGTTAGAGTGCTCTCTAACATAACCTCAAAACAATGCTCTGTACGTTAGTTTTCTCTAGGGGTATTACAAAGAGGATAAGCTTCACAGAGCTCTGTGCTTGAAGAGTGCAACCCTGATCTGAAGAAGTATTTGTATTCAGCCAATCCAAAGAGGAGGTAAGCATAGCCTCATAATCCTGTTTGCAGAAAGGTAGTGCAAACAAGTACATTTGCTAAAAATACCCAATAGTGTATTTTTTTGGCAATAATTCCTTTATAGTAATATTTCTTACCGTAGCCTGTAGTCATTGTGTCCCCTTCTTTCACTCCCATATATTGCTTTAACTCAAAGCATGCAGTACTGTTTTCTTCAAAAAAATCAGGGTTGTGGGATGTTTTTTTTCCCCTTCCACACTTGTAGAAAACAAAGCTTGAAGAGGCAGAGAGTACCTGATGAATTTGTTATGCTTTTTTGTTAAGGATTGAAACTCAGATAAATGTTTGTTGCACCACTGTGTTACATCCTTGTTCATTGCATTCAGGTGATCCCCATGTGCCCAGTCTAATTTCATATAAGTGTTGGCAGGACTCTCCCAATTATCTGTTTGCATCTGTATGTTGTGAAATTTGGGCGAATAAACTTAGTCAGCTGAGGTGAGGTGTCAATCTGAATTTATGTATAAATCTGCACAAATGAAAAATTCCAGTTGTTGGCCCTCACAACAACTAAAGTCATTGGTACATTCAGTAAATATTTAGAATTACATACTAAATAGAATTTTGAAGGAATACACGTAAAATTGGTTTTTTGTGAACTCAAATATCTGTCTCAAGCAAGCAAGCCTGACTTCCTTTCAGTAACACCATCCTTAGCTTTAAAGACCTTCCTAAGAACTGGAGGGTCACTCCTGAGCTGGATCGTGCCAGCCCAGCACTTGAGTGCTCAGTTTCCAAGGTCCAGATGGAGGCAAGCTGCAGATGGGTATTCTGCAGCTGAAACATCTCTCCCCTTGGCAGACTCAAGAGACACTGGTTCTGGCAGATTCAGACTTGTCTCTGGCTATTTAGCACAGTTGTACAGTTAATGGGCTGTTGGACAATTTTGTCAAACTTGCTATTTTCTGGTGACTTGTTTATAATTCTGGGAAAGGAGTGCACGGTTAGTCATTTGTGAATAATTGGAAATCCTCTTGAGATCTCAAGAAAAACACATTCATTGTTAAATAGGGTTGGTTTGCCTGTTTATTTAGGTAGCCTAGACAGAATCTCCATATCGACCCTTGAATGCTCCATATATTTCTCCAAATTGGATTTTGCCCTTCTGTGTGTGTCTGATGTGTTTTAAGAGGCCAAGGTCTTAATTACTGTTATTATGCCTAGTTTCCCATATGATTACAGTTGATATTAATTAAAATGGGGACTTTGCAAATGCAAAAGGCAGATCTATAGGTTCTAGGGCTTGCAGGTTCATTTTTGTGTGCATCTACAGGTATAAAGATACGAAATCTTTGTCATTAGCTGCTTTTATGTTTTACTTCTTACCAGTTTACTGGTCTGCTAATGGATTTCCTGGACATCAAAGTTCTTGACCAGCCTCAAACCAAAGTAAAACCTAACTTATTCTCCAGTTACTACCCTAACTAAAAATCCCTCATGATAAAATTATTTCCAGTAACTATCAGGCTTGTGGATGGGAGTGGTGTCAATGTAAAAATATCTACTCTAACTTTTCAGTAAGACAGACCTCACTTTTTCCCTACCACTGAAATACTCTGATATAATCAGAGGAATTTTTATGGACTGTTTGAAGTTATTTTGGACAGTATTGCCACAAATTATAAAGTTAAAACCTTCAGCTTCCTCCGCTATTTGCATTATGATTGCCCAGCTTAACAAATAGAAATGTGTACAAATAGAAATGTGTACAAATAGCACTGATAAAATTTTCAAGACACGTGGCCAGTGCTCAATGCACAAGGGTATAACATTAAGGATATGTGTTTTCTCTGGATGAGGATGATAGGAATGACTTGCTTCTTTTCCAAAGCCTGGACCGTGGGGGTCTGACATACAGATAACCTCATGCAAAGGGATACATTTAATGCATCCACATGGAAAAACACGTGCTTGAGAGACATTGTTCAATGGTTGGGAAAAGACAATTTGTATTTTCCAACTGAATTGTTTTAAAATTCTAGATGATCCTGGGATTGGTATTCTGTGCAGCACACCAGCATTTTGCTGTATTTTCCTCTTTCAGTGTAGTTTAATCTGTATTAAAGCACTGTTCTGTCACAACTTTCATAAATTATTACACAGCCAGCCAATAGAAATTACATAAATACTGCAAATATAATTGTCTGCTCTTAGCAGAGAGTCTTAAAGGACTTTTAAACTAGTTACAACAGCAAGTGGTAATCCTTCTATTAAAACTTTCTTACCGTGTTATAAGTTTGCTGTTATGCAACATTTTTCACTTTGTCAGCTGAAAACTGTTTTTCTGAAAGTAATCTAGACCTTGCTTTGCTGAGATGGAAATAAAGGGAAGTTTGTCTTGACTAAGTGCTCTGTTTTCCTATGACTCTGAGCAAGTAGTAGTTAGAATGAAACATTGGAAACAACAGTAATTTACTAATCAGGAGAAAAATGGTTGTTATTGAAACAAATCCCATGTTTACTGCGAAATTGATTTAAAGCACATTTTAAAATAACAGCTCAAGAAAAATAGGCTCACAGTGGGCTCCAAATTCCAAATGCAACATTTGCATGTATATGATTAAGTGCTGCGGAATGGACTTTGCTCACTGAGGTCTCTTAAGGGCAGAGAAGATAGCAAGGAATATGTTGTTGAATTAAACTGCCTTTGGAGGTCTGGGGAGCACTGAGCTTCTGATCAGCTTTTCATTGCCCTTGTGGAAAGCACTGAAGCAAAGAAGATGTGGGGAATAAACCTAAATTCTATGATACCTTCACCCAAGCCCTAGACTGCTTTTATTGGATTTTTAATGACGACAGTGCTAAAATGTAATTGGCTTAAATTACCACTTGTACCCTCACAAAACAAAGATGAAAAGGGAGAATTACCCCGTGCTAGTGCTTTTCTTGTATCAGAATGGATTAAACACGTCTGTTAATCAGAAGTAAACTGAGGAACACAGTCCACTATCCGGGAGGATGAACACCTGAAGAAATGAGATTGAACTAAAAGCTAAGCAAAGGGGAGTAGTTCAGTGTATGCTCCTCTGCAAAGCTGGGGAGGAAGGGAGAGGGGCAGCTTTAAACAATGCTGTGGAAGCCTAAAGCAGTGTGCCATGCTGGGGCCCTGGGGGGGAGACAAGGACAGAGCCTGATGAATTCTTAGCATGAATTATCCACCCTGAGATGAACTGTCGTTGGCAAAAACTGAGCACAAGAGTAACAGAAAGAGGAGATACGTTGAGTTAAATGTGTCAGCTGTGAAATTAGTTATTTATACAGGGGTGAGCTTCACCCTGGTAGATCTGGTGGTAGAGAAAAAAGAACTGAAAGTGGTTACCAGCAGCCAGTTTTCAAAGAAAATTAATTTCAGACACTCGTGTGGCAAACAGCAAAATCTATCATGAGTAGTGCTCTCCCTTTTTGCATTTGTGTACATACTGATTTTATAGCTCTATCTACTTCATGTGGTAATAAATATTCAAAGATTGCTTTACAGTGGTTGCAGCCAAGCTGATGCTGGTTATTCCAGATGGAAAGATCATTGCTTCTCAAGGTACTGTAACAAAAGACTTGGCAGTTCATAAGTAGTGTTCCTGCTGGGAGCAGGTGTCTTCAGTTTGACAAGATTGCACTTTATCCATGAGTGCTTGAAATGCACTATAGCTGGTAGCAGGTCAAACAGGTCTGAATTTTTAAAGAGAGTGTTGTAAGACTTCGGTAATGAGCTTGAGGTGGTGAACAATGACATGCAAAGCTAATTACCTGTTTACTAACGTCACGATAATTCAACCATTTGTCTTGACTGGAGCCACGCTGAGCCTTGGCTCCTCCTGCCAAGCCCACTTTCCAGCCATTGAGTGATTGTATGTGAACTGTTTTGCTAGAAAGTGCCAAAAGAAAGAAGAAAAAAAAAGAGGGGAAAAAGGAATTCATTTAACTGCTAGATTTTAATTTACTGACCACATAAGAGATTTAGGGATTAGATCTGCTTATATACAAGGCATGTCTCTGTGGGAGCAGTGTTTTCAGTGAGGAGCACAAACCGGATACCTGGCAGAAGAGTTAATTATCTGAGTGCTAATGTTCTCAGACAAATACGTAATGCATCATAAGCGCTAGCAATGAAGTGCTGGCTGGCAGCATAAAATCAAATGACCCCTACAAGTTTTATTGTGGAAATACGGTTGCTACACTGCAAAGATGCAAGTTACAAACAGACACCCGAGAGCAGGGGTCCTCTGAAGCTGTGCTGAATTGCACACAATCAGCTTTCAGTCACAGAAATGGTATCTTTGTGGCTGTGGGCTGCAGTACTTGGGGTTAAAGCGGCGACTTCATTTGGTCCTCTGACCTGCTGAACTCAATAGTTACCTTGCTATAAACCAACAAAAAGTCATTTTGGAAAAGTTAAAAGAGAATGTAAAAAGGTGGCACTTCTGTCTCCAATCAGGAAACTCTCTGTCCACACTAGTTTATAGTTCATAAATCAGAATGTGTGATTTTGTTGATCTGGATATGCTGCCTTTCTTTCATTGTGTCAACGATTTAACCTTCTATAATTCAGTATAAAATTAACCCCCGAAGTAAACTACATGCATTTCAAGCTGCTAGGATTTAGTCAACAAATAGCTGCACACCACTTTGCTATCTGCTCCTTTCCCCACCCACTGAAATGGGAGGATCTTTTCCTGTGTGTTCAGTGGGCATTAGGTCAGATGTTAATTTTACTGTGAGTGGGAATGCTCTGTTACAACTGCTGAAAGTAAAACAATGGGTTATACTTACGGCTAGCAACTGGGCAAACATTTCCAACTAATGGCAAGGAAAATGGTTCATAAATGGGGAAATGTGCACTTGTTTGCCTAGTGGTGTGCTATGGGTGTGTGCATGTGTCCAAGGGATGTGTTCTGGAAGATTGGTACCTGTCTTAGAAATGAAAATCCTTGAATAGTAATAAGTAAAATCTCTTGAGGCTCAACTGCAGAACTGGGGGACTCTGAAATGTTTACTAGAAATTCTATTTCCAGCCTTTTGTAAAGCTTTCATCTTTTACAAATCAATCTCCTGAATTATTTAGTATTTATTGTATAATAGCTTATATAAGCAAATAGCTTAAGAATACTGAGCAAGGAAGCATTTCTCATAACTTACCCAAATGAGGCAGATAAGGTGTGCAGTTTGGAACTAGACTTCATAACACCTGACAGTGCCTCAAATTGGATTTAAGTAAGAAGAAAGAAATTCTGATCTATCTCAGTTTTTACCTGGCCCTAGAGTTGCCTCAGTTTCATGAGTATTTTTTTTTAGTAATGACATTCCTGAGCTGCTTGAAATGCACTGTAAACACCTAGAAAGCTCCAAGTCAGAGTAGTCCATTTCTCAGGACTTACCCAAACATGATTGGAAGCAGACAGTGGAATTCCTCCATCTCTCTCCCCTGAGAAGCCTACTTTGGCTGGTGTTTGTAGCCTGTGCAGTGGGATTGCTGGGCTCTCTGCTGTCTGAGCACGAGGGAAGACAGCAGAGTTCCTCATCAGGGTAGGAGAGATGGCTGTGTGAATATTTTCTAATTCGTCTCAAGCATCACCTGCACGGTAAGCTGCACCCGAAACAAAACAGTGAGGAGGGCAGTAACCTCTCCTAGGAGGCAGCTAGATCCAGAAAAAGTGTCTGTGTATGGCCTAATTTGTTAGGCAAAATCAGAGTATTAGGGGACGAATAGTGTGTTGGTATTAGGATTAGGGAAACCGGAGTTGTGGTTACTACTTGGGGGTTTTATGCAGTGACCCGTTTCAATGTTGGTGGGTTGGTTTTTTTTTCTTTTTAGGTAGGTTCTGTTGAGATGGAAGATGACATTCTGGTGTTGCAAGAGCATTCTAAGCTGTGGATCATTATCAGATATTATGAGATATTTACTTTGGTTTCAGTCCTGAGGAAGTGTTTCCTGGATTTCAGGTGCCTTCCTGTCATCTTCCTTTCTGCTAGTACTACAGAGTTTCTCACTGAGTGTGCTGAAGTGCTCCCTCTTTAGTGTGGTGGTTCTTCTGAGACCCTTGTTTGTCCCCATCCACATTGTCAGGAGATTTGCTTTCTTCCTAGAACAGCAGCTAATTAGGTTAATGGTGTTGCTAAAGAAATGTTTGTGGAATCACAGTCTTGGTCCCAAGCAGAACAACCAGTTTCTGTTATACCCACAAACACCTGGGTCTTGAACCCAAGAAAACAAGGGAAGGAGAAACAGTACCTGTTTTTCATCCTCTAATTTTCTTTAAATTCCAAGCAAGCTATCTGTAGCCCTCTGTAAAACTAAATTCACTATTTTAGATTGTTTTGATTATGACTGTGCTACTCAGTCTGGAAATGATGTTTCTGCATCCAAGTGGGGTCTGAGAAATGAGACTATTAAGAGCAGCTTTCAGGAAGTGATCACTGTTGCTGTTAGAGAGATCGCAGGTATTGTGTCCCCAGTTTGGAGAAATTTACTTGTATATGTTGAGTCTGAAGAATTTTCCTGGAAACGAACCAAAACCAGAATTTCTCGTGAGATTTCTCTTATATCCTGGCAAGCTCCTTTCCTGGAGTGTGTTTACAGGCCCCACAGGAAGAAGCAGTGGGAAGATCTCAGGAAAAATAGACATGTAAACTCTGAGATGAATTCTGGGGAAGACGTGGGTTGAGGTCAGTTTTTGTAACCCAATTCAGACATTCATAGACTTATAGTTCTATATAGGAAGGGGCCAGATAAGACTTGGTTATCTGAAGCTGCAGTGTATTCTGTGTGGGTTCAATGGACTTTAGATCTGTTTTAGTCTACAGAATCACAGCTTAGCTGATAAGCTTTTTGCAAATTCTAAATGGTTTGCCTGTACCAGCTGTACTCCTCATCTTGGGCTTTGCAAAGACATTTGAAATTTTCCATGTGCTGCGAATCTGGTAAAAAATAGTTTCTAATGTTTCTGATTTGAGTGGGAGACAGGAACTGAATGATACTCTAAAACACAATACATAATTTTCATCAGTGAAAAGTAGCGAGTCGTTCAGTTCTAGTGGATTGTTAATAAGAGACTTAAGGAAGGTATAGGGTTTGCTAGAATGGATGACTAAATAAGTATTCATAGCAGTATAACGTGAAACACATGCATGATTCTGTGCTTACAGACATGCAAAGCACAAATTTCCTTTTTTTCTGACTCAAAATGTTTCAAACGAAACAAAACTATAGGAAGTTTTATAGGAAGAGCTATAACATTTAGGAAAAAGAGGACAGGCAGGGAATGGCCTGCAGAAAGGTGGTCTTAAGGTAAGTTGAGTAGCTATTTGGAAAAAATAGTGTTGGGGAGGAGTCAGCAAAAAATGAAACATTATTTATGCTAATTTTGCTTTAGTTCCTGTGGTGGATACCCCAAGCATAACAGTACAGAGATGAGATTCAGCAATCAGCATTCAGCCCATTGACAAGGAGGACAGCACTGAGTGTGGGATCAGCCCTAAGAGGCCAATGCCATACTGGTCAGGTGGGGAAAAGCACCCAGGCTGGAACCACCTGTAAATCTAAACCAAAAGAAGGCATGTGAGAGCACAGGGCAGTTACTGTGATGGTGCTCAGTCCCATTAACTGGAATTTATTTGCATGTGGCTCAGCCCTATAAGGAAAACACTGAGAAACTGCAGAGTGACTGCAGGGGTCCTGCAGATCCTGTGATCGTGTACAGTGCAGGAGCTGTGGAAATCCAGCACAGCTACTAAATGATGGATGTGGTTTAGTAGCACTTGGGAGCTGCAGAATGTCATGCTGAGAGGCAGCAATGTGATTATCTGACGGTAATCCCAGCCTATGAAACCAGCTGCTGCACCACACCTGGAAAAGGGGTGAGGGAATAAGGGCTTACCTGAAATGATTGAGTCTTGGTGAGGCCGATTCTTATAAACTATGTAGAATAAGGGTAAAATATTGTCAAGAAGGACCTTATGGGGTGGTGTTCTCATGACTTGGGAGCATTTACAAGACCTTGGCAATGCAGTCCAGAGGTGAGATGTGTGATGGATTGTACCACAGGAATGGCTGTTTTTACAGTGAAACAAAAAGCAACCTGAGGAAAGGTTCAGGTCTCAGGTGTGCACTGCAGTTAAGCTGTGTATCTTCAGGCAGAAATGCCATGTCTGCTTCACTCGTTGAACATCAGGCTCCCAGTTTGCATGGGGAATTATTTCCTGAAACTTCCTCTTAGGTCATCTGCACCAAGGTTCAGGTATGACACAGAAGAAAACTACTAGATCGTGATACTGATTTGGAACCAAATCAAGTAAAAATTGCGTGTCTTTCCATTGTTGTACTTCTGGGTTTGGGTCAGACCCAAGTGTAAGGAAATTGAGGGCATGAAACAAAACCAGCGTGATAATTTGGCTCCCTTCTGTAGGTTGCTACAAGTTGAAGAAAAATCAGTTCAGCTGAAGGTGCTTGTAACTTGACCCTGAGGAACATCTATGGAAACTGTCCTCTTTTTTTCCTTTTCCTCTAGTGAATGGAAACCAACTCCTTAACTTTGGAATATTTGAAACATGGAATAAAATCACGTTGAGTGTAGCCCCATCAACAACTCTTGACATTGCAGGGGTTTTCACTGATTTGTGTAGTCCAGTGTTAGATACTCTGTACGTGTGCCCAGTGTTTACCAGGTGTTTGGTTGATGGGATATAGATATGGAATTGATTTGGGTTTGGTGGAAGAATCTGATCGCCATCTCTTGTCTGTCAAAAGGAGCACTACAAGGCAACAGACAAATCATTTTTAGTTGCTCCAGTTTCTTTTTTTCCCTTCTCTTATTCCTAATGTATATTAAAATTATATCAGATCTGAGGAATGGAAATGGTGGAGTATGATTTGAATGTTAATAGAATTTTAGTTTTCTCTGCACTTTTCTTGCATAAGTGTTGTTCGCAAGGATTGCAAATGAGGGAAGTGTGACCCTGCCATTTGTTGTGCATGTGTATTTTAGGGCTTCTAACACATAACAAAACAAAAGAAGGTAGCTTTACTTTAGGTGTGAACATGAAATGTATTTACTAAATATTCTGAAGAGACAAGTTCAAACAGGAGAAAAAGGCGTAAGGACACCAGAGACGTTCTGATCAAGAAAGATAGGCTTAAGCAGAGATTTACCCTTGTACTCAAAGAGCAGCAAGAAAGCAGTCTCGATTTTTCTTACCATCACAATATGTCAAGGGCAGTGAGCACATTTTGCCTCTTGATTTTTACAGGCAATGCTGACACGAGTAGAATATTATTAGAGAGAACTGGAATATTATTAGCATACATAGATATATTTTTTTTTCCCCAAACCCTATGTTTGATTTCTGTTTGGAAATCCAGTGCAGAATGCTATGTGTTTATTAGCAGCACAAGCTTATTGAGAGCCACGACGTAGTGGACAGATCCAGCTTCTCAGAGGTTTTCTGCACTGGTGGCAGAGAGCATCCTTCACAAGGGAGGAAAGATGATGCAAAGCTGTCAGCTGTACATAAAAATTACCCCCAAACTGCAGAGAGCAGATGGCTGTTAATGGCAAGTGTTTTTAACATAGCTTTATTGTCCCATATTGGGACATTAACTTGTCTCTCTGTTTTGGTTTTTTTAAAAAGTCACTTTGTAAAAATGACACCTTGGCATGACTTGTATTTTCCTGTTTGGTTTCCATGTCATGGTTGCCCAATTTTCTGCAGTCAGTGTGCTCAACAAGCTATTAGTGTATATTTCTGTTTCATACATTCTCAGTGATTAGTAACAAAAACCCCCCTATTTTTTTAAGGAACACAATGAGTGATTTTTTTATTGGACTGATTCTTACTGCAAAAGAAGAATAAATGTTGCTTGTTTCCATGTGCTAAGCTGATATTTACAGGACTAAATACACAACATCAAACTTGCTTGGACTAGCAAATGTGATAAAAGAAGAAATAGACAGAAAAATGCATATGGAACACCCTTAGCTTTTCTGTTTTCTTAACTGCAGGTTGAAAGCTAGCTTTTGGGTGATTAAACTTTTCATTTGGTTATTAAGTGATAGACATCTTGCTGAACCCAAGCATGCTGCAACAAGCACAGGAAGAGTGTTTATTTAAAGCAGACACAAAAGATTGCACAAAGAGACCCTTAAACAAAACACAAATGTCAGCAAAACTAAACAAAGTAATCATGCACAATTTAAGACTTGATAGAGGCAGGCAGTGAATTTGTGACAGTTCCTGAATAATCCTTTAGAAAGAGTCACCCTGGTGAGTTGGGAAATCTGTTTGTTTGTTGCAGTTTCTTATCTTTTCCCTACAGGAAATGTAGGAAAGTTGCACGTGAGACCCGTGTGCTCACCAGGCTTGGCCTGGGATCGGTGGGTTCGCACGTGGCAGCAGTGTCACCCCGCAGCACAGGGCTCAGGTGGGTGTTCCTGGGGATTTCAGGCTAAAGAGGTGCAGCCCAGCCGGAGGGCTGGAGCCGTGCAGTGAGGCTCCTGCCTGGCTTTGCCTTCTTCCCTGCTGCTTTGTGCTGCCGAGGCGTGTCAGTGCTCCAGGCTGCCTGTCAGCCCGTGCTGCCAGCCCACCGGGAACGGGGGTGATGGCTGAGACACTCAGCTTGTGCTGGAGCTTCGTGCTGCCGTGGTTCTGCTACGGAGATCTTTGTCCTGGGCTGTCGCGAGCAGAGGAGACTTGTAGGGACCTCGTGGTATCACTGCAAGAGTGGGAACCAGCTCTTAGCCAGGACTCTGCCCTTCCCTTAGTGTGTAGGAAAATCACCCAACCTTTCTGTGACCTGGGCTTCGTCCTAGGTGAACGAGCGATGGCATTCATCATGAGACCTGTGGATTAGAAACATGATGCAAATATCCAATTCTTTTTCTTTTCTTGGGGGGGAGAGTTTGGACCTGGGAAAAGCCACATAGCTGATGATTACTCTGTAATCAATTCTTCTCTGTTCTGAACAAAACGGTAGTCAGCTTCTTGAATATTATCCAGCTTCCCTCTTCCTGCCAGTCTCAGCGTCTATTCTTCTCTCCAGAGCCCTTGGCACAGCATTTAACCACATCAGAGTTTCACCAGTTGCAACATGCAGCTCCTCTTGAGTTGGAGTGAGAGAGGCTCCAAGGATGTGGCAGGGAGGGCGAGTAGTCACTGTAGAGGACAGAAAACTAGTAATAAAACAATACACAAAACATCTTCATTTATTTTTTATTTTATTACAGAAATAGAGGAAAATGGATGGAAGGAGGTAAAGGAATGTGAGATTGAGAGAGATACTTATGACAGTTGTTCCAAGAACTGGTTTAGAACAATTAACGAGGAATAGAAAAGAGGCTTCAAAGACTATTTTTGGTCAAATAAGTCTTTTAAGGGTCATCACCACTAAGGAGCTGGGAATCAGAAAATTGATCGGAACATTAAGACCTCTGAGAAATCTGCTGGGATTCACATCAGCCTAATGTCTAGAAAAATGTCTCATCTTGAGCTCATTCTGTCTGGATGGAAAAAAATAAGTCTTTCAGATGATTATCAAGACTTTTTCTTGTGTGTTAACCTAAGGCCTATCTTCTTTTGTGTTTTCACTGCCAAATTGCAGTTCCAGAAAGCAGCTGACGAGGAAGAATAGCAGCTATGTTGCATTGTACTGACACTGACTTTCATAAAGCAAGATGAAGGCAATAATCGGTGTGTTTTCTTGTTCTGCTCTAGAAATAATTGTACAGCTGTCAAGTTCTCAGCCAGGGAAACAGATCCAGGACGGTGCAGCAGTGAACATGTACTGGCCAGTACAACAGCTGTCAAATTCTCAGAAAACAAACCCACACAGTGCAGCAGTAGATCTCAGTAGACCAAGATAACTTAATTTCCATGTGCACCTTTGTATTTTCTGCTGCCTTCAAAACATCTCCTGTTTAATCGATCAGTAGAAGGGGCTGATAAGTGTTTTCATTGTATAGGCACGAAGTTGTTCCATGTTTAACAACAAAACCTGTTTAACAACAGGAAAGTGTCTGTAATGGCACCAGTGACCCATATAATCTAACTTGCAATGGACTGTTCTTGTACTCTTTTAATATTGGCATTTTTAATTAAATGGCTTCTGTTTTCAAGTCAGTGACTAAATTGCAATTGTGAAGTAGGTACTGTTGTAACAAGTGCTGAAAAGTGATCTAAACAAAAGGTTGGAAACAGTTGCACACACACATTCTTTGGTTCCAGAGCTTTAAATCAATTTAAATGGAGGATCAAATTTTTCAGTCACTAAATTCAGTGAAAAGCTCTGAGTGACCGGTGCTGCTGTATAGATTTTAGAATCATTAAGAAGTCTAATTCTTCTAACACAGTATCTTTTCTTTCATTATGCAGTACCACAGCTAGCAGCGTTTTTCTTGACTTGACCTACAATGACTGGAGTTCTGTTTATTGTTCCTGTAATATTGTAGCTGCATGTTTTGTCTTACTCTTTGGAATACTTGGTCAGTTTAGTATTTGGAAACCATGGTTTTGAAGCAGTGAAGTGTTTACCTGCGTTATGACTATGATCCTTATGTACTTTACAAACTTTGTTTTGATATAGCTCAGAATAAGGCGAGGTTTCTTTTTATGGCTAAGCTTGAAGGTTCCCCTTATATGCAGCAACAAAAATATTCCACGTTTCATACCACGTGGGATCCTGTGGTTTGCAATGAGCAGCCAGCTCAGTGTTTCATTGAGCTGCTTCCTAAGAAAATTCTGCATTTGACCGTAATTTTACCAAGCAGTTTCAAATAAAAATAGCAACAAGCTGTAAATTCTTTTCCAGATAAAGAAGCTTGTGCATCAGTGTGATATAATGCATTTAACTTTTTTGGAGGCTAGCAGTATCAAAGAGCCCTGGTTGTTGACCAGAGGCCTCAGTGCCAGGTGGTGTACAAGATCAAGGGAGGATGTGGCAAGAGGCAGACACAAGCTACAGGTGGGGAATGGAAGGGCTTGGGAAAACTGTGTCAGGCTATACAGCCAGCAGGGATGGCAGCTTGTCAGCTGTTTAACCGTGGTTAAATTGCACATCTTTCAATACTAAGGCTAGAAGGATGAGCTAGTTGGTTCTTAAATGTATAGGTAGTGTAATACCATTGTGTGTCATACATGAGTATTACTCATCTTTCAAATATACTTAAATCAGGGATTTAAATATATAGTAGAAACAAATTTCATTACCAGACTAGAAGACAAAAAATATAAAGATGGGAGGTTTCTGCAGATGCCAACTGCCAGTCATTCAGGATGAGCTCTGAACCAGCTTTCGCTGTACATGGTAAAGTCACAGGGCATGCTATTTAATGAACATCTGTTTAGTGTGCTGTCAGGTCTCTATAGTACTTAATATAGAGCCTATTCTGAACTGCAAAACAAGGAACACCTCTTGTAGGTGTATGGCAAGCTAGAAGTTTCTGTCAGATGGTGGCAAGAATGTGGCTTTTCAGGTCTTGCTGGAGACTTCAGCTAAATTCAGGCCACGGAGTATCTGAAACTGTTGGGATCCTGTTATGCCAGACCCAGTAAGATTCCCTGTTCTCTTTTGTGTCTCAATGCATTGAAAAAGATTATCAGAATAAACCCCATGAAACTATCCAGCTGCTAACAAGAAATTAAAAAGGCATAGGAAGCTGTGATCACTGTCTTTAGTGGGTCATTTACTGAGTCCACACCTGAAATTCTGAGAGTCAAATGAATTTTTTGTAACTCATTTCAGTGGATTTCAGCTCAGACTCTGCAGTAGGTTTCAAACTCTGTCTGCTTTTATTAGGTTAGTCTTCCTCCCTATGAAGTAATTGAAAAGGGTTACTGAGGCTATAAAATACTAACTAACCGAACTTTTTGAACTATGAATATTTTAGCATAACAAATTATGCTTTCCAGTTCAATTTAGAAGAAAGTTGGAAGCAGAAGTCAAATTTCAGGTAATGCGCATGAACAAGTTGCATAAAAACCCCCTCAGTAATTCTGTCTATACGTGGACTTGAGTTGATGGCAAATGTTTGTTGTGTGCAGTTCAGGTAAAGCAGGATAAGGTTTTCTGAAATTCTAAAATAAAATGGTAACAAAATTCTAAAAATGTAATTGTTCTATCTTAAAATTCAAAACATTCTAAACATGTGGGTAAAATTAATTATTGCTGCAATAGGTATTGCATGTTGGATCACTTGAGACAAAAGTGATACTGGTTAGTGCAGCTCTTTTGTCAAAGGAAGAATTGCCCAACTCCTTTATTGAGTTGTAACACCTGAGTATGCTTGATCCGGCTTAATTATCTCTTTAGACAAATTAAAAGCTTTACAGCTGGTTTATTTGGCTTGGGCTTGTGATGTAAGTTTTGCAGTAATACCCTGTGATGTTACTTAATGCATTAGATGTTTTTTTATACGGAAAAATCAGGGCTTAGAAAATATTGCTTAGACCTTTTATAAGATTTTCATTTGAACAAAAGGATAATGTCCTTCCCTATTCATTCTTAAACATTTTAGAGGGGAGTTTTCCTATCTGGTGTTGATTCAACATCTGTGTCATTTATTGAAAAGATGCAAAATGTGGTCAGTGACGGGACAACAGTGAGACCAAGAAACCATCAATCTCATGTTTAATAGGCAACACCTTATTTTAGAGAGAAATATTGTATTAGTGAAATTTGTTTTATGTATTTCACTCTATTGCGAGAGTACTTTAAAGGAGCCCAGATCCTTACATAAGAGAATTTTCTGTGTGAATCCTAAAAGAGAGTATTTTCTATACAAAATGCTCTTAAATTTATGGGCAGTATTATGCTCTTGCAACTATTTGGTTCTGAAGGACAAAGTCACTCTGGAAACGCAATGCTGAGGTCATTCTTCTGAAACAGAAAATGCCAGGGTTGATACTGATATGAACTTGTTGCTTACATGATTGCACAAGCTGCTTCTCAGGAAAAGGGCCCTGCCTCAAAGAACTTGTAGTTGGGACAAAGAAAAGGAAAATGTTAGAGCGCAGGGGGTGCAGATAAAACACAAACGTGATCGTGGATAAGGAAATGCAGGTCTGGTCTGCTGCCTCATTTTCAGGGAAGCAGAGACTTGTGGGTGTTTCAACAGAGGTCTGTTATTTGTGCACAAGTTTAAATTAATTCTCAAAATAATTTTAGACAAGAACTTTGGACTTTAGTGGAGCAGTTCCTCTAATTTTTAACCTGCCTAAGGGACAGACTGGAGCTAGCAGGAAACTTTCTGCCAAAAGAGTTTTCCATCAGAAAAGGCAGATTCATTGATACCAAAATATTTTGCAAAACCATAATTTTTTAGTGACTTTCTACAAAGACATGGGATGGGTTCTGACAGGCTTCATGCCTGGTTTCATGGCTCCTGGCGAGCTGTGAGGTCTGTGGCTCTGGGATAGCCTTGATATGGGATATGCTGGGTGCCTCTGGAGATCCCCGAAGACCTGGCATATACCATGGGTACTCTGAGGGCTTCTGGGCAGCATGCCACACAACTGGAAGTGTAGGAGCCACGATTCCCAAGCTCTGTGATATCCTGCTCTCTTATGGCTCGCAGGGCTTTGAACCCCTGGTCGGTTCATTGGGGCTGATGGGGCAGGGGGAAGCCAGGAGCACTTGGTGACATTGCTGAGCCAGGAGTCTTGCTGTGCTTTCAGGCTTGACTGTGCTCTGAAATGATGTAACTGAAGCACTGATTATTTCTAACAAATTGCTTAAAAAGTTCTCCTGTGTAGGAAATGTCAGGATCTGTATTGCACAGGGGAGTGCACTGCCTGTCTTCCCGGCCACCTGCTTGGGGAATTACCTGTGGACAGGATGGCAACAACCTTGTGACTCCCAGAGCTGAGGTGGCATCGGGGCTGTGCTGCAGGTACTTGGGGCCAAAACTGCTCAGGGCAACTGCAGGCAGTGCCTTGGACTAGAGCTGCTGTATCACTCTACTGACAGTGAAATGGCAATTATATTCATAATATTTTGGTTTCATAAGGAAGTCTTTGTGTGGGAGTAGAGTGCATATATTACCTGTGTGTGTACAAACAAGCAAAAGTCAGACATGTATTTATCTATATAAATGCCACTTTCAGAGCAGTATAGGGTCTGCAGATCCTTCAGGCAGATGTCAACATCAGACGAGTTGGGATGGTTTCTTTGTTATGTGTTGCGAGTGTTCCTGATACGCTCCTGTTGTCAAGAGGAATGGTTATGATGTGGGTTCTGATGTGGTTTTTCTGAAAACCTCAGTATGTGTAGGAACATAAATAGTTGTGTTGTCTTAGATGCTGTGGAATGCTGTAAAGCCATAGGCTGGGGCGCACTGAAGGACAGGGGTTAATTTCAGTAGTTGAAGGCCCTTGAGACTCCTGGAGGGCAAAACAAGCATTTGATCTGTGTTGTGAGTCTGTGTGTGTGTCTCTGTATGGGTGTACGCTTTAGAATGGCATTTGGTTTTACAATGCAAAATTGCAGACACAAGTAAGTGGCCATAGGGGGAGACTTCCAAAAATAAAAATGCCAGCAAAGTTATCCCATGCTTGCTGACTTCTGGATCATGGTTCATCAGTGAAAGTTAAATTTTTAGCTGCCGTTTGGTGCCTTTGGCAGTCTCCCTATAGACTTCTAGCAGTTCACATTTTGCTGTTTGCTGCAAGTGCTCAAGGGTTTGTTTGTTTCTCCTGATGTAAAACCACTGAAGTTGGAGATGCAGAGAAAATATACGGGCAGAGTCGAATGGTGATTGCTTCTGAGAATTAATTCCACACTGCCTTTCTGAAGGTTCAGTGCGTGTTAGATGCAGTGCAGTGGCATGACGGACTGGTAAATATCACTTACCGAGCCCATCACTCATTGCAGAAGAGGACCTGGACCATGCAAATTGGATGATGCTGTGTTTGAGAACCAGACAGCCCATAATTTTAATCTGTTAAAAAGGATTATGAGTGACATCGATGAAATACAGTGTCAATTCTTTGCAAGATGCCTTTTCTCTACAACAGCATCTGGAAGCAGAGCCCAGCAGCAGCACTGAACGCCCACTCAGAGGCCTTCACCAACTTTGATCTCCTTTCAGAAATAAGCCTAAAACAATGTCCCATTGGAAACCAAAGAGGTAGAACTACTTTGCCACGCAGAGAGTTGAACCTTCCCACACATGTGTTTATTAATGTGAACGAGCTAATGCAGCTGTATTAACATCATAATGTTCAGCAGCCTTTAAGCTGCCAACAAACTTGTTTGAAGACAGTCCAGTGCTCCCTGGACACACTTGACTCGCTGTTCCTTTTTGCAGCAAAGTCACTGTTAGGATGTTAGAAGAAGATATTCAGTAGTTTCTACTTTAATTGATAGATTTTTTTCATAATTAACATGTGATTTCTTTATAAACCTGTAGGGAGAAAATTCTGTTCAGTCACCACTTTCTCCTGACCAAAGCGAGTCCACTGCTCATGAAAATGGAAGGATCACTGTTTTCCCAATAAGCAGTCTTGATAAGATACATTAAAAACTGCTTCCAAGCTATGTAGCATTAGATTCACTTCCTTTTGGAAAGAGCCAAACCTAAGTTGTGTGTGCATGTGACTAGACTAACCAAATCTGTCTTGCAGAATTTGAGGAAACACTTGAAGCATAAGTATTGAGTGCATCTAGCAATGATGCTCCTTTCTCAGTTTCTTGTTATCTGTACCTTTAAAACTACCAGATAGATTGTGTTTGAAGTCAGATTGAAAAGAAAGAAAAAAAAGGAAGGAAAAAATAATTGAATAAGAAGCAGAGTCCCAGTTCCCTAGTTTTCCCTTAATATTTCTTCTATTCCCTAAACTGTACTCTGGGCTTGTAGGCTCACCATCTGAAAGTGGAATGTTTCTAATGCCAGCAGTACCCAAGTCAGTGTCATAGAAATTGATGTGAGCTCTGTATCACTGTGATACTCTCCTGTCCCTTGCAGGGATTTGGGGATAGACAGTTATTAAGTGTGACTAGGAATTGAAATTTAAGGAGTGATCAGTTCAATGGCTACTTCTTGCTCAAGGCATGGTATGTAGTTGGTTGACCTAGGCAAGGAAAAAGCAAAAAATCACCCTGACAGCATGTGATATATCAAAGGACAGAATTTCTGTGATTACTGTATCCTCTCTGAAAGCTCTTTGTTAATTAAAAGATATGCTTCCATTGCCAATCTGTTGTAGTAATAGTCTAATCCTAAACATAAATAGACCTTTTCAAATTAATTAGCTATGAATATAGTGATTGCTCCATCACCACATTTAAGATCCTTTCTTGCAAACTTTAACTCATGTACATATGTCAGTCTAATCCGTGTGACTACTGAACATGAGTAAGCCTCACGTGCAGAAGGGAAATTTTCCTGGGTAAGACCTGTAGCTGTGTTTGACTGGGAGGTATTGCCAAGATTTCAAAGTGTGGAGTACTAGTAGGACACCGAATACGTACAGATAACTTGTTTCCAAAAATAACTGTTGTGGGTGTTTCAGTTGAAGGGAACACTAGTAAATATGACCTCAGGGAACTGATACCTATTTTTACGGGGATTACTGTAGCAGAAATCAAGCACTGTTTCTGTATGGCACAGAGAAACATTTACAGCTGCCTGCTTCTTTGATGCATAATTTTCCTTTCGTGTGAGCATTTAATGCTTTTTTAGAATTCCATAATTTTCAACTGTTTTTGTAACTTCTGGGTCATGTAACTTTAACCACACTCCGACTGAGGGATCCTCATGCAGCCTCTTCCAGCTGACAGTCCTGAGGCTGGGACGTGGCACACTTAACCAGTCCAGTGGAGCTTCTCTGGAGGTGCTTCAGACCTAAACTGACAAGGCACAGTAAGGGAGTGAGAAGATGTGTCCATACGACTGCGCTTTGTGGAACAGACAGAGGAACAGCTACATTGTGCAACATCTGGGAAGACTGATCAGCCCTGCCCAGGCAGGAGCACCATGTCTGTTGTTTTTAGGATCTAAGATAGCTGTGAATGAGTTATGTGGAGATTGAGTCATGTTTCTCTGCTTGGCCCCACCTGGTGCTGTGCAGACACGCCTGGTAGAGGAAGAGCTGCCTACTCCACGTCACACAGCGTGGCTCTACCTGCAGGAGCACCTGGCTGTCCTGTTCAGCCAGGAGCTGCACTTGCTCAACCTCTCGTCTCCATCAGTCCCTCGCTGTAGTTTGTCACAACCAACATGTGGCGAGCACTCCACTGAATTTTTTGCCTTCTCTTGGAACCTAGAATGGTGTTTAAATATGTGAATATTCTTTGTGTCCGAGATAAGTGGTTGAAACAACTTGTGAAGGAGATTATCCAGATTGTTCCTGTTTTTCTGATGTACCTGGCTGTGCTTTTTGTAATGGCTCAGTTTTTAATATTGCATAACTTCCAACATCAATGAGAAAAAACCCCAGCAAAATGCATCTTCAAACGCAAGCTGCATTATTTCTGGATTTGGCAAATCAGAGTCTTATTCTGCAATCAGTTGGTAAGGCTAAGTGAGCATACAGATTTAAGAGCAGAGAACAAATAGCATTGTGGCAGACACCTCAGTGAGAGACATAAAAGTTCAAGTATTATCAGCACTGCCTTATCTGCAGCACAGCGTGCCAGCAGCCCAATTGCTAGGTTATTTCTGATGGATACGTGTCATGGATTGCATCATTTTAATTGCTAGTACTCAGGTGTCTGTACTTGCTTTCCAAGAGGCCAGCATAAGAGCCAGCTCTGGGCCTTGGAAGAACAGGCCACTGCCTAATTCATCAGCCTGTAGCTGCCTGTCAGGTCTGCCTGGGGATGAGGAGACGATGGTCGGCTGTTTCGGCTTGTGCAGCCCTTCCTGCCTGTGTGGGGAGGGGATGGAAGGAGTGGGGAGGTGAGGAGCAGTTTTACTGCACCAAGAACTGCTCCTCTCTGTAGCAGTTGCCATCATCTTCCACCTCAGCTTCCCTTTAGAGCTCTTCTGCAGCCCCTGGTCCTTCCTCTTCCACTTCTTCTGCCCTGGAAGGTGAGGGGCCTCATTGCCTTCTCTCGTCCCCAGTGACCCAAAGAAGGTGGATATGGAGGTCTCGCCTGTCTGAGAACCCTTATCAAGACAGTGTGTCTTCTGAACAAAAATGTTTTTCACAGTCTTGTTGTTCCTTTAGAAGGTGTTTTGTGCTGGCTTGTCTATACCAGTTAACTTTGACTTGTAATTGCTAATGAATGTCCCGTCACTCTGAGTCAAATTGCTTACTGGGGCAATCTTCTGCCATTAAACCAGGACTGAGACTGTATTTGCAACAATGAGACATACTGGTGAAAAAGCACACTACTGGAAATTAGCAATTAGAATAAGAGGCACTGACTTCATTTTAGGAGCCTTAATACCAAAGCAAGGGGATTTTCTTGCATCTGTACCTTCTCTCCATTTTTAGTTGAATTCTGTGCTTAAAGAGTTCATTTTGTTTTCTTTCATCTGGATATTTTACTTCTAGCAAGAAGTATACAAAAGTAGGGAGGTCACGTTTGCTGTAACGGCACTGACAGAACTGGGTTTTCCAGGAATAAATGCTTAGAATTAATTTTATTTCTGGGTGGGAATAATGACACCTCCGCATTTTGCTCTGGGCAAATTATTAACTATTTCCCCTGGAATTACTAAATATGGTGTGGTGGGTTAACATGTCCAGCTGCCAGCTGCCCACATCACCCCAGCCCTCAACTCACTCCCCTCCTCAATAATAAGATGTAAAATTATGTGGGTTAGATAAAGCCAGGGAGATCACTTCCAATTACCCTCAGAACATGCTTGACTTGGGGAAAATTAATTTCATCCATTGCCAATTAAAATAGAGTTGGTTGGTGAAAAACTAACCCCCATGGGCTGCAGTCTCTCAGGGTACACCTGCTCCTGTGGGGGCTCCTCAGGGGTGCAGGGGAATCCCTGCTCCAGTTCCTGGAGCATCTCGTCCCTCGTTTCCCCTTGGCCCCAGGGCAGGCAGGGCTGTTCCTCACCCCCACTGCCTGCGGGGCTCTGCCTGCTCTTAAACGTGTTCCACAGAGGCTGCACCGGCTGCTCTGGGGACTTGGCCATACCCCACGGTGGGAACTGCCAGGGGCCTCCCTCCAGCCCCACCCCCCTCAATGGGGGTCCCTGCAGTCCCCCTGCTGCTGCAACCTGGAGAAGGACACCCAAAACATGAGAACGCTGGAGAAGTGTGGCCAGAATTGCTGAATGCCAAACTCTGGAGGCACGGGGTTGTTAACTAAGTTTGGGCTGGGGTCTCCTGCTCACATCTGGTCCTCATGACTGCTGTACACCTCCCAGTACACCTGCTGGTAGCCAGCTGAGTGCAGTACTGGGAGCTAAGGGGGAAGGATGGGCTGACCAAAGGGTGGTAGGGCAGCTGCAGAGACCCCAGGTGTGACATGCCCAGCCTCTAGGGGAATATCCTTTTGGCAGAGAGGTTCTCACTGTGCAGGCTTTTAGCAAGTCTCCCTTGTCTCTGTGAGTGTGAACATGCTGATGTGAGAATATATGACCCAGCTTTTCAGTCTTCCTAAAGGCTCTTAGACACACTCTGCAGAAAATAAGGTGGCACAATGTCAGTGACCTTCATGCTGAAGACAGGATTTCCCAATTTTGAGGTAATTACCCTGTTCTGGAAGCTCCCAAGGGGTTTTTGAGTGTTTGGAGAGGTTCTGCACAGGCACTGCAGTTAATTTCTTTGAGATTTGAAGCAATACCTGGAGTGATCTGAACATACGCTGTCCTTTGCTGTATAGGTTCTTTCAAATAAATATCTACATCTTATTGCAGACTGTTCAGCCTTAGGTCCTACTCCTGGGTCCTCTTTTACAGTTTTGAACCTTACTGCTGAGTGCAGGCCAGCTGTGACAGAAGATCTTACAGTTGCCTCTGCAGCTTGTGAACCCCTTCTCGCTCTATAGACCCACCCCTGGGAAGCCAAAGGCTCTCAGGAGGCACACCAAAGAGAGCTTTGGGAATTTCTGCTTTTTTATTAAAAACTTGCCAGTTGGGAGGATGCAGCAAAATCTTCAGTCAGAAGCAGAGAGGGTTGGAGTGAGCAGCAGATCAGCAAGGCAGCTTTCTGTCAGATGTGGGATGTTAGTCCAGCAATCAGATGTCACCACTGACACTGGTGGAACAGTGTCAATGCTTGCTCTTGGCAGCAAGTCCAGCTTGCTTTTGTTGAGCTCGTGAGTGCCAAAGTCAGCAATAAACGTGTCAGTAGGCATAGAGCTTGCTCTGGGTGGACTGATGGTCACTCCCTGGCTGGAGGTGAGCCACGCTGACGTGTGCTCATTGCCCAATGTTGCTTGGAGAAAACAGCTACAAAACTCAGTTATGAATGCTGCAAGGTGGTTGTAAACATCCTGAGTGTGATGACAGTGAAGAATGTCTTAGTATGCTGGTTTCTGCTCTGGTTCTGAAACGCTGGCTGAGAACCCCAAGGGGTACTGAGGGCATAATGCAGTCATTGCCCTCGTGTTTCTGTGCCTCATGGTTTTGCTGCATTGGGTTTATCAAAAGCCTTGTTTTGTCAAGTGCAGCAGAAGTACACACCTTTATTTCCACAGTGGAGTTCAGTAGGAAAGTGTGCCATAGATCAGGGACCCTGCTTTATAGCACCAGAACATACAAAACATGTGGCAGAGAGAATATTTGAATATGGAAGTGGCTGAGAAAGATGCTTTCCTCATCAGGATACTTACTTACTCTTTCTTTTGCCTTCCTGTCTTATCAGAATTGTATCTTGCTTGCTTAGGTTTAATTCTGTTGTGTCATTTTCTTACAATCTCCTATCTCTCCTTTTCCTACCTCACATATTTTGTTTCTTATAACTAAAGTGTTGCCCTCACCTGAATATGCGTGCCCTTGCTTGATATTTTTGAACTTGGAAAAGGAACCTGTATCCTTCAAAGGTGAAACACTGGGATGCTGTGAATCGTTATTGCTGTTCCCTACCTTACAGGAGTTGTAAGCTGAGTTTTAAAGGTGGTACTTTCACTGCTGTGAGTGCATGGCCTGTTCTCAGTTCTGACACAGACATCCATGAGAACAAGTCATTCACGGTCACATTCTTGAAAGAGCTCTCTGCTTTTTCTTTAGCCACTTAAATGTGGTAGCTTTCTGTATCCAACAACCACAATAGAAGCTTTAAATCCTTTTGAAAATTTTCTTTTTAGTACTTCCCTTTTTCATGGGGGCATTATGAGGCAGCTGGAAGTGATTGCTACAATAATTACGAACTAATATAAATGATGGCATCTTCAAGTCCTGAAATAAATTTATACAATTCAGCAAGGTTCCTTCTCACAGCCATTCATTGTGAGAGTATTCAAACTTAAATGACTTAAGATGTTACAAAGGCAGAGTAAAAAGCAGCATTTTTCAAAACAGGAAGTAGAGCAGAACAATTACTATTTAATGATACTGGAATTGGAAAACATATGATGAAGCAGGAGTGTCAAGTTTACTGTGCAGCTTGCTACTAGGGCAGGATGCTTTTTGGCAGATATTACCCTATTTCTGTTTTTCTGCTTATACATCTATCCTGGCGATATGAAAGGATTCCAGTAAAAGCTAATCCAATTCTTGGAATCCCCCATCTCTCCCCCCTTCACCAATCCAAGGCTTGTTCAGGGAGCTGCTTCAGCTTTTCCGCTCGAAGGCTGGCAGGACGGTTCTCCGGGCGGATCAGAGCGCTGCAGCCCTTCGGGCTCGGCGCCGCTGTGGGATGGCCCTCATTAGGTGAAATAACCCCGAGCTTGTTGCTGCCTTGCAGCGTGTCCTCTGACAACACATCCTTTACTTAAGCAGACTTGATTAAGGATGGGTTTTTATTGCTTTGAAGATCATTATACCAAATATCAGTCAAACCAATATAAAAATTTCTTAGCGCAATTTTTGACTGGAAAGACAGCACAGGACCCCAACTTCCCCAAGACTAAAATATCTTTATGTATTTGTCAATAACCTCATCCAAGCTGACATCAAGAGTAGCTCCATGTGAATCATGCACCATCTCTTTTTTCTTGTGTTTTCTCTCCCTGTAGCCTAAAAAACAAATTTAAATTTTGCCAGCAGTGAGGTATGTTATACCAAGCATTTTATTTAGAGGTTGCTCATTTCCATGGCAGTTTTGAAACATCAAATCTATTTTTAAATCCTTCTGCATATACTAGCTTATATGATCTGTGTTTCTCTATGCTTACTGTCCATTTCCTTGGGGCATTGACAAAGAAAGAAATTTTCTGTTCCTTAACTGCATCTGTATCATCTTCCAGTCCCTTACCTGAAGTTGTAATCCCTTGCATATGACATTGCAGCTGGGTGTGCAGATGACATCTCCAGCAGAGGTTTGGCTTCAGCTGGGGAATGAATGCCATGAGCAGATGAGGTCTCGGAAGACACTTACTGAGCTTGAATGGTGATTTTTATAATGAAGATTGGCAGATGAAAAAATACAGAGATTTAGGTTATGTGGTAGAAGAGCCAAAAAATTCTACTTACAGGTGAAGTGTACCGTGATTACTCATTCCATCTTGAAACCTTCTGTAGGTTAAAAAATGCTCTTAATTCAAACTGAAATGGATTTTGAATATTTTAAGTATGCTAAGTTGTTTGGGCAAGTACTTACCAGTAATGTTCCTGTACTGACAACTGCCCTGCCTAATTAACAATGCAGGTAATACGACCACTGTGATTTCTCCCTGTTGGATGGTCAGTGGTTTTGGCTCTTTTGCCTCTTTGTTTCAGCTTTCCTTTACTGGATCTTTGTAGCTCTGTGGTTTACCTGAATGGTATTTTGTAGTCCAGATTTTTACAAAGTTACTCTAGAAGTTCAGAACCTTTAAAAATCACAGCCTGCTTAGGTCTGGTGGAAGCCTTGGGGGGGAAAAATATTTTGTCAGGTTTATTTTGAGGAGAGCAAAGACTTGCTGTGAGTGTTATTGTGCGATTGAAATGTAAATGTCCATTTCTTCTCTACAGCCCCTTGCAAGAGATTGAACTGTCCTTTACGTTAACTTTTGCCTGGGTATATGCTTGGGAATTTAGCAGCTTTTGGGACAGAATTGGCTTTCACTTCAATCAGAATATCTCACTGATAGCAGATCTTCCATAATTCTGGCAGTGAAAGACACCCACCTCCACAAAGAAGCAGATTTTCCTTCATTGTCACCAAGCTCAGCGACTGTCTCTTGTTTACTGAGGAGAGAAGCCAGACTTGCTAAAAATGTTGTGATATTTAGCAACATTAGTTATAGTCACTACATCACCCTGCTGCTTTGCTTTCTGCCTTTGCTCGCTGACAAATGACAGAGTAGTACAAGCAATATGTAACTTGCCTCCATTTGTTTTGATAAGAGTGTGATTTTTATTTTTTTTTTGCAGTACAATTCAAACAGAGAAAAGGAGGGTCAGTGCAGTCGGGTAATCTGGTACAAGCTCACCTGCTTGTTTCTGAACCAAAGTTCAGTTCCATGTTTTAAACTAGTGATGCAACCTTGTTTTAAAGATCAAGTAGAGATGATTTGTCACTTCAGTAGTGACACCTGCCACCCTGGCTTATGCTGCTCTGCTGTTCCCATTTCAGGAGCTTGTGCTATTTGTGAAAATGAACTGAGTCACCATTGTCAGGGCATGATCATTATTTTGTGGAGAGCTGGATGCAATTGGATATTCTAAACATAAGCTCTGTTTTGAATATCAGAAATACAGACAACAAAACAAAGCTCCAAGCCATGGTAGGATCCAAGAGGCGTCTTCACAGTCCTCATCAAGCCTTAATTCACAACAACAAGAAGCCATATTAAGTTTGTTCAAAACATTGGGCAGATCTTTATAAGACTGTTAGTTGAGCAAAAATTTAGAAATTTTTATCTTTATTGGACTGTGCAAAGAGCCCTCCAGAGAGAGCTTTTGTAGATGTGCTAAAAGGGCAGGTGTCGGTGTGCCTGATATTGTCTTTTGCAAAAGCAATGGGTCTGTCACCCAAATGAGGAGTTATGGTGAGGCTTAGGGTTAGGGTGGCAGGGATAATTTTATCCATCAAGGCACAGAATTCAGCAAAACTGATGGTAGTAAAACCAATGTCTCCTCTGGACTATTGCTCTGTGGTCAATCCCACTTCTAAATTGTAAATTTTGGGATTTTTTTAGCATTTCTGCTAGGGACTTAACTATTGAAAGGGTCAAGAATCCAGCTTATTATTTTTGCAGTGCTGGAAGAGCCTGTTGTCAACGGGGCTCTAAAGCTACCGAGACTGTTTTGAAGGTTTGGAACTGTGGTGCTGAAGGTGTCTCAAATTAATGAACAGTGCCTTATGTTTTACTCCAAGGATTGATTTTTCTGGCCTGAATTAATGTTTGCTTTAATTTTGGGTCAATTTTTTTACCCAAATTGACTCAGCCTTGGAAAATTGTGATTCAAGATTCCATGGTGGTGGTTCAAGATTTTTAAACCGTGGTACAAAAATTTTGAAAGTTAAGGGTCAAGATTTTTTTTCCCCCAAGATTCTGGAGCCTACAGAGAAATGGGAGTTGAGTGGTGCAGGTAGGTGCTGATGAGTTTGGGGAGTAGTTCCCTGGGTATGTCTGAGGAGTTGTCTATTTTTTTTGATTTTTTTTTCACCAAGCTGGCTGACGAGGTACAAATGTCAGCTTCTCTGCATCCAATCTAAGGACTCTCCTATGCTCATTCCTGTCTGATCAGATGATCTCTACCCTGAGGAAAGAGCGAGGAACCAAATGACAGCTGCAGCTTTTCAAAGTCATAAAAGAGGGAAATATGTGTGTATGTATTTATTTATTTATTTTCTCTTCTTATTCTGTATTTTATGCTGAGGCTATGAAGACTATTGAACTTTTTTTTTTGAGCCCTTAAGGTATATCCAATGTCACTCAGACATCAAAGCTCCAGAGCTGAAATGGAAAGAGAACAACCAAATTGCATTTAAAGGTTAATAAAATAATGCTTGTGTTTTCTGTTGTCACAGAATACTAAAAAGGAAAACATTACCTTCGTGTTTACAAAGGTTAACAAAAAATAGAGAAATGTGAAGTCAGCTGTGATTAGCTTAGCCTTTGTTCTAAAAATGATACATCCTTGTGTTATATCAGAGACAGGATGGGCTCTTGAAGCTCTGCTTTTTTGTTTTGCCAGATACGAAATGATCTCAGTGGCCACTGATAACTCTGTTGTAGTTTATGTGAGTTTATTACATCTAATTGAAAACTAAAGGTTTACCCTAACATGAGAATTTCCTGTCTTTAGTCTCTTGGAATCTGGATGTCTTTTGCCTGTGTAAAGCTGAATATTACCATCCTTACACTGCACATATTGGCTGTGCTTGTAATGGGTGCAAGAATAAAACCAGGGAGGTTATTGCCATGTTGCAGAATTGCAGGAATCTAACCAGCCCTTTGACTCATATGGCTGAGTTTAACTCTGGCATCGCTTGGTCTTTGAAGTACAGATGCAGTTTTGTGGGTGTGACAGAGGAGGGAACAGAGCTTGTAACTTGGAAGCTCCACAGTGTGTGAAAACAAGTTAAAACTCCAGAAGACTTAGCACTTCTTTTAAAAATTTCCCCTTTTTGGGTACAGCCAAACATTTCCTTCCTACAGCTTGTCACCCTGCAGGCCAAAACCCCACATTGCTCAGTGGAATCAGAATCCTCTGGGACTTTCAGCACTACCACTCACATTATTCATGAAACGGAGGTTACTGAAGTCTACGAGAGCAGAAGGTATTAGCAGAGTGATCAGAGCTTGTGAAGTTCACTGAATTATTTGAAATCCTTCCTGTGGTGAGGTCCAAGTGTCAGTCTGATTGACTCGGCAAGCTTCATGTCTTACTTTAAAAAAGAAGAAAAAGAGAAAAGAAAAAGGCATATCATGGTAGTTTGGAGGTCCAGATGAATCCAGGAAGGAGGATACTGGCAAAATTTGCAATGCATTAAATTACTCTTTTTCCCAGGAGTATTATAAAGTGATCTGTTATGTGCATCTGCTCGTTCTATTTCTGATTCTCAGCCTGGGATTCCTGACCCAGGAGGCAATAGCCCTGCACCGTGTTAGATGGTATCACGTCACACCTCATGCTGACCATGGCTGACAGAACGTGACACGCTACAGTTGAAGTAATGTAACACGAGCCAATGTATCATGTGCTTAAAAATGTTAATCTAAAGTTATTCTCTGTGAACACAGCAAAAGGTTGGTGTGGAATTGCCTCGAGTTCCTCAGGCGGCCTGAGCTGTGAGTGTCCAAGCTAACAACCAAACCCAACAGAGAGAAAGAAGAGGGGCACAAACTGGGCCAGGGTCTCTGTGAGAGTCACTAATGAAGGTTCCGACCAGTTTCGGATGGGTTTGCAGCTGATCTGCTGAGAGGCATTGCAGCCCCCGCGGCGCCTGGGTAACCACACAAGTGTGGCCATGCAATGGGAGCACTGGTATCAGCGAGTTCACCCCAGGGAGTTTGTGTGTAGGGAGCTGTTCGTGTACATTTCACAGCAGATTTGTCACAGAAGGTATTGCTCAATATACTTACTGACATAACTTTAGGTAAAGCAGTAAATGTAAGTATTTGGCCTAATGGAGTTAATCAGTTTTATAACATTTCATTTGTTCATCTTCTTGCTTGATCTTTTGACCCACTGCAAAATTGTACCCAACACTATGTGGGTTATCTCTGTTGTTTTCCTAGGGAGACTGAGAAAACTCTGCTTGTCGTCTTGGAAAATATTTTGTAAGTTACATGTCATCTTAAAACATGCCTGAAAATTAATTGCTTAAATTTAAATACTGAAAAAAATATTCAGACCTGGAATTGTCTTGTTCCTTCGATGGTCTAGCAGTGCTCAGAGCCTGCTTCTGTTTCTCCTGTCATGTGCTCCTATAACAGGATCATGTTCTTTAATGTGATCACAGGCTGTCTGACTTCTTAGTGCCACCTTCATTCTTAATCAGCTAGCTCTAACTGACAGGGGTTATTACTCTTGACTTTTTGTTAGGCCAATGTTTTCAGTCCTTGCTGCTTAAAAATTAGCTTTATAAAGCTGTAATTGTGCATCTGCTTTGGTGAAAACCCTAGGCAGCCCAAGCTGGAACCATTTTAAAAACCAGCTGACAGTGTACCTAGTGGCCTAATTTGATGAATGTTGGCATGTGGATTTGCTGCAGATGATAATCAAACACCAGTTTTATTTCAAATAGGGGCAAAAAGGTCTCAGGTTGAGAAAAAAAAAATGTATCTGGGTACACAGGATTTTTGAGTGCTGTAAATCATGACTGCCATAAATCAGGCTTTGGAGTACCTTAGAACACCTAGTAAGAAAAATGGAAGCTGTATCTTCTTCCTTTGCAGGATGTGCCTTTCCTTACTCTGAACTGCACTTTTGATCATAGATCAGTGCTGCATTCTTGGCTCTACTGAGTTTGCTTGTGCTTACATTGAAGATAGCTAAAAACTCCCGTTCTCTCCAGGAGCACAGTTCTAGGCTATAGTTAGTCCAGTAGGAGTGTTTGTGGGTAAAACTATCTTCTCTATAATCTGCAAATCCTCAGGACTTTAGTAATTAAAATTATTTCGTGAAAGCTACTTTGTCTCTTATGTCCTTTTAGTTTTCTCTATTGCTGTCAAATTAGAACTGTGGGCTGCTGATGCAAGATTTGTAAAAATTTACAGCAGAAGGAGTAGCACTGCCATTACTTAGTAAGATGAAGTACAGGATGATAATTTGTCCTGGTCAATCTCGATACTCTAAGAAAGTAGCTAAAAAGAAAGAAAATGACATGCATTTTCTCTGACGCTAACCCAGACTCAGCTGTGGTGCAGACTTTTCCCCCAGGTTTAACCAGCAAGCAGTGGATGTCAGCAACGATCTGATCTGGGTCCTTCAGTGTGGATCATTGTGGGGCTCATCTAAAAACAGGAGAAGAGATAAAGCAGCATAGCAACAGATTTGCAAAGAAAGTAAAGGCTTATTTAATACAGTTTTGCTGCTTTCTGTTTAAAACATTATCAGGAGCATGGGGAAATTAATTTATTTTGCTGGAATTAAGGAGATTTTGAGATTGTGAGTGGCCAGGCTTAAGAGGGTCATCAAAACACACAACAAAGCTCAGTGTAAAACCTTACTTGTATTTGATGTTCCCAACTCAAAACTGGGAAACTATGGAGAAGCCAGGTAATTTTGAACACTAATTTCCGGAGAGGAGCATCAACCCAGACCTGAAGGCAGTCAGGAATAAAAACACATTTTATTCAAATGTCAAGATGAAGCAATGCAGTGGCAGCATTGCAAGGACAGAACTATCATGAATGAATTTTCAACTCTTTAGCACATAAATCAGCAGTTAAACGAATTAAATATATATAGAGAACAGGGCTCTAGTCCTTTCTAGGCAGTGTTGCTCAGCAAGAGGGAGATTGGTTGAATAGAATACTGGAGGAAAGGCCATAAAATGGCATACAGCAGATGGTTGATGACACCTGGAGTTGCCAAAGAAGGATAGAGTGAGTATGAGGAAGAAATTGCATTTCTGTGTACAGTAACCTCTGCCCA
This sequence comes from Machaerirhynchus nigripectus, assembly GCA_013397975.1. Lineage (NCBI taxonomy): Eukaryota > Metazoa > Chordata > Aves > Passeriformes > Dicruridae > Machaerirhynchus > Machaerirhynchus nigripectus. The sequence continues at coordinate 439,829 of VZRQ01007124.1, forward strand.
GCCAGATAAATCACGGCTATTTGGAAGCTGTTCCAAGGCAGGAAACTCTAGGGCAGCATGCAAGGCAGAGCCACTTGAGCTGCTGTGAGGTGCTTTCCATTTGGGGAAAAGGGTGCAAAAAGACGAAAAACTTCCTGAGAGAAATGGGATGTTGCAGTTAAGAGAGCCAAAATAAAAACTCAAGGGGACAGGGAAATATTACTGGTAGTTTTCCCCTCATTACTTTATTCCCTCCTTTTTGAAGTTAGTGATACTGTGTACTCTAAGACTGAGAACAGGAAGTATTGAGAGAGTTCAAGAAACTGTCCCTCTACAAGCAGTGTTAAAGGTCTAAAGAAATAAAAGTCTCTACAATTGCAAATTGTTTGTAGAATGGAATGACCTGCATGATGGATTTAGAAATTACTATATATAGTGTCAGTAGAGCAAACAATTCACTGGAATCTTTGCCTCACAGCAAAGTCTAATAGCACATCTTGCCCACCTTTGGCATGTCCCACTGAAGGCAGCACAACATTGCAGACATCTGTCATGGAACTGAGTCTAGAAGAGGAATAAACACAAATATTTCTGGAAAAATGCTCCAGAAATAACATGGGACTACAAATGGAAGAGGCATAGAGAATGAGGATTTTCATTGCACTTCTAAATAGGGTTAGACATGTTCCCCCTCCTTTCCCCAAAACAACAAAGTCTCGAAAGACTCATTAAAAACCCTCTTCCCAAATAACTGATCCTATTTTCATACTTCCCTTTCTTTATTTGCCGTTTAAAATGTCCAATATCCGTATGCTGCCCAGAGGTTCATGCCTCTGTACCTTGTAGCTTGTTGAGGTGTTTTTCTAATACAGGGATCCAGGCTTGATTCCACCGGGGCATCACTGCCATGCTTCCCCACACTGCAGAGGTGTCAAAGGATGCTGGTTCCTTTCTCTTGTACCTCCTGTGCTCACTGATATTAAAAGAAGTACTTTCCAGCCAAAAGATGCTGAAGCTTAACCTCACCCCTCCTGCCCAGGCTACCTCTTCTACTGTGGGAGGAGGCAGTAGAGTGTGCTGAGGAGCAGCTGTGGCAAGCTGTGCTTCAGAAGTGGATATTGCCCTGCCTTAGAGATAGGAGATATTTTCTGTCAGTTTTGTGTTGGTGTGTGCATTGTGCAAATGATTAATGTTGTCCATTTGCAGAGCATTTCTTCTGCCGAAAGATCCCAAAGCTCTTCACATAATTGTTCATATGTAGGACTACTGAAATTCAGTTAAAGTGTTCTTGAGAAGCTCTGAAGTTGTTCTCTTAAAACCCACATAAAAACAAGTTTTCGGTTTTTCAAGTCTGACTTGAAGTTGGAATTGCAAATCTGCAGGCACTGCATTCCCTTTCAAAGAAGGGGAAAAGCAGATGGAGTTGCTTTTTGTGTGTGTGCTTAAAAACAATGAAAACTTGTCGATATTTTTCATTTAAATTTTCATGAAGAGCTAAGAAACTCTGCTGGAGGGGGCAGGAAAATGTTGTGACTTTTACTGGCAGAGAAAGATTTGAGTGGTTATTGACAAAGAGCACAGTGCACAAAATGTGCTTGGGCTAAGCAGAGTGAAGATATTTGACATATTGGCAATGCAGCACAGGGTCAGGGGGTGACAGATTAATGTTGTGTTTCACAGTCCGAGCTAATACTCACTGCATGCCTCTGTATGCTCTTTGTTATTGCACACATTTGGAAGGACAAACCAGCTCTGGGTTAGTTAAACCTAAGTTCTGATTGTAGCACAAAAATGGCTTCTTTCGGTTTAATCAGTTAGGCAGAATTGGAGTACATCTAAGTAAACTCTTCTTAGACTAAACTGAGAGCACCACATAGGAACTGGCGTTATTTTAATTAAAATCAATTCATTTTTTAAGCTGAATTCAGGGCAGCAGTGAGTGCAGGAAGGAGGGAGTCATTCCCAGCTCAGTGATTCACAGCAGCCTGTGACAATGACCGTGTGCCCTAACCATGAGCACATGTCATGGCCAGGCCCCGTGGCTCTGGGTATGCTTGGAAAATCTCAAGGCAGGAGGCAGAGATTACAAGAAGTTAAAAAACAACCCATGAACCCCTTAAAACTCCACCTCTTGGCTTGATGCTCTCCCTGGCTGGCTGCTTCTGGCCTGCTCCCTGGAACAAGTAACAAAAACGACTCTGCTTCCAGCAGCAGAGACCAGGAAACCAGCAGACACTTTTCAACCCTCCAGATACATGAAAAGAATGGGAGGTAAAGGACTGAAATGGAAACCAGATGATAGACAGGCTGGCGAGAGCAGGAGGAATGCAGTGCAGGCAGCCCGTTTGTCTCGGAGTAGCTGGTGTGCCTGCCCGTGGAACTGGCCAAGTCTGTCGGCAGTGCCATAAAATGATGGAATTGTAATGCCTCCCCTCTGGAAGGTGCTGAGCACTTTGGCTTCCTAGCATCACTGTGCTGTGTAGGACACAGCCCCCAGCAGTTCCCATAGCTGTACAACCATGCGCAGTGTGGTCCATTGTGGAAGTTTTTTTGGGAGGAACCTGCAGAATGCAGCATTTCATGCCAGTCCCTGTAATGCCTGGTGAGACGGGCACGTGTGTGAGAAACAGCTTTGAGAGGCTGTGAAAGCAGAATGCTGCCAGAAGGCTCTGTGAGTTCTGATCTACAAAATCCCCTAGTACCTGGTTGATGTTTAGCTCTAAATGGATTTCATCTGTGTTGAAAGATGTGCACAGATTTGTGCATGTTTATATGTTTTCTATCCAGTGTAGTTCCCCGTGTTGTGCATATTTCATACATGAAGAGCTGACAGGAGCAGATTAGCAATGAGAAGTTTTCTTCTGTGGCCCCAGATCGTGTTCCTTAATTAACAGGCACTGCAAATACACGTTAAATGGCAGCAAAGGGAGAGGCAGCAGTGGGAATAGCCATGGGATTCAGATATCAACACATTCACTGGCACGTTGGAAGCGATGTGGCGCCCCTGACAGAAATAACACGGGTGGGTACGGATCTGCTCTTTGAGGTCCAGGCAAGTGCAACTGTGAGGAGAACACAGAGAAGAGTTTATCCAAGCTCCTTTTAAATGCAAAGCAAAATGAGCAGTATTTGATTACAGCCATCTGAGAGTGTGAGATGGATGGCTGACTGAGTTGGGAAGGCTTTGCTTTGGAAAGACACCACCTGGTTCTTCAGTAAGAATAGCTGGAGCATATTGCAGGAACTACATAGCTGTAAGTGTGTGAAGAGGCTTGTACCCCCTTTAATAACACTGTGTGTTTGTGTAGTGATCCCACCCTTAAGGAGCTCGTGTGAGGAGAATAAGCTGTGATGACGCTTTAAGGCCATTTTTTCTATCAGTATAGCACTGTTTCTGTGTTGGGAGACATCATGCTGCTGCTCCAGACTGCATACCTCACTGCAATAGCAGTGCTGGTAGCTAAGCAGGCTGCAGTCCAAGCAAACAGCCAGCATGAAAAGTGGGTCTGCACTGCAGCAGGGGGAGCATCAGTCACTGGGGTGGGCTGCTGCTGCTCAGGCAGCTCCACCCGCTCCACTCCAAGGCTGTAACTGTGGCTCCAGTTTCTGTGGAAAATACACATCTCCATCCATCCATCCCCACTCCTCAAAGTCCCTTGGAGAAGCTTGAATTCCCTTCTTGTGCTTGCTCTGCTCAGAAATCATAATGTGCATTATCACGTTATACCTTGTTTGAATGGAGAAAATTGAAAAATTGTTAGGCAACGTAATTTTTGTTAAAAGGAAACCAATGGAATTAGGCAAGGAAATGTTCTGTTTACTTTCAGGCTTTAGAGTAGTTGTTGACAGACAACACAGTTTAAAAAAAAGCAATGAGCTTCTTCCCAGGACCTTTTATAAAGAGGCCTTGTCCAGCTCAGAATTTGGGAAATTCAGTCTATTTTCTGCAGCTTGCAGTTGGGGTCAGCCTGTCTGTGATTGCGAGTATCTCTAGACTTTGGCACTGCGCTGATTTAAGCCCTAGGGCACGCATTTAAATTGTCACATATAGTGTGTCTCACACTGACATCTTCTTCTGTAGAAGTGAAGGATAATACAGCACTTGTGCTGCAGAATAAGACAGTGCTCTCTCCTCAAGCATGAAAATTGTCTGCAAATTTCAGACATGTTTTCCTTGATTGTGGCGGCTAATCAAGGCAAAACCCAAAGTTCATTTTACTAGGGGACGAACAATGCTTGGCAGTGTGGTGAATGTTAATGCAGTTAATTATTCCTAATGCTGTGTCTGTCCTCTGCAGAGTTCAATATCTCTAGACAAGGCTTTAACGATCCACGGCCACCCTGTGGTTCCACCCAGGGAATATTGCCTCTCCAGAGCAGTTTGCACCCTGCTGTCCCTCAGCCTGGGCTCTCCCCTTGCCTTGTGGCATGGCACATCTGTTATGGTGAAGTTGGGCGGGGGGTTTTAAACAGGCTTTGGTTTGTTTCAGAACTGGTATATTTTACTTTCTATTGTCTCTGTTTTCTTTGCTCTCCCATAAGCTTTTGATAGTATTTGGGCAACCTAAAAATAGAGAAAAAATCCCAAACATTCACCTACATGGGGGGATGGACATAGTGTTTGAGGTCCCCAAGGTGCTCAGTGTTGGTGGAGTCCCTAGGACATGAGATAGGAAAGCAAGCCTTAACCAACTTGTACACTGGTGGGGATAAATCACCTTCAATAACACCTGTTTGCTGCTACAGTTCTATTGTAACTTAATCACTGTGGTATCTTTCTCTAAGTTGTGGCTTTATTTAGATCAGCTTTGTCTAGAACTTAGTGTTTGGGAAATCTTAACTTTAAAGTTGTATGTCACTACATATAAACAGCTTCTCTGATGCTCAGAACTATTGCTGAGAATACTGTTTTTTAAAAGTTGTCAAATAAATCAGCTGCATAACTATATTTCTTTACTTGGAAACTCTTTTCTGAAGTTTGTCACTTTTGGGATAGGTCCTGTAAATTGACAAAATTTGTTTTACCCCAAGTATACTATCTTTGCTGCAAAATTATTGGCAGACCATATTCCTTTATCTGAGAGCCTGCAGGGCCACATCCTGTAATCCTTTTTGTGTCATAATTTTGCAGCTGTGTTTATTATTCCTCTGTTTTGAAATAGCCAGTGATTGGAATTGCCTTAATTTGGGAAGCTGACTCCCTCAGTGACTGTGTGGGTTGTTGACACACAAGTGCAGTTCTGCCTTCATCAAGAGCTCCACGCTCGTGGAATATCTCCATTTGTCAGTGTTCTGTTAAAAAGTACTAATTTTTTAAAAAGGAAAATCTCTAGAAGTGTCTCAGATATCCTAGAGGAGTTTTTATTGAAAGCTCTCATGCAAAACTTGGAAGTAAAAAAATGTTTTCTTCATGAAGAAACCACAGTTAAAAATTGGCTTCAAGGAACAGAGAATGATTAATGGAGCTCCTCTTCTTTAGTGCACTAATCCTTCTTGAGATTTAAACGTCTGCTGTGGAAAATGTCCACAATTTGGAGTGAATGATTTATAAAAGAAATTAGGCAACAAACACAGCTTGAGGTTTCTGTTCACAGCAGAAGATAAAAAGCTTCTAGAATTAAAAATTATTATTATTTTATTTCTAAGTATTTTTCTTACTGATTTCTTGACATATGTACTGTTAATTAGGCAGTAATGATTTTCTTTCATTTGCACTGCAAATTACACCAATAATTATGCTTTTATTCACAGAATATATTTTGTTAACTGACCTTGTGTTTAGTGTGGAATACAAAATGAGAAAGAATTCTTACGTTCAGTTGATGCTTTGAGATTCCTAGGGACTTCTGCTTTTGCTAACTTTGAATTTTAATTTTGGAGACACCAACAAAGAAATACTACAGAAAGGTTTTAACTAAGTATATTACTTTGACAGAAGTCACTGGGTTCTACAATTAATTCTCACCAGTAGATCAGTGAACTTCATAAGCTGCAAGTCATTCTGACAAGATGAAACAAATGCAATCGTTAGTGAAGTCCTGATAATTTGGAACAACGTGCTGTGAAACTAGGTCAGTTTGTGTCTTCTTTGAAATATTTTTCCCTCCGTAGTATTTCATACTTGGCCTATCTTGATAATGCACTTGATATCTTTGGTGAGCCATCACATGCTAATTGAAAGTCATATTGTATACGTAAATTCAGAACAACACTGAGAGATGTTTCAGCCTGATGGCAAAAAACTTTAACCAGTAAACGTAACTTAAATATTCTGCTGTTAAAATACGTATATTTGTTTCTAGTCTGAAGAACACAAGGGGAATCTTAGTTTTGTCTTTTGAAGATAGGCATTTTAGTGACTTTGAGCTTTTTTTTCCTGTCCTAGTGAAATATTGGTTTGGACTTTTTAGGGCAGGTTACTTGGAAGAATAAAGTCTTCTTTTGGAGTGCTCATCCAAACCACTACAGCCAAAGGTTAGAACAGCTTCCCTCAGGAGCATCCATGGTAATTTATTGGCCCCAGTCTTCCTGCTGATGTCAGTGGTAGAAGAATTGTTGACTTCAGAAAGCAAGTGCCATTCTCTTCAGATGCTGCTATCTGCATTTTGAGATATTTCTTGGAGCACATATGCAACTTCAGGTGTTTGCTACTGAACTCTGTAGCTTGTTTTCTTTAGGAGAGCACATAAAACTGCCATGCCCTTTCTCATACATTGTTTATTGTTTTCCATCCTTACCATTTCTCCACCATAGGTTTCTCACAGACTTTCAGAAGTGAAGAAAACATTTATAAAGGCTTATTGTGCTGGAAGGTTTCTGATAATTGCTAGTATGTTGTAAACTGTTTTGGAAAGTAAGAAATTATTTTTTGTTTCCTGTAAAAATGTTTGACTCAAGATTAGATAGCTGTTTTCCTGACTTACTGATGTATTCCATCTGTCTCCCTCTCTCTTTCTGTTTTTAAAGGTGTGAATTCAGTGAATATTTGCTAGGCTGGATGCTGGTGAATAATAATAATGAGAGTGCCTGGGGTATAGTATATATTTAATTAGACAAATAATATAAAAATATTTTGAAAGGTTTAGGCTTCTCTTCCTGTCTTACATTTGCCTCTGATTTGCACTAGTTATGTAATTACTACTTACCACTTTGGGAGAATAGAAAAACATTTAGATTAAAAGTGCTGCTGACTTAAGAAAAAGATAAAGATGTGGATGACAATGATGAAGAGATTTATTGACATTTTTTTCTTTGCTAATAAGTCTAAAACTTTAAACCTGTAGGACACCACCTAGCTTGTTAACTTAGCTTTCCAGAGGTGCTGAGCAGTGAGATGTCTCTTTGCCCCACGGATGAATCTGCAGAACACTTGGCTGCTTATGTTAAAAAAACCCAAACACACAAACCCTGCATAGGGAGTAAAGTCAAATTACAGTCCATAGATGAGGTATTTTATCTCATCTTCTTTTTCCATCCTTTTTCTAGACGAGTGTTTTTCCATGTGGCATATAATGGCACCTAAGAGACATAATGAGGATAAATCTAGGGCCATGGAACAGCATTTATTGTCCTTTGTAACACAACGGGAAGAGCTGGCAGTTGCTCAGTGACAGGTTTCCAGATCACACTGTTTCTGGTAGACTTACAGCCCAGGGAGGCCAGAAACAACCCAGCTCAGTAGGTTATGGCCTTTCCAGCATAATTTCACTAGGCAGAGATTGAATGGTGCAATGTCAGCAGTCGTGGATGCCCTTGGAGTACCTTGTTAAGTACAAGGTACTGCTGGTGTATTATCAGATTTGGAAAGAATAGTAAATAACATAGTCAGCTGTAATTTTCCAGGGCTATGATAATATAGCTGCAACCTGATCATGTCCCCTTTTGCAGCTTTGCTCGCTTTCATGGCTGAATTTTCCGTGAGTCTCATGGGACTCTGTCTAGTTACAAACCCTCTTCCTTGTCACCTGCATGGAAGTCTGATTCTTTACCCAATTACAAGATCCAAATAGCAACTCCCTCTGACTTGTGTCTGCTTGGGATACTGGCATGCAAATAATAACAGGCTACTATTAAAATTCCAGGAAACCAAGAGAAAAGCACTTGCTTCCATGGCTAGAAGATGTTTGAGGTTTTTTTGTTGCTTCTTTTGGGGTCTTTGTGGTTTTTTTTCTGTGTGGGTTTTTTTTGTTTTCTTTTGGGTTTTTGTTTGTTTGGCTTTAATTTTTATTTTGCTCCGTTTTATTTTTTAAAGAAAAGAAAGACACTTTCCTAAGCAGATATTTTAAGCCTTCCAAATTGTCCCGATCTATCATCACCTTCTCTCAGTACTCCTCGCCCTTCAGGGTTTTGCACTGTGGTGTGTTGTCCCACATATTCACTGCACATTTGTGCTTCAGCCAAAGGCAGGCATGTGCACTGGGTGCTGAGGTGGTGTGAGCCATTGTTGTGCACAGAGAGAGACGTCCCAGTGATGCCATGATGATTTTGTCTTTTCTTTTATACCCCTGTTATACCTTTTTGCAACTTCTGTATTCTTGGTGCTTTTGCCTACATTCTTGGGCTTGTTTGTTAAGCTAAGAGATGAAACATTTTAGAGGCTTTGTAGTTAGGGTGCCAGTGTGCCCAGGCCCCAAGGTCCTCTCCAGAACACATTTTGTAAACTAAGATAGAACCATCCAGGGGAAGGTTCCTTAGAGAGGGGGGCTCATTCGAGCCTCCCATTGGGGAATTTTTGATAGATATGCTAATTAGTAAGACCTAGAATGTAAGACCAGATATAGAGGAGGGGGATTGGGGTGGCCATTGCGGGGGTGCATGGAGGTGTATTCGACCTGGTCGTGGTGCACCTAAGGATCCTTACAATAAATACCAAGGTAATTCCCTTTTCCCCTTCTAACCGTGTTCGCCTCTTGATTTTAAGACCACGAAAAGGCATCACCAGTGCTGTGCTGTACTTTCAGATACTGCCCAAGCAATGCAAACCCGTGTGGAGATGGAGGTCTTTGAAATGTGAATGTGTTTCTTTGGGTGTCATTGTCCTGTCTGCAACTGAACCTCGTGGAGGCACAGATGTGTGGGGCGGGGGGGCTGCACTGTGACGCCTTATCGTGAGGGTTTCTTTTGGCAGGCTAGGAAAAATTGCAGTGTGAATAAAGGGAACTTGTTTAGTTCGGATGAAGACTCTTATTAATGAGACCCATTATTCCTATTTTTGGAGAGTGTTAGGTTTTTTTAAAAATATACACAATGCTGTATTATTTTTGATTACAACAGCATTCACTGGTCACTTTTATCTTTGTGTGAGAATTTCTAATTATACATGTTAGATGAGTGATCTTTACTGTAAATAGTAATGTGGTTTTCTTTCACTTGATCTCTCTGTACTGGATTCTGTTTCATTGTTCACTTTCTTCATCACAGTATCTTGCTTATTTTATCTTTCAACAGACATTTCTTTACATCCTCTCGCATGGCCCTCCCCTCCCCCTTGTAACTTTTTGAAAAGGGCTTTATCTGAGCAGGCAGTTTCATTTGTCTTTTGATCTATTTTTTGAGGGATGTGCATTCAGTTCTAGTAGTAAGCTCAGTACTGAAGTCTTTATTCAAGGCCAAAGTGTGGGGGCTTGACTGTGGCTTCTGGTTAAGGCTCTTACCTACAATTTCCTAGAGCTAATGGGGCACTTGGAGACCAGAGGTGTTGGCTGCTTAACTGCAAGGCTTTTAAAGGTTTTTCAGGGTGGAAATTGGAAATTTCCAGACTTTGAAGTGATTCCTCTTGAGACCTGAACACGCAGTATTTTAGCTGCCAGCCACTTCTGGAAACCTGGTTTTTACCCCTTGTGGGCACTGTGAGAGGGAGTGTTTGCCTCGCTCCAGTGCTGGACCTGTCTCTGCCCATGCAGCTGCACAGTGAGAGCAAAGGGCACCTGCTGCCTCCTGATGGTCCCATGGTGCCTCATCACTGAGCTCTTCTTTCCCTGTGCTTGCTGAGGTCTTCCGAAGAGCCAAAAGCATGAGTAAAGGGTGTAGAAGCTGGTGCAGGAAAGTGAACCGATAGGTTTGTAAACCCAAATGGTATGAGCACCAGCTTTAGGAGAGGGAATTGAAGTTCTGGAAGCAAATAGAAGAATCACTCACCTACCTGGAGATGATAAATAGGGAAAACAGCAGTCGTTCAGCCTAAGCCCCTCCCTGCATCTCTAAACCAAACAAAAGCTGATTTGCACAATGACCAATGATTGGAAATTCAGATATTTGTTTTGTTCTAGTTTTCAGATGCAAAATCAAAGTCAAATCCAGTTCTCCTATACAAATGCTGTACAAATGTGAGTGACTTAAACCCAGCATTTGTATGTTAAACAACTTGTTTAATATAGCATTAACATTTGGAGAGTCTCAATGAGGCTTTGAGGTGAACACCCCACTAAGATGAATGGGAGGTGTTCATACCTCAGGCTGCAGATTCAACAAGAGAGCAGAGCATTGATTTACATAGTGAAGGCTGTATCTTGGCAAACCAGAAGGGCTGCAGACATCATTTTTCTAAAGGGAAGCTTCGATTCCAGGGAACGCATTACAGACTGCAAAAGGCCCCAGATCAGGGAGCCACTGGAGCTGGGGAGCACTGGCTGCAACTTCAAACTGAAAGGCATCAAATGGGCCTTGCACTGTAAAAGTCAAGATCTCAGCCAGGTGCTCCCCCCTCCTGCCTCGAGACTCTTTGCTTCCTCTTGCCACCTTTCCCCAGAACTGATTTCTGGATAGGAAATGTAGGCCAAGGATCTGGTGACCTTTACTGACCTTAATGTTATGCCCACTTTTGTTTCCTTTTTTAACTACTATGTCTCCTTGTTTGTGCTTCATCTTTAAGACTCTCCCCTTCTTCCATATGTTTTTTTATTCTCTCTTATGTTGATGTATTATAACATTAATTCTTTTCCTTCCTTAACTCCACAATTTTCCCCCCAGGACCTCTTCCACTTGCCTGTTTTCCTGGTTTTTTGTCCTTGCTGTCTGGCATGCTATACTTTTTTATTATGCACTGTCATCCTAAGGAGCTCCTCTTTGCACAGCCATTATGTATGGATGTGGATTTTCTTTAGATCTCTCCCACACAAGCTCCCCTGCAGCAGAGTAAGGCTCTCCTGTAAATCCCAGGATGCTTCTGCCTTGGGCACACAGAGGAGCAAGACAGCCTGAATTTTGCAGTAAGGTCAAATTGCAGACATTGTGCCTGTGTGTTTTGTGGCTGAAAGCCTTCATACTCTTTCTAGCACCCACTGGCTTGATTTGGGCACCAGTCTGGAGTGCAAATGAATGTGGCTGCATTTTTGTTCCACTTGGTTACACTGCAAACTCAAAGCATTTCTGGTTGGCCTGGCTGGGGATTCAGCAGTGGCTGGGAAGGGAATAGCAGGGGCACTGAGGCTGAGGTGCATTTGATGGGGTTTGCCCAGCAGCAGCTGCTTGTACTATGCTGAATATACTGTTTATGTCTTTTGTCACTGAAGTCATTTAGTTCTTCTGGGTAATTAATACAATTATCAGCTCATAGCAAGAGAGGCTAAACTGATTTTTTTAAAAGGGCTTCTGCTGGTGAATTTTGCTTTGCAGGGTAATGCATTCATTTTTAACTAGTCCAGCTTGTGTAATTCATTAATCCATCACAGATGAGACATAGAACTTGAATATTTTGTTTTTCTAACAGATACTACCACATACCTTGATTTCTCTTTGTAGTACCTCAACAGAGCTGGACTGAGGGTCACTCACTCTATTAGTGACTCCCTGTTGCATTGCTTTCAACAGCTCAACCATCACGATATGTCACACAGCCATGCATTTGGAACTCAATACACTTACTGTCTAATCAGCTTCATTTTCTGTGCCACTAGCTTGTGTTCTGTAGTGTTGGTTTCCCAAGCATGGTGCTAAGCAATTTTAGGAAAAGCTGGTACAACTGTAGCAATTTTCCTCAATTTGTTCCTGACAAAGAACTCGCTTTGAAATTGAGTTGGCTTCCTTTTTGTTCGGAACACGGGTAGACACAATTAGCCTCATTAACCCTGGTTGCTGTTTCATAACAGAAAATTAGCCTACAATCACTGGTTTGCTGGAAAACACTGTTGTAATTAGTCCTCAACAGTCTGATATGAAAATCCATCGCGTTTTTAATTTCTCTGACATGTACAGAAAACATGCCTGATTTCTCACTTACCTTGGGGATTGAGATAAAGTCAAGGACCAAGTTCTTGGCTCGCTTAGAGCACTGTTGAACAGATTGGACAAACATCTCGAGAGAGAGTCAGAGGTGCATTTGTCCCACCATGCAGGAGGGCAGGAGGTGGTTTCTGGAGGTCCTCTGCAATTCTGTGATTCTGACCCTTCAAAGAGCAGGAGATCCAAACAAGGACAATTTAAATCCTGGCCCCACTGACTGGATGCTTTTCCTTATCAGTCGTCCCAAAATGCTGTATCATTCCAGATTTATTGCAGAGTAGAGTTCTGCCTTGTTCCAGCTCTAAGATGGTAGTGGCACTGAAGCCAATTTTTTTTTATCAGCTTAGAAATGAAGCAACTTAAAGGTGAATCAGACTAATTATTCTTAAACCTCTGTAGATAATCTGAAATTGGTTGATCGAAGAGATTTATCATCACCTTTAGGACCTGCATCACTCTAGTGAATATGTCAATGAGTATGATTATGTTCTCCTGAAACAATTAATTATTTCAAGACTGTTATTCCAATCAGAGAGGAAAGCTACGGTTCGTGTGGGTTGCTAAGCCATTAGCTGATGCATTACTCTCTCAGAAGCTCACAGAAATAGTGCTGCTGTAGGGTGAGGTGTACTGGATCAAACTGCTGTGAACTGGTGTCCAACTTGTGTCAGTCTCTTACCCAGACACTGCAGAGCAGAAATAGAGGAGGTCTGTATACACCTGTGTGTGCAGAAATGTACCCAAAAACTCTCCTGGAGGTTTGGGTACCTCACTTAGATTAAATTACATTCCCCTGTGAGATGGTTAAGATTTGTGTAAACCCAGACACCTTTGCTTGCCTTAAAAATGTAAAGACAACCTTAATTATTTTGAATTCAGCATCAAAACTCTTAAGAGTAATTCCTAATCTAGGTCTGTCCTTTCCATGCCTCTTGTCATCCAGGAAAGAGAGATGGTGAGTGCTTACCTCTGAATGTGTCATGAGTGACTTCAGTGAAGGATTTTGTATAAATGCTTAGCAGTATTTTAGTGAAAGACAAGAGAAATTATTTGTATATTTACGGCATCTGAATTCTAGCATGCAGCAAAGAGGGCAGGTTTACAAAACTAGGGCTGCTTGCACAATAAGGAGCTGAAGACCAAACTGTGTCATTTGTGCAGGAAAGGGTTTATCCCACAAGTCTCTAGTGCCTAGTGAAATTTTTGCCTAAGGGATATTTTTCTCCTGTATTAAATGTTCCTCTTATTTCTCAGTTGTTCTCCCTAAATGCATATGACACCCTGGGGGTGTCTCCATTTGAATGATCTCAATTGCTTCTGTGTCCACTTGGGTGCCAGGCTAGAGGACTGTGAAGAGAAGCTGAGCTATTCCATCTTGATAGCTGAACTGCAAATGAGGAATTCTGTAATTCAAGTTCAGGTCACTACATATGTTTGTATTAAGTTCTTAAATAAACAAGCAGTAACTAAATAAATAGTAATTTAATTTATTAGATGCTCTGAGCATTTATAATCAAAATGCTAAGGAAATTAATATGAACTTATTTATTCCACAAAGAAACATAGAAGCACTGACAAAAACCAAAGCCTTCAAACGCCATGTTCAGTTCATTCATGCATGAGGCACCCTGTGTGCAAAATGATAGTGTTTGGAATGTCAGCCAATCAAGCAGCCTAATTGGCTGAACTACTTAAGTGCTTCTTCATATAGAAATGGGTTTTAACATTTTTTCTGTCACACTTTAGCTCCTCCAAGGTATGCCTGAACTCTTCTGTGCTTCCAGCCTACTGAAGAGTTTTCTAAGGCCTCTGCCTGGAGATCTGTGGGATGTGTTGAGCTGTGACCTAACACTTCATCTAGCCCAGGGCACGTTCCTCCCTCAGAACCTGATTGTGGGGCAGCTCTGGAAGTAGTCCATGGGTAGGACATGCTAACAGCTCCCGTTTCTCCTATTCCAGTGCGGCATGGTTGTGCCCAACTGGACTTCAGGGTACCTGCAATTTCACTTCTTCCTGCAAGAATGGATTTGGAGCCCCATTTTCCCCTGTGCCAGCACAGCTAAACTGCCAGTGGTGTGACATAGCCTCATCACATGAGCAGTAGGTGAGGTGCTCAAGTACCAGAGGTCACCTGAATGTGCCACAAATTATAGGTATCTGGTGATGAAGGTGGGGCTTCAGTCCCTGCTAGCAAAAATACATCAGGGAGTGTGTGCTCCAAGCAGTGTTCAGGTAGAGGTGTGCTCCTGCTGAAGGAACCACATCCTCCCCAAGTGCACAGTGGGGAATTCAGCCTGTGTGGTGCCATCAGTCTGCAAGGCTGAAGAGCACAGAGCAAAGATGATAATTAGAGCCTCATGAGTAGTGATTTCCATGTTGTACTCCCAGCTTCTTCACTGATTTTTTTTTTTGGTGATGAAGGAGGATAAATCATCCAGGCCGTGTGAATCAATTCACTCTTCTGTACAGTGATTATACTTGGTAGTTTCTGATTGCCACACTGTGCTGCATGTGACTGTTGGAAAGAAGCCTTGAGATGTTTGCATGAACATTTCTGTAAAAAGACAAAGCACTATCAAGTGTCTGTTTCAGAACAGAGTCAGACTCTGCTGGGGAACCGTTTCCTGTGCACGCACACACAGACTCTATCACTTGGCCTGTATTTGTCAACATGTGTTTGTCCATCCTCCCTTCTCTTGTTTACTTGTTTGGTTATTTCACACTACATTCACCCTAACCTGAAAAAGAAGAGGTGAGGTTGCATTATTTCAAAGATCTGCAAATGTAGTAGAGTGCACAAGGGGCATTTTTGGCATTAATGTTCTGTGTATTTTGTTCAGATAATTAAGCAGGGAAAGGTCACCTTGTGTTCTAACAGAAAGCATAGAGAGATGGCAGAGAGACAAGCCAAGCTGGAGCAAAAACACTTTAAGGAGGAAGGATCAGCATCTGGCAATATTTGTTGCTTCTTCAGTGTTCCCTAAGATGCTTCAATGCATTGATTCCAGCCCTATGCCTATACACTTAGTTTTCCAAAGCTAAACATGAAGTATGAAATGGAGTATGAGGTAAGGATTAGGCAGCTCAGGGTGCACACTGTTGGCAGCCATTTGGCAGCGTTTGTCCTTTGGGACACGCATCCAGATGAAGTTTGTTCATAGCACATCAGCCATGGCACTTGTAACTCTCAAGGAGAGGCCACATGAGGAGGTCCTTCTCTTGTCATGTGCTTCTGTGCCTTGTCAATGTCATGTCCTTAAATACATGTTTAAATTTTTAAAAACCCAAAAAAATAACTTTTTTTCATTAAAGGAATGAGAACAGTGGGTAGAGTTGGATTATGAAGTCCCAGCAACATTTTCCTGAAGCCTTTCCCCTCTCAGAGATGCTACTCTGTTTTCCCTTTGTTCTTGTGGTTTTCTGTCTGCAGCTTAACTCTGCTCATTACCCATCTGGTGAATGCTTCCAGCACAAGCCACTGACTGGACTCGCAGGTGAGTTTGGTCCACCTTGCAACATCCAGAAATCCCTTCCTGAGTTACGGACACGGAGAAGGGATTCAGAGGGTTCCTGTTCCCCCAGCAGCTTCGGGGCATTGAAGCAGGGCCAGATGGGAGCTGTTGTGTGCACACACAAATCCAGTCCTTCCCTGTCTGACCCTTGCAGCATCAGAGGGACTAAAATAACATAACTATAGTTTCTTGAGGATGATCTCTGCTCTCAAAGTACCTAAGATTGGAAGGTTGTATAGATTTCTGTTTCATGTTGGACAAATGAGTGCAATGGATGAATATAATAGGAATCCTTTTTTTTCCTGTTCTTGGCTCTCACAGAATATATTTAAAATTCACTCTTAGGAGACCTTCTTGCCTCCTCTGTGATTGGCAGGGGGACTGTCTGTACTATGCAGAGCTGTAATTTATTTATTCCTTCTATTTGTGACCTGGAGTTCTTTGAGCATTTTCCCCCCTCTCATGGAAAAAGTAATTCTCTCTCCTACTTCAGTCCTACATCCTTTCTTATGAACACTTGGTAAAGATTTCATTTTTCTGCAATCTTTTTCATCTCTTACTAAATAACCCTAGCACTCTCTTAGAGCCCTGCTGACATTTTGCTTCTTATATACCTGAAAAATTCTTACTTGTCTTTATTCCTTGAAAATATTTTCCACTCTTCCTTTCAGCCTTTCCTAGCCAGATTTTATTCTTCTAGTTTTATTCCAGCACTTGCTCACCTATTTCTTGTCTCATACACATTTCTGATCTTTTAGTTACACATGCATTCATTTAATTTTTCTTTTTGTGTCTCTTTTTCCTGTATTTTACTTCACTGGATGGCCTTTATTCTTCTAAATCTGCTCAATCACACAATGCTCCAGTCCATTTTTTGCTTTTCCAAGGCCAGGTAAAAAACCTAAGAGGAAGGAAGTAGGGAAGGCTTGGTGTACATTGTGTATGTAAAGGGAACAACTTCAGAAGGATTGGCAGGGTTTCAGCAAGCTGCAGACCCTTGGTGGTGCTTGTTCTCAATGAAGCTGTGATCATGCTTAAAACTAAACTACAGCACTTGCTTTTAGGGTATATGGGAGCCCTTGTTCCTAGAGGTTGGCTCCCCTAGGAATGAAACAGAAGCAATGTAATTATCAGGGTTACTCCCCCAGATTCCTTCAGAGCAAGCCCCTAGTTTGCTTGCAGAATTGTTTTTCCCCCCAAGAAGCCTGCTTGTTGTCCTTCTCCTCTCTTTCCTGAGATGCTCTGCTTGAGTGCCCCTATTGACTGTGGTAAGACAGAGCTTCCATTTGGTCTTGTGTCACTCTGTTTCAGCCTTAGCCCCATCCCTGGGATTTCTGGGTCAGCTTCTGCTTGGTATGTGTGCAGTTTCTTGCCTGAAATTTTTGTGTCTCTCCTCATCAGGCCTCTGTATGTGTTTGCAGAGCCCAAACACAAAAATTCCCGAGTTAAAAATGCCCCTATGGCTTCTTTTTGTGGCTGCATTCCCTTCAACGCTCTCACAGCTGACTTTCCAACAACACAGCTAATTAAGCAGGTTTTGAGGACTTCAGGAGTCCTCCTGCTTACCAGGTAGGGAAGATAAAAGGAGGGTGATAGTACTTCCACAAGCCCTCTGAAAGCCATTACAAGGTCTCAGGTGAGATTATCACCTCTCCTGGTTTTCATTTTAACTTTTGGTTAAAGAGCTGTACTCTTGAAAGAGGACAGGGTGAAACAACAGCCTGAAATTACAGGGGAGCAGAAGTCTCCAGTAAGACGCCTTCCTCACCAAAAAATCTTTTACATCTCAGCCTCTGATGATGCAAATTCAGAGCAGGAGAGGAGAGGAGGCAGCAAGCCAATGGTTCAGGCTGATAGGATTTAGTTATGTAGGAGAGGAAAAAACCCATTGTCTGCAACCACATAATCATCTTGCACGGTGTGTAATGTTTATAAAGAACAGGGGGTCACATATGGCTGGCTGTCAGCAAGAAACAGCAAGCTTGAATTAACACTGAAAAAGGCAAGCAGTTAAGAAATATTGTAAGTACATGTAACAAAAGTAAATGGCTTCAGCTGCAATAAAAGAACAGTCTTTCCTTCCTTCAGACTTGCTTCTATGTTTCCTTCCTTAATTTCTTCTGTCATGTTACATTATTTACAAAATGCATCCTGGTATTGAAAGGGTAGGACCTGAAGCAGCCAGCTTCTTTACTAGCCCTGTGGTAACATTTAACAGATCAGCTTAGACCTGCAAATGAAAAATTTCTACAGGCCTTTTAAAGTACTGCCACATCTAAAGAGGTGTTCAGGTTTGGAAAACAGAGCGCTGTTGTGCAAACAACGCATTTTGGGACAATTTTAGAAGCCTGTGTTATTCCCTTACTGGGCTGAACAGCCCCTGTGCTCCAGTTGTGTGACACTGGGGATGGGAACAAGGGCTGGCTATAGATAACTAGGGCTGGCCTTAACTGTGTGGGATAGTTGTGTGTAGGAAAGAAAGAGCTAGTTCTCAAGGAAGGAAAATGAGGCCAGTAAGAACTGCAGGCTTCCCTCTTCATCTTCTGCTGCTTCCTGGGGGTTAGGGGTGTCAATGTACAATGCTGTATTCTAACACTGACTGCTGATTATTCAAGTGACTATCAAAAAAATTACATTGCTGAAAAGAATATACTGAAGATGTAGTGCCCAGAAAATGCCATGCACTTCAATGGGGAACTTTTGCCAGAGGACAAAAGGCCTGGGGGCTGCAAGAAAAGACAGAAGGAAGAGTGGAGCCTGTGCTTCCCTGGGGCAAAAAACATCCATTAATTTGTATTGATTACATCCCTAAAGCATTATAATTTTTTTCCCCGTTGTTCAGATCTTGCTGTTTCTAAGCCATGGAGAAAAGGGGGAAAATGATGAAGAGCAAGGCAATGGTAGCTTTACAAGGAACAGAGGAGATTAAACATGGAGCTTGTCCATCCCTTCTATTCTCTGTCCTGCCTCCCACTTACCCATGCAGCCCAGCACCAGAGGCTCGCCCAAGCTGAGGGTGGCAAAGGGAACTGGAGGGTGGAGAGGGATGGCAGAGGGGTTGTTTTCTGATGGCTGGGACTGGGCTCCTAAACAGTTTCCCAATGATGACCAAAGCCCACTCAGAACACAAAACTGCTTTCTCCTCTCTTCTCTGCTCTATTTTCTTGATCGTTCATTATTAACTTTATTGATTAGAATAAACTGTAATTATAGGGAAAGTAATGAAAACAATGTTCTGTTGAGATAGCAGCTAGAGAAAGCAACAAAAAAAGGTGCTTGCAAGAGCCCAGTCTGACAACTGGAGTGAGGAGGTGCCTCCCACATTGATGAGAGTCACAGAGAAAAAGTTGTTCCACACCACTGTTCACAAACCCCTCACAGTTACTCACTCCCCACCCTGTGTCCATACCCTTACTCCTGCTGCTCTTTCCCACAGTCTCTGAACCTGGAAGAAGTTGGATTTCTACTGGTCCATTGGATCAGGGTGAATTCTGGCAGTCCTGGCAGGGAGGCCTCTTGCAGCTCGTACTTTCTTCCTAGCAGGACAGAAAGGTGAGGAAGAGGTTCAGAGAGACGGAGGCTCCTGCAGAGTGCCTGGGGCAGTGTGATTGCAGCTGTCCCTTGCCTGATCAGAATGGGCAGGGGCCTGATCTGCTCTGTTAGCATGGCTTGGCAGACAGGAATTATGTTATCCAGAGCAAGGCAATAACCCTTTGTGTAATTTTAACATTCTGAAAGTGCTTGGTATCTGTGTTGCAGATTTGCAGGGAGCTACTGTCTGTCTCCTCCAAACGTGATGATCAGGGTACATTATTTGAATGTGGAGTGATGGCAGATGCAGCAGGTGCTACATTACTTTCTTACAGAAAAAGAGAGTTGTGGGGGTTTTTTTGTAGGGTAAAACTTCATTTAAAACACAGTTCACTAGAATGTGAAATGGACAGTATTTTAATCCCACCTTATGTTATCGTTGTGGTGACTTTAGTTACACACTTCACTGGAGAAGTAAAGTTTTCCATCTGTTTAATGTACTGGCTGACCAACATTTCTCCAGTGCTGGCTCTTCCCCATAGAGGCAGTCTGCAGTGGCTTTATCTGTCTCATCCCTCCTCCTCCTCCCTGCTTTTGTCCCTGGTTTCCGGCAGAGCTCTGCCAGCCCAGCAGTTAGCCTGCCCCACACAGCATCCCCAGCTGCTCTGCTCCCCTCTGTCCACATTTGGTTCACTCTGTTGAGAGCAGGACCTTGGCATGTGTTTTACCCTGGGGTCTGTATTTTTCTCCATGGTACTATTTATCACATATTCTTTTTTTCCCAGTTCATTATTTATTCAAGCATACAATTCACATCCTCCCACAGTGGGGATTAGCAAAGGGTCCTGCTTGGTAAATGGGAGGGTTTTTTACCCATTTGCTTTGTATCTGTGGTGGTTCTTTCATTGCTGAAGTCACTGTTTCTGGCACTCCTGCGATTTCCATGCTGTGATCCCGTTCAAATGAGCTCCTTCACATTCCTGTGCCTCTTCTCCAAACGACAGGCACTGTCTGTAGCTTCATGTGCTGTTTTTTCACTCAGCTCCAGCTGTGGGTTCCTCCTACCTTTCCACTTCCAGTCTCATTTTCCATGGTAGTTTAGGTTTTCTTTCCTGCCTGCAGCAGAAGAGGACTGTCCTCTCCCCCTCAGTTCTGGTCTGGACTGACTGACTTCCTCTTCTTGGCAGGTGCAAGAGGATTTCTCAGAAGCACCCCTTAAAACTGAGACTGGTGCTTTGTTATTGGCTTGGTCCAAAATTTCTCTCTGTTGCCAGAAGCCTCTTTTGCAGACTGTTTCTAAACACAGCTCTGAGATGTTTTAATCTTCTGTGGCTGCAGCTCTGCTCCTGTGTCTGTTACCTCTCCCCACTCAGCCTTTTTTGCCCAGATTAAATGAGAACTGCAAAAAATGTCATCTTCTTTATTACTAGCCCTGACCCAACAAGGTTCCCTGCTCTGACAGCTGCTTTCTTTTTGGCAGCCACATTACTGTCTGCAGCACTTTTAAACCTTTTCCAGTTGTATCACACATTCCCAGAGAAATTCCAGCTCTGACGGCACTTCTAATTGGTTTGTTTTTTTCACTTTATGTCTTATCTTGTTTTACTCTAAGTACTTGATGTTGTCCTGAAGTTACCCTGAGCCAAAGAGGGTGGCAGGGATTTGCCTCATTCAGTGTCCAAGCTCCAGCACCCTGGCATGGTGTAACATGAGAACTGGCATAAATGGAAAATCAGGTTCACATGGCTCATGCCAGCGCACGTAGGAATGCGTTGACTGCAGCCACTGCGTTGTGTGGATTGCACAGATAAGCATATTCTCTGCTCTACCACCACTCAGTGCCCAGCCTGCCAGGAATGTTTCACTCTGCTCCTCTACAGGTGGGCTAGTTCTTCGTGCAGTTCTGTTTTCTGGAATGCTCTCTGATGTGTTCACTGTCTTTTTGATTCAGCCTTTTGTAGCTAAATGTCTCTCAAATATACCATGAGCCATAGGTATGTAGGAAAGTCAGATGGCTCTATAAGGGCTCCTCACCAATTAAAAAATATCCCCTGTGGATCAATACAGTCAAGTGCAGTAGTTTGATCCACCAATACATTCATTTCCTGCAGCAAAACCACTTATTAAAGTTGCTGACCATAAGAGAGGAATGATTTTCAATAGAAATTAAACTACCACCGAAAATTCCTTTGGTGGGAGACATTCACCTCTCTCCACCAACAGCCCAAGTGATTGAGGAGGGCTGGAACTCACCTGCAGAAACGAAGAGCAGGTTCTCTATAGGTGTTGTTCCAATTTAGAGACTGAAATAATGGCCTCTGGCCCCTGCCCTACATGGAGGGATAACGTGGGAGTTTTGGACCAATGGATTTGCATAGGTGTGGAGCCAGTACAGAGAAATGCAGAGCATTTGTTAAGCAGCTCCTTCTCCTGTCTGTCGCCCGCCAGGCTGTACCTGTTACCACCACAGCCTGCATTGGGTGACACCTGCAAGGCACCGTGCTGTCCTGTCAGAGATCCCCAGGCTGGCTCTGGGGAGGCTGGAACCTGCACGGTGTCAAACTGCACCAGACCTGGAGTCAGTTCAGAGCTGGCTGAGCAGGGAGGCTCTGCAGCCCCCTGCCTTGCTGTGCTCCGTGTGCTCCCTACGTCCCCAGGTGCTCCTGAAGGGTAAGCAGTGTCACTGCATGGCAGCACCACAGCAGGCACTGCGGAGCGAGACAAACGGCACTGAACTCGCAGGGATGCACAGGATCTTCTGCCTGGTCCACAGTGGTTCACAGTGGGAGCTCTTCCCCCTTGACAGCCCTGAAAAGAGGACTAATGCCTACTGCTGATTGCCAGGGTTTTCTGACAGCAAAGCAAAGCACTTTTTAAAGACAACGACTAGTTTACTTTTCACTGAAACTTGAATTGAAGATATTTCATAGTAGAATTTGAGCAAATTTACCAGATGTTTCATCCCACTGTGCTTTTCTGGCAGGTGTACAAGACAGAATGCTGACTAAGGCTAATAAATCAGGCTGCGTATGAAAGTCTTGGGGAAGGAATACAATATATGTGCCTGAAACCATAGGAAGATCTTAGCCCATCGATCCTTGGGAATTCCTGATGTTTCCTGTGCTTTTCTTAGAGACTGATCTCAGATACAGGAGGGGAAGGGGGTCCTGTTCTCTACTTGTAGCCTATGGTGAGACACAGCATTGTCTAACAGCACTCCTTGTGCTGGCATTGGAGATCATAGACATAAAAATGATTAATATATTTCTAGAGTCAGGCAATTATCTATCCAGCTGGGAGAGGATGGGAAACAGGAGTTGGAGGTACATTCAGAGACTGGCTGTGACCCAGCAAAGTACTGTATTGCTCTACAAAATAAGATTCCCTTCCTCATCCATACCCTTCTCTTCCACCCCCTCACCCCCTGTCCTTTTGCTTTCTTCAGTTTCTACTACTCTCTTTGCTTCCTTGCTGCCCTGTCCTGCTGAGCTCTGCTGGCTCCCCTGGAATCAGGAAATAAAGCCACCCGTAGAAGACTTCACTCTTTTGGGGACTTGCACTGCATGTGTTAACCCCACAAAGCTGTTTAAATTCCGCTTCTCACAGTACCTGATTCAGTTTACTGACCACTGTCCATGCAAGTTTGGGGAATTCAGTCTGCTTTTGCTTTCTTTTCTCTAGGCCTGCTTTCATTTCCTCTTACTGCACTTCTGCCAGCTCTCTAGATATTCACCTCCTTGTTTCTCTCCCTACATATCCAGAAAAAGCAGATGAAGTTTCCACACCCCCTTCCGAGCAGAGGAAATAATACAGGAAATGCTATTCGTGTTTGCCTGACTGCAGTAGGAAAACATATATCAAACTCTTCACTGAAGCCCACACAGGCAACACTTGTGCCAGTGATACCTGTTCACTAGGGTTTAGGAGGCTTTGGGTGACAGCACAGCATCATGTCATTCTATCCTTGCTTGGAGTGATTTAATTAAGGTGCCCCTGAAGTCTGTCAGCTGCTGAAGGCTGTGCTCGCTGGAGGCTGTGCTTTCTTGGAAGGTGCAGTGCTGCTCCTCCTGCATGGCCATCTTTGAGGGTTCTCCCTCACACCAGGGTAAGAGTGGTACCAGGCAACCCCTCTTTTAATCCAGGGGATGTGAAATCATGATACTCAAGCACAGCAAAGTATTCTTTAAATAAAAGCATGGGCAGACGTGTACCCACAACAAATTGCCTTTGAATGAAGTTTGTCCATCTGAGTAGCAGTGCCAGGGGAAAAGAAGCTGCATTTTTAAATCAAAATAATGTTATTTAAACAAGTTGTGTTATTCTGTGTGTTGCCTTTATCTGGAGATTGCAAGCATTTGTGATTATCTGTCATTTTATGTTTGTGCAGCTGTTTTAATCCTGATAGGTCACAGAAGTTTGCCACATGGCAATAATGGCAGCCGCCTCATCCAGCATGTTACAAAAGAATGGAGAGACAGGGAGTGCTACAGCAAATTGGCACACTTAGAAAAACCCTGCAAAGCCATTCCAGTCCATTTTTAATGCTGTGTCAGAACAGCCTATGCTCAATGACTTGTGGGATTTTCAAGTAACCTGTCTGTGCAAGATGAAGGGCCGAGGTGGCTGTGCCAGGGTTAAACCTGTGCCTCTTGTGGCAGTAGGTATTCCTTGGCCTCTGCAGCAGCTTGAGGGTTAAGGGGCTGGAAAAGGCAACACTGACTGTCTTCCAACTCCTCAGGTCTTAAAACCATCAATACCCGAAGTTATTGTGATGTTCAGCCTGTGTCTGCTGAGTGAGTCTGCACAGTTTGGGCACCACTCCAGCTGCAGCTGCTCTTTAAAGTTGAAAAAAATTCTTGGAAGGTGTTTGGTTTTTGTTTTGTTTTGTTGTTTTTTTGGTTTGTTTTTTTTTTTTAATTATTATTTTCTCAACTTTGAGAATAGTTTGGTGTCGTGTCCCTTCCCCCTACCCTTCCTTTAACAGCAGTTTCAGTTCAGCTTGTCTCCCACCGCTCATACTCTCACTGCAGCCTTAAAGGAGCACAGACCAAACCTCAGCAGTTTTCAGCAAGGCCACAGAGTGGTTGGAAAGGTTCCCACTGCCTTCTTCAGTGAGCTCTGAAAGGCAGACTCCAGCACTTCCAGTGCTGCTGTAAATAACATGTAGAAGGGGCCGGACAGGAAGAGGGGGTACACACAGCCTTGCTTCCAGCTCGGCTTTCATTTCCTTTGTCTCTTTTAAGAGAAACGGGGGAGCTAATTGCGTCAGCTGATTGTTGGGCCTCTAGGGGTCTGGTTGAGGCTGTCTCTCCCACCCACAGGACTTCAGGCTCCAGGTTTTTACTTGGAGGAGCCAGAGAGGCCTCTCAAGTGCCTGGAGGGGAGAGCGCAAAGTGTTAACTGCAGAAGCAGCTTTGGAAACAAGGGCGATTTTCTGGCTTTGATCTGTCACTTGGCAGTTCCAGGAGACAGGCTTGTCTGGGGCTATCTCTGCAGCAGAGTTTGGAGGTGGCACGGAAGGCACTGCTCAGCCTGGGGGATCAAAGTGCACCCGAGAGCAAAGGAGCACAATGTCCTCTGAAGCAGGAGCTGCAAAACATAAATGCAGTGCTGCTCTCCGCTGGGAAGCCAACAGGGAGGATGTGCTTCCCTGCTTTCCCTCTTTCTGGGGATTTTTCAACAGGTTAAATTGCATTTGGGCAGTAAGGATTGTGAGTACTGAGAGACAAATGCTGCATCTCCAGCTGGAAGGAAGGCAGTGTTGTTAGGGTGGGGTTAGTAGCCAGATGAAGCAGAAGATGTTAAGTTTTTGATAACTTACTGTATCATTCCCTTAATTCAACAGAAGGTGACAAGGAGAGGAATTAAATATAGAAAATAGACATGAAGGAACTCAAAGAATCTCTGTGTTCTTGTTCAACTCTAAGGTACAGAATGCATGATTTCATGCAAATCAGACTTCATTTATTTTCTCTTTTGCTTCTTCAGTTAAATATGAAAGGAATGAGAACAAGAGCTTTTTTCCCAGCATCCCATACCTAGTAAATTCATTCTGGGAATGCAGGAAATAGAGTGAATATGATTCTGGACAATGACATCGCCAATGATCCAAAAATATTTGCACTGGGTGACCTGAATAGTCTCTTGAATATAAATGAACCACAAGGGAAAATTTCTATTAAGAGCAAATGCAGTAGCTAAAAGGGTGATATTACTGAATTGGAAATATGCAGAAGGATTAAAGCTTGCTGAGTTGTACACAGGATTAAGTGAATTGACACACTTGGAGAAAATAATTTCAGTAATTAACAGGTTTTTGTTCTTTGGGAATTTTTCTGGGAAACATCGTCATAATTGTCATACTATACACAGTAAGTTACTACTGTAGTGTAGAATGATGGAACAGATCCACGTAGTATAGGGGTGACCCGTAATCATATTGTTATGCTAGACAGTAAAAAACATAGACATGTTTAAATTTAATTACAAAATTAAACTTTGTATGTTCAAATGGGTTTGTTACAACGTGTTTCCATCTGTGGGACACCTTCAAAATGACAGTTTGCTCACTGGGTTATCCCACAGCACTTTCTCCTCCAGGCTGGCCCTTGTTTACCAGTGAGGGACTGAAACACATGCAGGGCAGGGCAGAGAAAGCTGCTGAGGTCATGCAGAAGGGACCTGCATTTCTTGGTTATCTTTCCTTTGCTAACCCTCTGCGCTGTTCCTTTACACATGATCCTGATGAAACAGGGCCAAGCAAAAGCAGTAGCTGGTGATCCTGTTGGGAAGTAGGTGGTTGTGGTCATTACTGCTCCTCACCTGCAGTCTAATATCTGCCTAAGCCACTGGCTCTCCTCTCAAAGTCAGGCAGCCTGGGCACTGCAAAGGCTTGCAGGGCTGGACTTCAAAAGCCAGGAAGCTGGGCCAGGCAGGCAAGGGCTCGTCTGTCTTCTCAGTTCCAGGCTTCTTGCATTGTTAGTGCTTGGTCCTTACTGTCAGGTTAAGTCTAACTTAGGTGAGGATTAATGTGCATTGAAGGTTGCATGTCTGTTTTTACAGCCTTACAACTTTCCAAGGTACCTCTCTGCCACGGAATGTGTTCATGCATGGTCTACAGCAGGCGTCACTCACTTGTTCATCAGCCCTTCTGACTTCTTCAGTGAAGCCAAGTGATTGAATCTTTGTAACTTACTGGGGCAAGGAGTAGATCTTATTTCCCTTTGTACCATGACACAGTGTTTGCTTTCAGTAAATAATAATAGTGACAACTTGATTGTTACTGGGCTGTTAGGTGTGCCTTATAAGACCAAAGCTGTACAAATTATGTTTAGTACGTGTGCCTAATCTTACTCTGTGGCACTTGAACTTTATTAACCAACCTGTGATCCCTGGTGTTGCAGCACTTGTGAGCAAGACAGTCCCTTGCTGAACATTTTAAATGGTGAGAGTTCCAATACCAACAATTCAGGTAAAGCATCCTTTCTGACAGCATTAAGTATAAAAGATTCCCCTGAAACAGTTGTGACCTGCCTGTTTTGCATGGCTTGGAGGATTAGCAAAGTCTTTATTTGGCTTGATAGTGATTAAAAAATGTTCCTTGACAAAATAATGATTGAGAAAACCACTAATGGAGTGGTGAACAGCAGCCAAACAAAAGCTGTGTGACTCCAGCTCTGCAGTTAGTGCCAAAACGTTGATGGACAATATACAATTTCAGTCACTGCATACAGGACTGTAGAAGAATGAAGAAAGGCTCTGATCCAGCATTGCCCAGTGCCTTCTTTGAGGCCATTGCAGTGGTGTGTAGAGAGGGTGGTTTACTGGTTAGGGCACCACTGGTAGTATAGGGCTTCTTTTTCTGGTGGAAGAAAGTGTGGATACCTGGAAATGTTTATGATAGTGAGTAAGGACTTGATGCGGGCTTAGTTTTGTGGTCTGTTTGCTTTAGTAAAACCTGAGGAATTGATCCTAAAAGTGCTAAAGGACAAGCGTAGAATGTTGTGCTAATGATCTTGTAGGATATGGCAGCAGTGCTCTGCTGTATAATTTTTTTGCCCTTTGTCCATGTACCTCTAAATAGTGCCTGAAATCATTGCCTGTTGTGCATAGCTAAGTGTGTCATCTCTTACCTCCCAAGAACAGTCACCTGGGCTACAGGGGGCTGTGCAGGGTGTTTAGAGTAGGGAGCTGGGTTTTTGTTGCTCGTTGTCCATGCAGGGATTTGGATTTAATGTTAGAAACACCTTTGGCATGGAGAGCAGGGCTGTGAGGCACTGTGGCTCTGGGGAGTTCTTTGCACAGTTTTGTCCTGGAGAGTATCCCACAGAGATGAGTTTTACTGCCATAGCAGAAGGAAAGTGTGAACCTGCTAAAGGAACACAGTTGGTGATTGCAGTCCTCAAATTGCAGAGAGGATGTTCTTGAGCAATTCTGGAGAGCATCAGGAATGGTCAGCAAATGGCCTTGACCTGGGCTCCCAGTGCCTGCTGTATGTCAGCCTTGAATAATGGTAACTGAAACTCAAATCACTTGAGTTATAAATTAATTATAAACCATACTGCTGAAAGCAGAGTAGGAGGTGCTTTTCTTTACTTGAAAGGTGAATCAAGTGCTGGTTGGTTGCAGCATAGCAGGAGCCAGGTGAGTGCCTGAAAGTTCAGAGAAACTATGCAGAAGATGGCTGTGTCACTTGGGGTGTTGAAGCCCTGCTGAAGATTCCTGCAGCTTTTGCCCAGGATTTATGCTCCAGTAAGGGATGAAGCTTCAAATGTGCATATCTTTGCTCTGGCAGCTTGGTGTGTGGGGCTTTGGATCCCCTTCTGACATGTGCAGCCCTTTTTTGAATTTTGAGCACTGTGGCTAGATGGGCTTCTTGGGATGACACAGATGCAATTTATGAATAATTAATGGCATTTCAAAAATTCTGATTGTGCTGTCTGGGGAAATGGACTAACTACAGTTTGCTCCATTTAAAGCAGAAAGATGTTTTATGGTAAAACCCCAAACTGTATTTGCATATTCCTGTGCTCTGCTATCTCACATCTCTTGCTCCCTGTCAGTAAGGAAGATCTTTCAGTGGTTTGCTCAGTAAGAAAGTGATTCCACATTATTTCCTACAGAGGTTTCTGTTGAAGTGGGCTGGCTGTAAAGAAGCAGCAACTCCTTTAAATTCAGTAACCATACCATTTTCTCTATCAGCATGGAGCATTTGACTCATGTGCCCTAGAAAATAACTCCTCACTCCCACTATGTGCTCATATACTGAGCTGAGATCTAAACCTGACCTGCGGCTCTGGGATGCAAACTCATGATCAAAATCCCTGGATGCAGGAGGTCAGTGTTGCAGCATCCTCAGCCTCTGGGGTGAGAGTCCACTATTTCAGGAGTAGTGTTGCGAATTCAAAACAGGTTAATGCTTTCTAAGGTCTAGTGAAGTTACAAAAACACAGCACAAAAGACCCTGTCTGACTTAAATAAAAGCTTATAGAGCTCAATCTTGTTTCTGTTAAAGTCAAGGAGGGGATTGAGCTTCTAAATTTCACCCAGTCCAAGTCGGGGGCTTTCATAAAGGGGCAAAACAAAATCCATTGGAAAACTGGGATGCTTGGTTTCCAGCAAAAGCTGTGATACCATTCTTGCAGTAACATGATGCAAGGAGACTCTTCAGGGAGCCTATTTCATAAACAATACAAAAGTAGTGGTTCTGTCTACAGTCTTTTCTCCCACACAGCACCTTGGACTGTGCTCAGTACTGGGCCTTATGAAGCAGAAGGTGAACCTTCCCCAGGACTTTACACTCCCCATAGCTGAGGGACTGGGTTTTCATTACACTGAGCAGCAGAGGGGGTAATCAATAGATTAAGCCAGACCTGGGGCTGTGCAAGTGTAGCAGAGTTTAGTGTGATTTAATTTTCTTAATTTGCTACCTTCAGAATGTGCAGAGTCCGGAGGTGATTTGGTTGTAAAGCTTGCAGATACGCTCACCTCCTCCTGTCATTATCAGAAAGTCCTCTGATCTGTCAGCATGCATGAACTGGGTATTTTTATGTACTCAGGCAGCCACCAAGCACAAACCTCTTGAGAGTTTTAGCTCCATTTATTAGTACCTTCTTGTTTCGTGATTCTTGCTCTGAGTTTCTTGTTTGTCACTCCCTGTTTTCCATCCTGGAAACCATGTTGCTGCACTCACCTCGTGAAGGAGAAATATCTCCCAACAGTTGCTCGTCAGGGGGAGATGGTGATGAGGAGGCTGGGATTTCAGATTTCTGCAGAAACCTAGCTCTGAAACCCGTTTCTGACAGTGCCTCAGTGTTATGTAGCAGCATCCCTGGCTGCAGTGAACTCCGCTCATCCAGACTGCCCTGACTTGTGAGTAATTCTCTTGTTCTCCTTAGCTACCTAGGGGTTTGCTCGGAGCTGAGGAGCGTGTATTGAACATACCCTAGAGAACTGTTAGCCATATGGCTTCCCCACTAATTTTCGTGGTGGCCCTCTGTTAGATCTCTGTATGTTGCTGTGGAAAAACTCAGAGTTTTAATTCTGGGGTAATAAAGGCCTAATGTCACTTTTCCATGAAGGAGGGGGCAGCAAATGATTCCTTGCTGCATTTCACCTTTCTTTTGCAGTGTGTAAAGACAAGGAGGTTTATGAGTTTGTTATGTCAAATTACTTGGTTAGTTGTGCATAATATTGTTTATGGGTATTTCACAACACTTTTGGACATTCTCAGAGACAATATCAGGGTATGATAAAGTAAAGAAAGTGCTTGTTCTTAAGCTCCTTTCTATAGAAATTAATGAATTATTTATTGGGAATGAATTCTGAATGTGTTAATTTGCTGATCTTCTTCACTAGTAACCAGAGATTAGCAGAGAAGTGTCAAGTGCAGTGATCCCAAGAGAATGGGGAGAGATGGAGAACTCAGCCAGTGCTGTTTTCCTCAGCTCTGGGAGGAAAGGGCTCTCTTCAGGCATCGACTTCACTTCTCTGATTAGCAGTCCTGGTAAATCCAGAGGGACTGTGTACTCATGTCCCAAGGTTCCTGTGTGCACACATGCACAGTAATATTCCTGCCCTAGGTGCCTCCTCAAATGCTAGGTGTTACCCTCAGAAGATTGTTTCCCTCCCACGTAGTCTGAGCGTTACCAGGGTTGGATCTCCTTCAAAGAGAGCAGCCTTCACAGTCCTAACAGGCTTTCATCCATATGGCTTCTCGCTTCCCCCCTCCTTCTGCTTTAGCTGGCTCTTGTTCACCTCTCTGCTCTGCAGCTTGCTGGGATGCCTTGCTGCCTTGGGAGCTCAAGACCAAGGATTCTTTCAAGCTTTCTGTCCTAGCATGTAGCTGAATGCATTCAAAGAGTCCCACATGTGACTGGCTGTGAGTGTGTTGCCTTAGATGAGCTGAGGGCTGCACCTAAGCCACTTTCAGCTCTCTCATAGTTCTTCCCATCCCTACTGGCCAAGGAAACCATAACTCCTTTTCCTGGTGAGTAAGAAAAGAGCTCAAAGACTTGCCCCTGTGGTTTCCTTCCTGCCATTACACAGATCCATCTCTATACATCTAATACAATTTTCTTTTGCAGCTAGTCAACTCTCTCGATTGTGCTCTTTGCTGATCTGGTGGTTATTTTTGTTGCCTCTGTGGAGAGCTGCTCTCAGCACACCCAGAGCCAGCGCTCCTGACAGGCAGCACAATCCTGGAGTGCCTTGGCAGGCTGCCTGCGTCCGTCCTGCAGGCCCTGGGGGGACTCTCGCACGTTTTGCCGCTTACTTTCCTCTTTCCTAGAGATCTAACGCGATTTTGCAAATAGTCACTTGGAGCCATATTTCCCTTTGCCCTGCAATATTTTTTTATTTATTTTTAGTAAACGTTTGTCAGTATTTCTAACATTGCGCCTCCAGCAACGTGGCCTGGCCTGCAGCCACGCAGCAGTCTGACAACCTGTTAGGCGAGTCTCCTATCAATTAGGCTGCAGCTGTCACTGGATCTATTCTCAGCCTCCTTGGTACGTGTTTGCAAATAACAGGGGCTGCTGTTTTGCAGCTCTTGATTTTTTTTTTTTTCTCCACAGCCAGTCAAGAACATTTTGTCCCTAGAATTCCTCCTGTCTCCTTTGTTTTTGCTTTCTAATCATCCTTGTTTTCTTCTCCTAAGAATATATGTTTATCGAGGATATTGTTATAAGTAAAGTGTCTTCACTCTCTTTTATTTAATGCACAAAACAAGGAAAACATCCCCCAAAGATACAAAAAAAAAGGAATATCTTACTCAAGGCTATATCTTGATCCTTTAAATGTTTTCAGACTTTCTCCAAAGCATCCAGACTGTTTTACCTGTGGGGAGCTGCCATTTTGAAAGCCCACATTGCATGGAAGCTCTCCATGGGGGCTGCCTTGTTTCTGCTGATGTTTGAACTCCGAGGTGATAGCGTGCTTGATTATCAGGTTTACCACAGCTGGAAATAGAGTCCCTGACAATGTACAGTCTGTTAGAATTTCCTCTTATACCTTCTACAATTTACAGTTTTCTCCTCTAAAAAATAATGAAGATGGCCGTATAATTTTTTTCCAGATGTTACACACTGCATGGTGGTACTTGATGCTAATTTTTTATCTGGCAGTCTGTGGAGTACAGCCCAGTTTGTATTAGCTAGAGTGGCCATGCTTAGGCGTATCAGTGGTTTGTTTTGCTTCCATGTGAAGTGGGAAATCAGAGTTGGGTTGTTCAAGCAAGGCAAACACACTCAGGGCATTTCATCCTTGGGTTGACTGAAAGACACATTTTGATACTATGCTGTCATTTCTTTCATAAGCCCAGCTCCATTTCTGCACAAACCCAGTGGAAACTGTTCCTCCTTCCTCTCAATCCAGAGGCCCTAACAACAGCTCTCCAGCCAGCTTGCAGCTCTGGAGGCAGAACCAGCCCATCATGGGCAGATTGAAACAACTGAGTGTAGATCAGCTTATGCTGAATTGGCCAAGGCCCCCTGTGCTTGCCTGCTGGGAAGCTAAGGACAGGGCTTTTCTTCTGTCCTCACTAAATAGCACACAATACTGCAAGAGCCTTCCCCTGATGCCCTT
The DNA here is from genome assembly GCA_013397975.1 of Machaerirhynchus nigripectus. Taxonomy (NCBI): domain Eukaryota; kingdom Metazoa; phylum Chordata; class Aves; order Passeriformes; family Dicruridae; genus Machaerirhynchus; species Machaerirhynchus nigripectus. The sequence goes on from VZRQ01007124.1 coordinate 472,153, forward strand.
CAATATTTGCTGTGCAAGAACATCCATGAGGAGCCCACTTAGTGCTGTAGCTGAGCTGGCATTCAGAGCCATCTTGAAGCTCTTGCATATAAAATTATTCCAAGGTGGCTGGGTGGCCCTCGTAGGCACTTTAAGTTTATACAGCCCTGTCTGGCAATGCTGTACCCAGGACAGGGAGGCTTCACCAGGGTCCCAGCAGCTTTGGTGTCAGTGCACAAAGGCATGGGGCAGCTGGCTCCTTGAAGGGAGCCTGCAGAGCTCTGGGCAGCCACTCAGTATGTGAGGAAGAGGGGCTTCTCTGGGAAAAACTAGGGAAGCCAGAACACATAGAATTGGATGGTCTAGTAGTGCATTGGCACCTCAGAAAGACCTGAGTGCTTTTATGATCCTCTTCCTAGGAAAGCTGGCTCTAAATCCCTTAGGAAGCCTCTCTTCAGGCTAGGATCTAGGCTCCCAATTCAGGTGTTTCATGAAATACTTGTTGGAGATAGATCCTCCTGAGGAGTTCAGACCTTTGGGCAATCTCTGGCTGAGACATTTAAGGTTTCTCAAGTACTTATTTAATGAAGAATGCATTTCCCATGTATATAGCACTCCTCATTGTTCCTGCTCAGCCACTGAGCTTTCAGCTCTTTGAAAGTTTAAGCATAGTTACAACAAGCTGCCATCCTGCAGACAAAGCTTAGTTGGCAGGAAGATGTAGTTTATGCAGTATTTATGTTCTCCTGGTAAACAAAGACAAGTAAAATGCTTTACTTGTTAACATCAGTTCAAAGGGAAAGCGAATGATGGCACTTGCTGTAATCATGTTCAGTGTTCTGAAGGTGTCTCTGTTTTTCACCTTTATTCTAAGCTCTTGTTTATAATTTGCTTCTCCTGTTTTAATAGTGTGTGACTGTTTCTGAGGATGCAGCGTACGACTTCGTTTCCAGACTATATTTAAGGAGAAGGGTTCTCTCTGGATTTTACAGTGATAATATTAAGTGCAGCAGCAGCGTTGGTTAAATAAGCAGGAGAGGCCAGAGCTGACCGGTTTGGTGTTCATTTCGTTGTCAGCTGCCACTGGAATAGTGTTCAGATTAATGTGGTTACTCTTTGCAGTGGCTGCAAGTTCACAGACCAACTGTGCACTTGTATCAAAGTCATCAGAATGATTTTAGTCCAGGTTTCCTACCAGAATTATTTATATAAAATGCAGTTGTAATTCTATACTGGCTATTTACACGTGAGGGTTTTCTATTTCAGGACGCTTTGGAAATAGCCAGGATCTTCAACTGCACCCTTTCCAAAAGATACAAGATCCTTTTAACATTTAATGATGACTGAGAAGGTGCTTAAAAATAACTTAGAAGCACAAAGCACTTTAGTTTGGTCCCCACCAGTTACAGGACTGGACTAACAGTTAAATTTTGGATTCTGTTTGCTTTTCTTGTCCTTTCTTGCTTCATGACCTGAGGTGAATTGCCTAGTTTCCCTTGACAAATGAGCTTAATACTTATCTATTGTCTATATTTACATTATTACATTTAGGAGCTGATAGGATCTGAATTTGTCTTCTCTGAGGAAAGAACTGTAAAACTCTGTGGCTGTCAGGTAGTATAAAATATATCCCTCCACTTGACTGCACATGGCATTATCTGCTGTATAATTTGCTGGGTATCAAGTCCATTTCACATGCACAAGGTCCCTGGTTAATGATGGTGTAAGTTCTTTTGGGAGGGATTATGCTTACATACATATTTGTAAAATATTCGATGTAATAGCAAGCTCATCTTGGCTGTATCATTTATGCTTTGCTAAAATTTATACAATATAGGTAATCAATTAGTCAGATTCTCCTGCATGCTGCTAAATGGAACATAACAGCTCATAATGGGCAGCAGTAAATAGACATTTGTATGTACACAGGTATCCTGTGCAGTGAAAGGGGCATGCAGGAGACAAGGTACTGAACAAAACAGCCCTGCATAAAACCAGGCTTTCATTTAAGGGAAGAAAAATGTTGCTGAAAGCTGCAAGATTATTAGCATTACTATGCATGAGCAGTAGTCAAAAAAGGTGTTACAAGAGGAAGAGAGACATTATTCAATTGTCTAAGAAGATGGACCATCATCAGCAGTGGGGAGAGAAAAGGCTTCCAAAGGAACAGCACAGCATTTTAAACATTAAATTATAAGGGGACTGAGGCTTTAAAAGGTATGTTGGAGTTTCTGCATTATTTATAATTTGAGATTGCCTTTCCCCCTAGATGTTTAAGTTTTGTTCCATTCATACAGAACAGAAAAGTCCTTCTCATACTTCTCAGCTTCTGGACACTGAACCAGCTCTAAGTTTTAGATATAATTTACTCTAAGCAGGCATTGATTACCTGCAGTGCTGCACTGGGCTGAAGCTGCTTTGTAGAAAGTTTGGGAAGTGAGCAAAATTTGGCTGCCATTACTCTGGAGCTTGGGAATGGTGGGCTTGCAATTCTGTATTAGTTTTGTATTTTTATTGCATCCATCCCTATGAGCTGCAGGCACTGACAGGATTTCACAGTGCTGGGTGCTGTCCTTTCCCCAACACAATTTAAGGTCTTGTGGACACCTTTTTTGAACCTAGTGCACAGCCTCCCTGACAGTGTAATCACTCAGAGTGCAGAAGCTTACGCTAGGAAAAAAACATGGAAAAATATACCTTGTATCAATTGCCTGAGCAAAAGAAGCTGTATTGGCAAAAAGAAAGTTTTTTTCCCCTTTTGCTCATATTATAGCTTGTGTACATTGGGGCTTTTGCTGGCATAGCTGAAAAAAAAATCATCCTGCTAGCTGACAGGGATATGGTGACAGTTTTTTAAAATAGATGATGGATCAGTGTGTGTTTGTGTATGTGGGGAAGGGGGAGGGGTGAACCTGATTTAAAATAGAAGTTTCTAAAATCAGTTTGCACAGATACCCTTTAAATGGCAACCACTACTGCCCGTGCCAGTAACTGCCCTGCCTCCTGGCCCTCCTGTCCTTCTCACCCGGAGCTCCAGCCCCGGATTCCCCTGCCCTTGCACCGTGTCTGCTCCACCCCGGAGTGCCCAGCGGGGGCCTCTTGCCCGCTGTCCTTGGTTCTCCTGCCGGGTTCCTGCCCTGGCACCCTCCCTGGCACCCTCCCTGGCACCCTCCCACCTCCGTGCCTCCGCCTGCACTGCAGGCAAACACCTGCACCGGGGCTCCAGTCCCACCCCTCTGCCACCCCAGCTGCCCTTGCTCCCTCACCTGGGAGTTTCTTGCCTTCCTGCCAAGGCCTCTGTCGGGTTTGAGTGCCCAGGCTTTGCATACCGACAGAAGTGCTCCATACACGCTGTGCCATCGCAAAATGCTTCGTTTCCTTCAGCCACACTGCATGGAAAGCCAGAGGGCAGAGGGATTCCCATTTCTAACATAAAGGCAAAGATTTTCCAGAACATCTAGAGACTATTTGGAGGAAGACATGGAGCTGTGGTAAGGTCCCAGGACTAGAGGCATGAATGTTGGGTCTGCTTCTGCTTCTCCTGACCAAACAATCACTGTGTTTACCTTGTTCCATCACTCAGGCTGGTTGGTCCAAATGACACAGAAAGGTATTTTATGTACTAGCTTCTGGGGAAGGAATTAATCCCAGAATTCTGAGGTCTTTCTGTGTCATCTTTGCACAAAAGTTACTGCTTTGGGGCCTCAGATTCTCTGTGTATAAAATGAGACTTCACAGTCGTGAGGTATGAACCTTAATTTGCTCAAACTAGGGTGAGGTCCTGCGGCAGTTGAATCTGCAAGTGCAAGAAGTCGGGATTAGCTGTTTCTCAGCTGATTAACACTCCTTTGGAAGCACAGTTTTGTGAAAATAAGTTGCTAAATAACCTTCAGCTGGTGTGAGAGGGTGAGGGGTGAGAGGCAAGCAGGCTCCTGAGCAGGCAGTAGCCTGGGCAAACAGGTCCTTGAACCACTGTTCATAGCCAGATTCCCAGAGTCCCTAGTGATGGTTATTTTAGGTAACTCATAAGTTATGCACCTGGAAGTGAGGCATATGTAGTAATTTTTTTTAAAGAGCAGTGAGAAGACTTATTTTAATTTTTTTCTGAATATGAAAGTTTAAGCATTTAAATAGCTTTTAACTCAGTACCCCAAGCCCATTGGTATCAATTATTTGTCCAGAGTTTAAACTGACAGTTCATAAGTATGTTAATTGATACTGCACTAACTTGCTATAGGTATCTTCCTAAGTGCCAATTATCTGCCTCAACATTCCCCACAATTTAAGTTTGTTAGTAAGAAGCTAATTATACTAGTTTATTGCTGATGGAATTACATCAAGAGTAGATTTCACTCTTATATACTTATTAGGCCTCAGTAAGTGATCCTTAGCAGTCTGTTGCTATTCAATTAACAAGTAATAACTTACTTAATGAATCTAATTGAAATGCTTATTTCAGTCAGGCACCTCATAGAAAGCCCTTTACTTTGAGCACTTTCCTGAGTGCTAGTTGTGTTTACTTAACAAGAACTAAATGGGGCCACTGAGGAGAACTCATAGACTGTGATGAGAACTGAACCAGTGTTAGTAAATTCCTGCCAAACATGACCAGAAGTATCTGCCAGGTAATTTCTGCTTTACTGAACTATCACAGGAGTAAACCAAGACTTCTATGTCTCAGAGGATTTAAATCCATGGAGAGGGTTCTGCAGCATGAACTTCTCCAAACACGCCGGCTGTGCTTCCTGGGAGCTGCAGAGCTCAGCTCTGCTGCTCTGCATGGATGCTGTCACTGGGTTCTTGTTCCAGTTCAACTCTCTTAAAAACCCACTCCTTTTTCTTGGGAGCCTGCACGTTTGACCTGAGATCGATAGAAGTATGATGATGGCTGTATTTAATGATCTAAAGCTATTAGCATAATTACAGCCCCAAAGAGGATACAATCGAGGCGTTTTATACTGTTCCATGTCCTTCAGTGAGACTGACACTAAATCCCAGGGAATTCAATCTTTGCTCACAAGCATGGCCTGCACTGAACTGTCTGGAATGACCACTGCTGGGGGGGCAAAGGCAGCTCCTGTGCAGAGACAGGTTCTGATCAGAAGTGCCGGGGGTGCGTGCGGGGTGTCGGGCTGCCCACACCGGACCTGATGCGCTGTAGGGGGGAGTCCCCTCCGTGGGAAGGGCACAATTCTGAACTGGGATTTTACAGCCTAGGAAAGGGTAACCTGCTGTGCTCATTGATGGGATGGGAAGAGCCAACAACGGTTGGCTTCTGAAGCTGTTTTTGGCTTTGGGATTAAAAGTGTGCTTTCTTCTGTAATGAGAATTTAACAGACATGACTCGTGTTTGCGGATAAATGCCAGGAAATCTTCCGAAGCAACGCTAACAAATGATGCCATTTGGCAATTTTAGTGTATGGGCAGTAACCTTTTCTCAGGAATTTTTAGCAGATAGATTTAGTGTCAAAAAACCCCATAAAAGCTGAAATATCTTCTCCAGTATATCAGGTTTGTTACCAACCTTTTAATGTATGCCTTCTAGTCATTGAATTGAAAGACCTTATTGATCTCTTTGCAGCTGAACTGATTATTGGGGTAAGAGAGAGACTTCCTGAAAGAAGCCAAGAGAAATTATTCATTTAACATATTCTCATTTTAGTAAACTTCCATTTAACCTCCAGGGTTAATTAAAAAAAAAAAAAGCTGGTTGGCTGGCATAAATTTATTAAATCAGACAGAAACTGAGTTCAGGCTAGTACATTTAATGTCAACATTTGTAATAATCTTAGGGGGAAAAGAATTCACACAGACTTATTAGTATTCCAGAATTGCTTTCTTTTAAAACAACAGCCATAACAGCAGAAGAACCCAGCGAGGAAAATAGCCCCCAAAATGGAAACAGATTCTGCAACCTTGGATAGTTCAGAAATTCTTAAATAAGCTGTCAGGGCTTTGTAGGTCTGTGGTTGTTGGTTGAAATGCTGTTGTCATCAAGAGGCATCAGCTCGTTGGTGTCTGTGGGGTCGGGATTAGGGGATTTGGTGTGTTGTGCAGTGATGCCATGATTCTTCCCCATGTCTACAGGGTGAACGTTGCACAGCAGAGCTGGCGTCTCTGTTAATGTCTGAGCAGAGAGCAAGGATTAAATAGGCCTAACAGCTGAGGGGATTTTCAGAGGCACGAGTGGCATTTAGACATGTATCCTCTGCTGGTTTCTGTTGGTTTTCCAGACTTGCTTTCAGACCCCTGATTTGGTTTGGGTCTGTTGCCCCACTATTCTCCCTGACCCTGTTATGGACAAGCTACTTACGGGTGTTTGGTGGAGATTTGGGGAAATTTTCAGAGAGCAAATGTGAACACCTGAGTTACACTGACGAGATGGAGGGGCCTGTGCTCAGTGGGAAGGAGTTAATAGGGAACCATCCTGGAGAAGGTTCTGCCTTGTCATTCATGCTGTGACAAGCTTGGAGGTGAGGCTGGGTGGCATAACAAAGGTGTCATCTGCCATTTTGAAGCTGGGCTCCTCTGATTCTGACTTGACACTGCATCTGAGGCAGAGGGAAGTGGGGCTGGAGTACCCTGTGGAGCAGCAGTTCAGGAGAGAAGGCTTCACTCAAGGACTTTATGAAAAAACAACTGCTAAACTACTAAAGTGTGCGGCTTCATGACAGGTTAGTTATTGTTCTGTGCAGAACAAGTTAGGCTGTGTTTCAGAGAACACAAGGAGTGTAAAAGGTCCCGTACTGGGTTTAGATAGAAACTGCTGACATTGTTAGCTGGGTGGCATTTGGGCAAGATTTTATGAGAGGCCGACATCATAAAGCTGTCCATTCTGTCAGCCAGTTTCAGGGCAAACGTTTTCTCCTCCCTTCTGCCATCAAATTGAGATGACAGGTTTCTAAATAGTCTTCATCTGAAACGTGACAAAAAGTGTATTTTTGGCAACTGGTCTTGCTTTGTGTCCTGTGTGGTATTTTGTCCCTCCTGGTCTAGAATACCTTCTGTACTTAGAGCCTTTTGAGGCGTATCCCCTCCCTCAGAGTATGGGGAGCAATTCTACCTGGAGTTTTGTTCTTGTGGGAAAGCAAATCCAGTCTTTTACCAAGTACTGCAGTTTGACTGAAGCAGCAGGAACTAGCAAGGAATGCTTCTAAAATGGAACATACCGTGTATCGTAAAATGTCATTTTCAAGTACTTTCTGAACTCTGGTCCCAGTAATGAAGCAGCTCTGAAATATCACATGACTTTCTCAGTGTGTTGCACTCTGTACAACCTTCCTTTGATGGTGATGTCATTTCGGATGAAAGACTCGCATGGAGAACGCGCGCGGCGCGTCAGGATCGGCACACGTCCTCTGGGATCTGAACAGAGAAGGGCTGCCTGAGAGGTGCACTCTATGCTTGTCAAAGAGAAGTAAGTGCTGCAATAAAAAGAGTAGGCAGATATCTAAACTCCCCTCAGTCTGGGTAGAAGCAAGACTTCACCTGTCTGCAAGAAGACCCGCTTAATCTGAAAGTTCTCCTAGAAAGGTTTTAAGGATGAACAGTCATTTTTACTGTCATTCAGTCCAGGGTCCTAACTCAGGTCAGTGGTTTCCTGAATGTGTTTGAGTGGCTCCAGGTGGCCCTGCTCAAGCAGGGGGGCTTGAAACAGATGATCTCCAGAGGTCCCTTCCGACCTCAAGCATTCTGTGATTTTGTGATTTTGGTATCTAGATGTGCCTGACTCGAGTGTCACCAGTAGAAGTGAAACCAACAGAAGACAGCTGCTTCTGCTTTGGTTAGCAGCAGGAGCCCCCCCAGCAGTCTCAGTGAGCTCTCTGGGGACCTTCACCTGGCTTTTCTCTTGTGCCTGGGAGCTCAGCATCTGGCACCTTATGGCCCATTTGAGTCCGATATATGATGGGATTTTCTAGTGAACGTAAAAGAGATTTACAACCACACACACTGCGGTCCAGGGGTGGAAAGAAGACTCCACACACAAAATGTCAGCTGGCCCAAGTAAGCCTGTTCAGCTCCCATGGCAGTACCTGCTGGAAAACTCTCCAATAACCAGAAAAAGCAGGTCATTCCATGGAGGCATTTTTCTTACCCTGAAGCCTTGATTTCCTAATCAAACACTTGTGGCCAGAGATGATGTTGGGGGGTGCATCCTGTTCCAGCAAATGCTTTCCTGCACATGTGCATCCCCTTTTGCTTTGGCCTTGCTCACACCTCCCTAGCATTTGCTTTCTGGGGACGTCTGAGTGATTGAGGGTGAAGGCCTGGCCCCATGCAGCTCTGCCATCTCCCTCGATGGAGTCAGTATTTCACCCATGCTAGCAGTGACAGAGACTGAATGTTAGAGCTGCATGCACAAGCTTTCACAGAAATCAATTCTCACATGCAGCATAAATATTGGAAGTGCCTCTCTCCCCTAATTGTTGGCCAGGCACAGTAAGCTGTGACTAATGGCCATTCACAGGTACACAGCACGGCCTGATCATAAAGATTTGCCATTAGTCTCTAACAAAAAAAAAATCTTAGGCTGTTAATTGACCAATATGTATTCGTGAGGAAATCAGAGTACTTGCATGGATATTCAGTGCACAGGAAAGGAAGGTACAGCTAGCTTGTGCACTGCTTTTATGATTCATTTACTCCGATCTGCTTTTGGTTATTTTTTCCTCATGTGAGGCCAGTATTGTAAATCAAAGATTTGAGAAATAACCCTGTGCTTGAAGTGACCCAAATTAAAGCCAATTGCCACCTTTCTTCTCTTACTAGGCAGCCATCCACTTCTGTGCAGAACAGACATATGTTAGAGGCTGTCAGTGGTGCTGCAGAGGCAAACCAGTGAGCTCATGGGCTGCCTCTGCCAGTGGTTAAGGTCAGCTACTGGAAAAAGTTACAGAACAGCTATTACAGCCAGGTATGATCCTGCAGAAGGGCCTTCACTGAGAACTGGTATTTGCTCATTTTTGTGCAGTTCAGTGTGACTCTGCCCTGGAAAACAGCTTCTGATTCTCAAAACAAGGACAGCAAGATGCATGCAGGTTTGGGGTTGGGATTAATTTTTTGGCCATTCAAGTTTTTCTGTCATAAAATTCCTTTTACGTTGACAAATGGGGATCATTCCTGAAAATGGTCAGGACAGCTTGGCTATGTGGTAGATTTTCCTCTCCTTCCTTATCCTTAAAGCAGTACAGGAGCATGAGAACCCTTCCTGGCTGCCATCAAGGGCAGAGGCACCAGTCTGGTAGGGAGGATGCAGTGCCACCATTGCAGCCCAAGGAATTCCCAACCCTTACCTAAAGATGGGGACCCTCTGGCACCTCTGCTCTGCTCTGCAGCCTTCTGTAGGACACAGATGGGGATCTAGTTACAATTTTAACGAGAAGAGCTCAGAAAAGTTATTAGTGACTGTAGGAGAAAAGCAAGTGAGGAGACCATAAATCAGGCCATCGGATGAATTCAGAATGCACTAATAAAATCAGAGCTTCCAATAAATTTCATTTCAGGCAGAGTAGAAGGAGTTTCTCAGTCGAGAGTTCAGGACAGATTATAATTTCAGATGTGTGTCAGGCCAGTGCAATGTGCCTATAAAAATGTTTGCAAGCAGGCAGCAATGGCTGGGCCAGAGTCAGGCCCTCACACCAGTTGAAATTCAGTAGGGTTGAATAAAAAGGTGAGAATCTCTTCTTCTCTGAGCAAAGCTGAATCTAATTAAATATTTAATGTGGGTTTTTTTTCTCCCAAATCCTTTGGTTTCTTGCTCTTTCATACTGTGATATGATGACATTTGAACAACAAATGCAGTCTTGGAATGGTGGTCTCCTGGTACTGCTTTTTATATGAAAAGCTTGCACATCCCAGCTGAAGTCCAGATGCTGCATTTATGAGGTATTTTGTCGTGATCAATTTTTAAAAAATATTTTTCCATGCCATGAAATTAATAGGCATCTGGGGAAATACCAACCAACTCTTCCCTACTCCTGCAAATACTAACCTCTCCCGGGTGGGAAGGTATTTCTCTTTCCCTTTATTTACCTGCAAGATGTCCTTGCTAGTGCTCAGAATCACAGAGAGAGAAGGAAGCATTAAGAAGAAAATGCTCCAAACAGAGCAACTGCGCTAAACCCACTGCATTCTGAGGAGCCATTTACTGCATAAACCCTGCATAATCTTCCCAGGGTCACAGAGTGAGTCATTAGCAAGACAGCACTAAGACAGAGGCATCCTGATTTTTCTAACTACTCTGATTACTTTAAGACCCCAATTTAAAAGGCCATAGGTTTGTTCTGGCAGTGCAGCCGTAGAGATAACTACTCACAGCTTTACAAATTGGTTTTCTTGCAATCATCTCACTAGCACAGGCCTGCAGCCCTTTGGTGTGCTGTCTGTGCTCTGTTCAAAACTATTTTTTTTCTACAAAACCCAAAGCAAGCCAGAGCTGAGCAGGAGCCTCCCCTCTGCCCTCCCGTGCCCTCAGCTGCCCTGCCCCACATCCCACAGCGCTGGGACCTCCTCCCATTGCCAGGGTGACCCTGCCCACATCAAGTGCCCTTTGTGTGCTCCTGTATCAGCTGTGGCTTTGGATTGTTCTTCAAGAGAGACCTTAGGATGCTTAAAACCAACTCACTGACCCACGAAAGCATTGGGGGAGAAAAAGTGTGGCGTTTTCTTGCTAGCCTTCTCCTTACTGCTGCAGTTCCCTTTCAGAATGGAGCTTCTGTAGGTGGCTGCTTTGGCATCATCACTGGAGACAAGCCCTCTCTGTTAGAAGAGGCAGAGTTTCCTTGTACTTACTTTTATTTATTTTCATGGTGCATGCAAACACGTGGGGTTTGCATGCCCCACGTAGCCCTGCAGAGCGTGTTGGGAGAGATGATGCTCTGGCTGTGTCCATCCAGCCACCACATCACCCTGGTTAAGGGAAGGCTGGTTCAATACGGACCAAACCATGGAACTCCAGAAAACGGTTGCTTGACACATTCTAGATAAAATACAGACTTTTTCTGCACAAAAAATATCCCAGGATTTGTGCTGCAGATGCACATTTACGGATCACTAAAACAGCTCTTTGTAATTTTCTCATAATGACCTTTAATGCCTGGCAGATGACTCAGGGAGGTACAGCCCCTCCACAGAGGGAAACCTTTAGCCACACTGGCTGACACTTTGGTGTCAAAGGCATAGTTAATTTTAAAGTGAAAAATCAGTACATTATGAGAGCTGTATGTGTTTTATGCTTCATTTCATATATAAAGACATCCAATTAAAAAAACCCCATACCAATAAAAAAAATAGAGATTTTCTTTGGCACTAGAAAAATATATATTGAGCCATTATAGGTTTGGACCTATTTTATCAAGCACTGTATTTCTTTTTACTTCAGTGTGGTGGTTTTTGTTTGTTTGTATTTTTTTGTTAAGATGCAACTAGGTGCCATTGTAGTGTTATACAATGCACAGTAATTTCACATGATTAATACCTTGACAGCATTATCTTGTAAAAAATCGTTTTTATCCATTATCTATAATCAACTTTTAATTAAAAGAATATTTGTTTTCTGATACTAAAATACCTTGATTATTTTAAAATTGTGTGGGATGTTGGCACATAGAGCATATATTTTTCTGCTGGGCTTTAACTGTCTGCCTGAAGTGTGAGTTTCAATTAATAAGTATTTAGGAATGTCCTGCTATGTGAGTCTGCAATTAATTTCGCCAGGAATCAGCTCTGTATTTTGTAATCTACACCGTAGAAGGAACACACCACCTTCTTTCAAAACGGAATGGTATTAGCCCCAAAGGGGTATTTTTTAGCCTTAGTCAGCAAGGTTTGCAGGAACGGGAGCCCAGCTGAGTCCGGGCCGGAGCTCGGGGATCCCGCGCGGTGCCGGTGCCGCGGGGGCAGCCCTGGCTCTGCCCCGAGCTGTGCCACCCACGCTGGGTACGCCCACGTTCCGTGCTTCCCTCAGGAGCCCGAGGGTCACCGGCACCCCCCGAGGGACCCAGGGACGCAGAGCTCATGCGGGACCCCGCGGGTCACCCCCACCTCCGCGGGGCCCCGGCGGCTCCGTGCCCGCCTCGGGGAGCTGCTGAGGGCAGGCTGGCACCTTCCCCGAGGTAACCCCGCAGCACACCTGCTCCAGCAACGAAACTGCACACTCGGTACGTGGGAATATTTTATTTTGACTTTACATGCGGTGTTAAAAACCCAAAGAACGTATTATTTACACATCCACAATACAAGTTTACAAGATATCTATACATGTTAAGGTACTCTATAGTAATAGAGCAGCTTCATTTAAGGGTTACTTTTTTTATGCCGTACCATTAAAAAAGATACAATCTGCGTTTACCTTTGCACAAATGGATAAAGCATCTTTTATTATTAAATTAACAGAATAAGGACTAGGTTGAATGTTAGAAATTTCAACATAAATACTGAGAGAACTCACATTACCATCTACAAGGCAGCACAATGTTACAGGAGGTTATCAGGGTTCACATACATTTACCTTCCGGGTCACACAAGTCTGTATTAATATTTGTGAAGTGAATTCGGATCAGTTTGTGTCTTTTGACAACTGAGTACATTTTAATAGTTATTAATCTGTAGTGTTTTAGTTGCAAGACAGAAGTGTTTAGGAAGAAAGATCATTGATTTTTGGATCCAGAGGTCTCAGGAAATAAATGTCCCTTACAGCCTTACAAGAAAAAAATGACTACTTCTATCCTTTATTCTTTGTTCTGTAACAGAGATCCAGTTTTAGTGACTAACCTTTTCTCCCCTTTGAACACATAAAATAAATCTCCACCGTCTCTGAAACCCATTGCAGTTATTTGTCCCACTAATTCATGAATATTCCTCTGCCATGGTTATGTCTATAGTTATGTTCAATAAACAATGTGGTAGTGTGTAGTTTGCAAGCTAAAATAGCCATCTGTGTTGAACATCAGCTGCAAGTGGATACTGTAAACCCTACTAAATAGCTTACACAACTTCAGCAGGTGTTCCATTACCCTAGAAACCTCATTTGATTTCACATTATAACTGTTTGATCCTTCAGAGAGCTGGAGTGGAATGTTTATCATGGTAAGGTGATTTAATGCTGCTGTCTTCTTGGATTGTAGGCTGCCTTTAGTTACCATTAATTATTCTTGCATTTTATCTCTTTTTTTTGGGTGCTGTTGAGAGGTTTTACAACTGGCACTCGGGAGATATGTGCTATAGTGAGAACACTTGACAGATTAAATTTTTTTTTTTTAGTACTTTTATCATTTGCATGAATAAGGCACAAAATGCACAGATTCAGGTAAACTCACACATAATATTTACAGAATATTGTCATTACCTGCATGACTTTGGAAAAAAACAAACCTTACTTTACACAACAAAAACAAATTGATTGCACTACTGTTGAGTTTTCACAGACTGCTTCTGCCAGGCCAATTAATGTTTCTCGTTTTTAATGACAAGAGTCTATCAGTGTGCAGGGCGTTATTAAATGCAACAAAAACGTGACCCTCTCCAGTTGCACAGGCGTTTGCCAGGTGAACTGACTGCTAGCTGCCCTCAGTGAGAAGTACAGGGGCTCAAGTTCACAGTGGCCAGGTACTGGGTGGAGGCACTGTGGAAACACAGTAAAACCCCCCCGTTCCAGCCCAAAACACCAGATCTGAAATGCACAGCTCTGAATCAATAGCAGCATACCAGAGTTATGGAGAATTAACCGTGTCTGCACTCTTGGAGCGGGCGGTTTGATCCAGGCGTTCCCCTCAGAGGCTGTCAGAGATGTGCAGCTCATCCTTGGCTGGCTCCAGGCTGGACCCAGCGGGCTGCAGAAGGCAGAGTCATCTGTTTGTTCAGTCATGCTCAATGTAAACAATTCCATAGCATAAAAGATGCAATGGGAATCTAAGTACATCCTAGTGTGTACAGCACACACACACATCCACACGCACGCACAGCTTTATCTGTGGCAAAAACAAAATGCCACACACATGGAGAGAAAAAAATAATAATGCTACAGTTGGGCCAGAGACTTAATTCCAGCAAATTGATTATTAACCCAGCTATTCATTGAGACATTACCATTTTCTGACATTTGTGCAAGAGGCAAGGTGAATGCATACATAGTAAAATGTTCACATTTAATGGGAATGACCACACTTAATGGCAGTCTAAAATGGAACCCATTTTTCAAGTATTTTCTTACTGATTTTTTCCCAACAACTGTTGTTTAGCTATTTAGAACAGTAACGTAGCCCCCACCCCATTGTGCTACATGTCTCCTTAGCTCCAAACAAAAGAAATGTAATGACCAGCACTTTCCTTTGTTTTTTTCTGTGTTTGCTCGTAGCAAGTACATGAAGTCTTGCTACAGCTACACGTGGCAAGACACAGATGTTGCTCAAGTAAAGACAGTTTCTTTGGCCACTTTGTTCTCCTTAGTAACACGCAGGTCTCTGTCTTATGTGTCTACCACAACATCATCTCACAACCTGTACAGGTCAATGCCACACTCATTTTAGCACAGACATGTCCTAGTAGCTGTATTTGTTCAGTGGTCTGACTGACGTCGTCTGCGGGACGAAGGAGGGTTTTGGTGGCACGTCGGGTTTTAGGGAGGGTGTCCTCTTTATTCCTGTACGAGGCAGGGTGCCGTTGCTCGTGTAGCTGCTTTGCCTGGACAAGGAAGGCTGGAGGTGAACGCTGACGGGCGTCCCTTGCATGTAGTCCATCTTTGTGCCTGCCGTGGGAGCCATGTACCCCCCACGATTAATACTTGGCTGTCTGGATAACAAAACACCATTTGGTGAGTTTAAGTTTTTAGGAAGGGCAGATATCGAGTGCCTCTGTGAAGAATTTTTGTGATAACCCCTCTGCCTTTCCAAAGAGGTCATTGGTACTGCAGGAGTGGTGGGAACGTCCACTCGTTTTGTGGGACTGTTCCTCGGAAGAGTCGAGGGAGGAGAGTATAAAGACGCCTCCCTGTTGGGAACCTTAGGTGGGATCTCAGACATATTGCCCATTGGATCCAGCATTAAAGTCTGGTGGGCCACTTGAATATCTCCCATAATTGCTTTGGGATTATTAGTAGTTTCATTTAAGTGTTTCAGAAAATCATTCAGGGTGTTCCTGGAATCAACAGATCTCCTGTGGTCTCTTTTGCTGGATGATTTTGTAAGGGGATGATCAATATGTTGCATCTTTTTGTCTGCCTTGTGCGCATTAGAATTTGAGAAAGATGTGTTGTAGTCATGGGTAGCATTGGGAAGAACGATAGCACTAGGAATATGTCCATGACTTAGAGGAGAGTGGGGTGGAGGGCTGGAAGGAAAAAACTGAGGGCTTTTTAGTGGGGTCTCCTTTCGTGAAGCACTGAGGTTCCCATGCGCTTTGTCCGACTGGCTCTTCATAGCCTGCAGAGTCTTTTGTTGAAGAACTGGTGTGGATTCAGGAGTGGGAAGTGCAGCCAGTTCTGGAGGCTGTCCCCTGTGGTCCATCATCATGGACTTGGTATCACCGTTTGGAGGCAGCTCCTTCCTGCTGGTCAGCAGGTTTGTGTAGAGTTTGGGTGAATCAATGTTCTGCTGGTACTCCTTGACAGGACTGTCAAACAGCCCGTTCAGTTTGGCAAAGCTCCCGCTGGAGTCAGTGCAGGACTGGGCCGATTCCGCATCTTTGTGTATTTTCCTGGATTTCCGTACAAATATATCCCGGTAACAGTAAACGGCCACGCCCGCAATAAAGGCTCCCAGGACAAAGGCAGCAAAGACACAAGTGATTAGGACATTCATATGCACCATTTGGTTGGACTCTCCTGATTGTACTTCCCACCTCACACCTGCAAAAGACAGGCAGGAGATCATAAATGTACAGGTATTTCATACTGGCACATTTCAGAAGGCGGCAGCCTTCCTCAGGGAAGTGTCTGCTAAGTGTTTGTAAGTGCTCTGGCTGTGCTGTTGGTGTAACTCAGTAGGATCCTGAAATCTACACCCCAGGTGAATGTAAATAATTTTATAAAATTTAATGATAAAATGACTGTGTGTGCACTGACAAGGCTAAATGAAGATTGTCCATCTTTCCCTGATAATGACGAGTGCTTGTCGCAGCTTCTCTCCTTATATTTTGTTTAGCTTGTCCCCAAATCTCCTTTAAGGCTCACAAATAGGGGCCTTATGATATTAACATTAATGATTTCTGCTGGAAAATTGAGGTTAGAAGGTCCTGCTGGGCCAGACAGCAATTAATAACTCATGGATGGATTTCTCTCTGACTTTCCTGCCCAGCTCATAAATCAGTACCAAAGGAGAGCCAGGATGATGCAAAGGCTGTGTGAAGATGTGTAACATCCACACTGCACTGTTCTAGCCACGCTAATGTAACGTACAGAACTTGTGAACTCCTCCCCTCCCAGGCTGCTCGCCCTGGACTGGCACACCTGCACTTACTACACATGTCCAAGTTTGAAGATAATGTGATTCTGTTAGAGCACTGGGGTTTTTTTTATTTTTACCAATAACAAACATAAATACTTGCATAACATTATAAAACCAACTTAGGTTAAGTTATTAGAGAATGTTAAACCGTATAAACTTTTAGCTTAGACCAAGAAATCGAATATTTGATTAATTTTTTATTTGGGTATTAACAAGCTACCTTTGGGGTTTTTTAGATTTTTTTAAAGCAACCACAGACATCTTGCAGCTAAGACAATGTTAGTTTTTAATGAAAAGTAAGTCTGTTGCTATCCCAAGAGATGTTAATATGAAAGAGCAAGAGGGAAGGAACAGAGCCACTTTTAGTTAGAGGCAAGGCCTTTGAATATTGTTAATGTTCAGGGTTACAGGTTTTAATGGCACTGTGCAGAAGCAGAAGGAAAACATGAGTAAAGTTCACTAATAGCTATGACACAAAATGTGATTCAGAACCAAGAGCAAATGATAATAAAAACTTAAAGCAAAACGAAAAATAACTGCAACAAATTAAAATGACAAATGCATGGCCATAATGGCTGATAGGAAACCTGATATGTTTTTGGTGAATGGTAATAAAACACAAATGATTTTTGGCTGGTGAGATTTTTCAGTAAATACAGAATGGTGCAAACATGTCTGTCACCTTGCTGTGCTGTGCACTGACAGAGCCTTATGTTAAATTTGGGTTGTGGGATTGGAAGCTTCTCGATTCTGTGGCTGACTGCAATAGCCCTACTGAACTAAAGTCTCAGAGCCTAATTAAAGGTTCACTTAGCTGAAAGAATGGCTACAGAAAGATGAACTACAGGCAGCTTAAAACCTCTGTATCTCTCAGTATGTACTGAGGTCATCTCTAAACTGATGCTCATATCCAGGATAAAAATCCAGCACATTCTGATTCTGACCCTTGTTCTTCAGAAACAGGTTCCAGGCAAGCAGAGGCCGGGCTATGCCCCATTTAACCCACGGATCTGTCATGGAGCCCTGCTCTGTGTCTGTTTTGCCACCACCCCCACCCCAAATGAAAAAAAACCCAAAACAGAAGCAACCATTCACGAGGAATAACAGTCTAAGACAAACTAGACTGGACTGAAAACAATGAACAGAGGTGCAGATAGGTCTTGAAGGTAATTTTTTTAATGTATTCAGAACTGCCATTGATTGCAATGGGAGTTTTGGAACACTCCAGGATTAAAAGGCTGAGCTTATTATCTGTGTTTCCCATTAGAAGCTCTAAGCAGCACTTTGTCCACAGGATAAGTAGGTATGAAAAACATGATTGCACTGTCTGCATATTCACAGGAAATGGGTGTAAAATAGAGCCCAACAATCATGGCTGTTACATTGAAGCCTTAGACAATGCTGAGACTATCAGGTTTCCATTCAGCTGCAATGTATTCCCTGGTAAGGCCTTACCCTTTGGGACACCTGATAATGGATCAGAATAATCAGAAGTGTTTGGGTCATCTTGAACTACAAATTTCCGAGAGCCAGTCACTTTAGGTTTCCAGGAACCAATCACTTTAGGTGATATAACTGGGATACTTGCCATTGTGGTAATGGAAGCTGAGGAGAACTCCATGTCTGTGGTGGCAAACAGATTTTTATTAATGTGTTTCATGGCATGTCTAAGCTATAGCTGGACATAGTATTTTATGGGAGTTACACATCAGAGCAAAATGTGACCCCCCCTACACTCTGCAGAAGTACAGATGGCTGATTAAAATCAATGACTTCAAAACTGTACGTATGAAAAAACGACATTTACACATCAACAGGTGCTAGCCAAAAAGCCAGAGAAGTCAAACATGAAAGCAGTGCAAAAGTTAAAGTAAGCAACTGTGGGGGTGAAAAGCACATCTTAGTCTACTTAATTGCTATATTCTTCACTGGAGACAACATACTTGGCTGCCTTTTAAACATCTTCAAAAAAAAAAGAAGTTACTTGGAACGATACACACTTATGACAGGTTACGCCTGAGAAACCAGATCAGCTCCATTAGTGCTATTATGGTGTACCAGGAACTGCTGAACGAGCCATTTCTGCAGGTGGGGATAAAAGGAATGTTTTTAACCCCTATTTTGTAATGGTTCCTAAGGAACAATCCTGCAGAGATTCTGCCTCCTCTGTAGCACGTTTGCTGAACAGACCCACCACAGCCTGTGTGACAACGCACAGAGGAGGAAACTCAGCAAACTGGGTTCACAGTCTCATTTGCACCCTGGAGTATTCTGTGTTCACTGTCCCAGTAGGTTTAGGCATGAAGGTCTATGGCTCGAGATCAGACTTGAGAAATGTACTTCGAAAGCACACTCATTCAGGACTTGAAAATAGGGTTCAGTTGTATCTGTGTCATAAAATATCACTTTGAAAACTCAGCTGATGAACACTCATGAAGCCAGGCAGCATTTCTATGTGACAGTTTTGTTTCTTTAAGTGAGTCTCTAACTTGCATTATGGGTAAATAGATCTGGAGAGTATTTGTCTCAAACATTACTTCTTGTCAAGTTACACAAGTGAAAATGTCAGAAACCAAACCACAAATAATGTTCTTGTTGCACTCTCTCAAATTTAACATACAAACAGATTATTTTCCTATTTGTCAGTCAGAAATGTGCCCTTGGTTTGAAAGCAAAGACCCAAGTTCCAAAAGCAAAGATGGGAAAGTAAGGGCTGAGTCTTGCTCCTGTTGAAGTCAACACAGGTTCTGCTCTTGAGTTCAACAGAGGAGCACTGGGTGTCCCTGAACACCAGGGGCTGGTGGTGAACACATTATTAGAAAAATCACTGGAGGAGAAAAGGATGCAAAAGTCCATCTGACAGCAATGCACAATGTTTTTCCTAAGCCACTTTTGTCTACACAATTTCTCATTCAGCTACGCAGTTCGTGATGTTAAATTTTTTTCCGTTAGCATAAACTACTTAAAGCATTTCAAAAATAAAGAAATACACATTTTAGAAAATGTCTATTTGCGCCAAAAGCTTGCTGGGAAAGAAGGAAAAGAGAAAAGGAGAGGTAGGGAGGAAAATGATGAAGGTCTGCCATTCATCTACTAGAGATGACCAAGAGGGGCATTCACAAATGCATGGCTGGGGATCAAGAGTAAAGCTTAGTGGACTTCGTGCAGTGGAGATGTCATCTATGTTAATCAGGCTCTTTAATAAAAGATGTCTCAATAAATAATGAGCTGTTAACATGCGGCTACACAGGGTGAAGTGCTGAGTGAGAAGAGTCTGACTATCTTTACCATCAGTGGGAACATGAGTAAAAGCACAAAAATGGAGGATTGCCAACTGTGCAAAAGGAAGGAAAAAAGGGCTGAAAATGCTGAACTGAAGGAAAGTAAAGGTCATTAATTCAAAAAAATTAAAAAAAACTAACCAGATGTTGGGTCGCCAAATATTTTGTAATCTGGTGTAGCTGTAGTAGGCAAAATTTCTAAAAGAATTAAAGGAACAAGTAATCAGTAAAAAGTAACGAAAAGAAAGCAAAAGATCTCAAACCTGAGTAATGGAAAATAAAAACTAAAATACCACTGGTTACAAAAAATAAATTCTTCAATACTTTGCTGTAGACCCCAAATAGCTGTAAACTGGTGAAGGAAAGAAAAAACTCTGCCACCCAGGACTAAAAAGCTCAGCTTTGTGAACATTCACAGTAACACCAGGTGATGTGTTCATCGTGTTACTGAAAAGCTCAGCAGAGATTTAACATCCACAGGGAGGTGTGGCCACGGACCATGGGGAGACATTCCAAAGGAGCAGCTGTGCCTGTGCCTTACCGTGGCAGTCCCCGAGCTGCGCCGTGTTGCCGTACTCCACATCCTGTACGTAGCCTCCACTGCTGTGGTTGTATGAAACAAACAGAGAGAACCTGCAATTAACAGTATTAGTAAGGATACAAATGGAGGTTTTTTTTTTCTTTTTTCTGGAAGCAGCAAATGGAAACATATATAACAGCCAGGGTACAGCCCAAAGGATTGTACAAAATGTACAGGACAGCCAGGCTTTAAAACTCTCTGTGTGTGCTTATGCCAGGAAAGAGAAGAAAAAAAAAAATCCCTTTTTTTTTTTTAGCAACTACATCATGTCTTCTCCATTGGGCATGCTCTTGGGTTTAGATACAACCATCCAATTATGCCACTTAAAGTTTGCACTGGCCTGCTACAAAGGCCTCTTTTTAAGATACAGCTGCTAGTGCACCATATATTACAGACTCGATTTGTGCAAAATGCCTTTGGTATGCATATATAGCACCCCAGCTCCAGTGCGGAGGCACGCCCTTGCTCTTCCCACTGTGAATCCTGTGCTTTCCTATTTGCAATTCCCCATGCCCTGACCACGAGCATGCCTGGGAGGGGATGCTGTGTGCTGTCCTCTCGGAGCTGCTCAGGTTTGCATGCTGCAATTGCTTGCCTTCCTGCTTCCAACTGCTCTTCCTACAGGTCTGCCTGTCCTCCTACACATGCAAAACTCCTACTGAAAGCAAGTCTTCAGCCAGAGGTTGCAGAATTAGGCCAGACTTTAGCATTCTGTTCACTTATGTACACACTGCACTGAAAAAAACAGCTTTAAAAAAGTAGAGATTTAGTAACTGTGTGCAAGGGAAGTGGCAGAGGACATGAGCTCGTGGGGTCTGTAAAGCACAGTTAGAGCTGCTGGGCTAACTAGAAAAGGAGTACTCACAGCATGCCTGGGGTCACTCTTCCACACGCCTCATGGTCTAACCAGCCACAGTACGGGTCCCGTGAAGCAATACACGCCCTTGCAAGAGAAAAAACCCCAAAAAATCATGCATTTTTTACTTCCTTTCTAAGAAATGTTGGTGCCCTTGCTTCAAGGAGAGGTCAGGAACGGAGCCGTACTTTTTACAGGAGCCGTGCCGCTCACAGCGACTCAGGGGGATTCGAACGACGCAGCTGGAGAAGGCCACGAACAGAGCATGGTGGTCTCTGTCCAGCTGCAGGGAAATCACTCTTCTGTCCTCCTCGCTCTCTGCGTTACACCTGGTCAGCAAAAGCAAGCACAGGCCACTGCTTTAGTGACTGTAGTACGTCATGCAGTAAATATTTTATTTATTGTCTGTGTAGCTACTGAACAGAAACTTTTCACACACATAAACGTAACCTGCTACTCCTTGCTGAGACATTGCTGAACAAACCTCTGAGTTATCAAATGCTGGCTTCTGGCTCCTGCTAACAGCTAGGTGAGAAGTTTGCTGAATGATGTAGGAAAAAAAAATCCCAAATTTATTTTCTTTGTTCTCTCAGTCAGCATAAATATCGTGAGAGAGCAGAAGAGGAGTCCTGTACTGGATGCCTGTAGAGTCTAACTGGAATGCTTCCACTCCCAAATTCTTTGTGCCAAAAAATAAACAAGTTTAAAATGATCAGATATAGGTTATACACTACTGGCCACTCTTGAGCAACCCTCATGATAAGCACAGATCATTTCTTTTTAACATGAGCAAATACTGACGTTTCAGTGTTATTTGCAGGAGAATTAGACTGTGTCACTGACGTCACTGGAGTGGAATTAGGTTGTTCATTCAACCCATGCAAAATGGCAAGTGACCAAATATTTTCAGGTTATTCAACATGAGGAACACAATGAGATGACAAACAAGTGGTGATGTTGGTGATAATGAGCTGGTTTACCACAAGCTTTTTTAGCTAGGTACCAAGGACTAGGTGAAGAGCTTAGGTGTTCTGGTAAGACTTACTTTGCATGATTATATGCTTCAATCTCTTCCAGTAATATGCTGTCATTCAAAGAAAAAGGCCTGGTCTTTGCCAAGATTTTAAGTACTACTCCTGCTTCGGAGCCAACAAATATGACTGTGTAGTTCTGGTAGGGTCCCGCGGCGTGGTCCACAGCAATTGCTGTCAATCTGTATCTAGCAAGACAAAAAGGCACATCATGAACAGAAAGTTTTCTTGTTTTTCTTTTCACAGGTGTTACTTTTGAACTGTCATACCTGACACGTGTTTTGGTAAACCAGGGCTCCTCAGTGACTGAGGGAACAGCTGAGTCCATCAAAGGATGAGATTTGATGAAGGAGAGCGTTTCGTCGGGGAAATCAATGGAGGTTTTGTAAGCCTCTGCTAGGCCGTGTTTTGCACAGCAGCCAGGTCTGAAATGACAACAACATTGTTTTCCTCTTGATATTTTAGTTAATGAGAGAAGGCAGCCGGTTAATGAGCATCCTTATGGCTGCAGTGTCAAGCTCTGCTTTGGGTTTTACCCAACAAGGCACTCAAGAGTGCAGCTGATTTAAGGTAGCTCTTTAAAGGACAATGTTATGACATCATGAGTAAGAACCTTTTACCTTGGCTTTGGTACTTTGTCTTCAGGTACAGCTGTCCAAACAGAATCAGGAGTCTTTTGTTCTTTAAATCTCCCTTTGAAGACTTTCTCAATGTCATCCATGCTGAAAGCACACACTGCTGAACCAGGGATGCTGTAAAATTCCAAAAACAGTTTCAAGAACTCAGATTACAATGGCACCCACCTCAGTGTAAGAGAGAACCAGAGATCTGCCTTTGATGAAAGGCTGCTCAGCTCTCACCTGTTGAGCTGTGTGGTGAATACACCGACAACAGTGGGCACTCCATTGATTTCTATGATGTCTGTGATAGACTGCAGAACATCAAAGTAGAAGAACGAATCCCCAGGAACTGAGCAGTTGAGCCGAGCTTTCAGAAAGGATGTCCAGTGTTTCTCCAGGACTCTTTGGGAGCCCCCCATGTCATTTTTGCAGATGCGTGCCACACGGGAATACACAGCCTGTGAAAGGCAAAAAAGAAAGAAAAAGGGAGAGAGGCTTGAGAGATGCAAGGGAAACAGTGCTTGTTTCTGAGCTCCCAATAAAACACCAAGATAATGTCGTTAACAGGAAGCTGCCATTTATCTGCACAGAGAAGAGGAAAGCCAATGGTGTCCAGCTCGTAGTGCACAGGCATCTTAATGTATCACCAAGCAAATGCATCTCCACAGTTTGCCCCCACCCTTCTCTCCTTCGAAATCATATTGTTAGTGAGATTTAAAGACTTTAATTAACCATGTGTAAGGGATTTAATAATTTATTGTAGAATATCCTTCCATGGTGAGGCATGAGTATTATACTCTGTACTGGCATGACTGAATTATTCAATATCCAGGGACATTAGAGAAACGTCTTTGGAAATCTCCTTTTGTGTTGTTTTCTTTTGTTTCTTTAATAAGCATGAAAACACCCCCAGCTTTTCCATTACTTGCCACAAGAGTTAAGGCAACAGAGCACTAAGGCAACAGCACACTGAAAGCTACCTGTAGCGAGCTCACTAACAGCGAGGCCTGGAGAACAGAGACAGCTTTTTGGCTGAAGAATGCACTGCTCTAGCTCTCTTTTTCTCCCCTCCCTGTAAATGATAATGATGGGAAAACTGTACAAGCTTTGTCCTAGTTCCTCCTTCATATTATCAACTGTGCTGGTTCCTGATGCTGTTTTGGGATCAGCTCTTTCTGCTGTGCCTCAAGGCTCACGGTGACGACACCGACCTTGCCCAAAGTGTTGTGCTCCACAGCGATTTCTCGGAAGAAGAAATAAACGTAGCTCCCATATTCTATGGCGTGGAGGAAATGTGGTTCTGGAAGAAAGAGCAAGGAGAAGTTACTTCAAGGAACTGCTCAGTGGGCACACGACAGCGACTACACTGTGAGACTGGGCAGCTCCTCCCCAGGTCCGGACCAGCCAGTGTGAGCTCCAGTCTTCCAGATACTTTAGGATGTCCAAATACAGGTGTACTGGACTTTAAATGAACTTGAAGTCTTTGGCATTGGCTAATGGACTGTAAAAAGGCCCCACAGAAATTGTATTTCAGCTAATACAGTATTTTGTTACTGCAAATTCATTCATTAAAGCATTTAACAAAACTGTTGTTTGGGGGTTTTTTTTCTGCATTATGCAGCTTTTAAATTGTAATTATACTATTCTGAAAGCCTCATACATGCTAACATTGTAGCATATGTGTAAACCAGGCTGGCTGTGAATTACCTGACCTTCTGTGCCACTGAAATTGCATTTGCCATGTGTATGGGAAAATACTCCCCAAATTACCTTTTATCCATTTGGAATCATACTTTATTGTTCTTAAGGCAGATCCATCCCCCATGCTGCGATAAATAACAGCATCACTTGCCAGGAAATCTGCTACTGTTGCCGAATACAATTTTCCATCTAAAACGCAAGTTGAGAACATGGTATTAAGAGGCTTTTAATAATCTAGAGAATTCTGACTAGCCTGTATTTTTCCCCATTTCTTTACTGTCACACTTCCCCAGATTGCTGCAACCTATTTATTAACAGGTCAGCTTCTATTCCTTTGGAGGCCCTTTAAAAAATTTAAGAGCAGGGGCACCATGACACCTTTAGCTTTCCTGTGCTTGCTTTAAAAGCTCTCTGTCTGCTTTGGTGTCATTAATCATTTAGACTCATTACAAGTAAAAGTTCTTACCAGCAAAGAGGGCGACATTGGTTTGTCTGGCATCAAATGGGCATCTTGCCAAACCACTAATTTCCTCCCCATCATACTCTAATGTATTCAACTAGAGAAGAAAAATAAATGGGTGATAGTGTCATTTCTATTTTGTGCACTGGCACAAAAGCATAACATTGTCTTTCCACAAAACTTAATTCAGCACACTGGCTTCTGTCTGTTTTTATTTCACCTTGAAGCACTCTCCAGTCACACTGGGTGTATTTGCTATGGCATAACCTGAGCAAGCAAAACCAGAACAGATTAATGGCATCTTCAGGACTCTTACCCGATAGTATCTGCACATAGGGTTAAATGCATTTGTTCCACAGACAAACACCATCTCATCATTTCTTGGAACGAAGACTTTAATGAAGTTATGGCATTCATCCTGAAAAGAGAGGAAGATGTATTAATCACAAACTCCATGTATATAATAAATACTAGTGTCATTTTTCTGTAACGTGCTAAACTTACTTTGTGTTTGCCTTTCATAGCACAGTTCTCTCTGTCCTGCTGCTTTGATCTCCATGTTAATTTCTGTCAAAGCAGACCAGAAACGTTTGAATTCCTTGCCACAGAAAATTCTTTAAAAAACCATTAAAACCAAAGGACACACTTCTCCCTTTCCAGCATGCATCTACTCACCTTGCTTGGGGTAACTTCTGATTTTGGAACTTCATTTAAGTTTACAGTGTAAACCTGGTCCCTGTTTGCAGAGTAAAAAGAGAGCAGTAAATTCATTAATTCTGTGGCTCTTTTGTTTGATAAGCTAAATCTATTTTCAGAATGTTGTGTTAGACCAGCAACTTCTATGAAATGCTTATGGATTTTCTGTGTTTAATGCAAATGTGAGAAGATTGTTCATGTGCACCATGGGGTGGTTTTGATTTTTATTGGTGTGGTCCTGAGAGAGCACCTGCAGTGTCCAGCAGTCCATCCCTGTCTGCCCATTCTGCTGAGGATTAACCTGGGCTGTAAATATGCAAGTGTGGTATCCTCACTTCCTACAGCCCTGATGTGTCAGTCCAAGTTTAAAATGATCAGGAGAGGTTTTTATCAGGCAGGGCAGTAATATAAAAGAGGGAAAAGAGCATTTGATCATTGGTTTTAGCTTAACTACAGTAACTGCAGCCTTCAAATCCAATTTTCATGCACTGGCCATAGATGTGGTATATTTCTCTGGGAAGTCCTGCCCCAATTCTAATTTTTATCATATTCTGCACATTTTTCTAAATGAATTTTACACATAAATGCAAAACCAAAAGAGAAAAGAATTTTAATCTAATGAACTGAGTGAAGGAAAATTACCTGCCAGTGATATAAAGTGTGTCTCGAATTTTCAACATTAGTTGGAAGTCCAGTCTATGCTGAGATTCATTGCCTGAAGGGCGTCCTCTAAATACTGGATATTGCCTTGAATCTGCAAGTAAAAATGGGCTACACCATCACTCAGGATTATAGAGCTAAAGAATCAATATATGGCATTGATTAGCTGTATATACTAGGTGTAGAAGGGTTTAAACTAAATTCCTTGAGTAATGTCTTGAATATAAATGAGGAAAAGATGGCTAATGTCAGCAGATGTTCTTTTTCCTGAAGTTATTGCTGTATTTCTGATTGCTTTTTTAAGAAAATGATTAAGTGTTCTATTAAAGATACAAAGCCAGTAAACACATTTCAATTTGAAAGGAATCAGATTTTTTTTTTTTTGTTTTTTAATTTCCCGTGGCGGGAGGGGGCAAGGAGAAGAAAAAAAAAAATAAAGTCAACATTAGAACTTTTTCCCCTGGTGTTTAGCAGCACTTGCAGATGAATTACTTACAGTGGTAGTCCACGACGTTAATGGGGTCCTCGTCTTCGGGGAAGCTGACGGCGCGGCAGCGGGACAGGCTCAGCAGCGCCAGCAGGGCACAGAGCACGCGGAGCCTCATGGCTGGGCACGGGCACGGGCACGGGCCGCCCTCGCGGCAACACCGCTCCACTACCTGCGGGGCAGGGACACAGCGGTGAGGGGCAGGGACACAGCACGGACACAGCAGTGAGGGGCAGGGACACAGCACGGACATGGCAGTGAGGGGCAGGGACACAGCACGGACACAGCAGTGAGGGGCACGGACACGGCAGTGAGGGGCACGGACACGGCAGTGAGCAGCTCGGACACCCACGCCACCGCCTGCTGCACAAGGGGGTTCTGTTTGTGTTTGAGCATCAGCAGCAGCGGACACTGATGGGAAACAGTGACACAGCCCCGCTCGAAGCTGCCTGAAAGGTATCGATGGTTGCTAATTTTTAGCTGCATTTATGGGCATTTCCGAAGAAGCTGACGACTGTCAGCCCATCTAATTCACAAAATTGGAAATAGAACATGCAGGCTGCTGACCTGGCAAGAAAAACTGTCAAACTTGGGATTAGAATTTTAATTAAACTGCAATCTCTTTCCATCCCCTAAATCACTGGATGTCATCCAACACAAACCCTTTTACCACAAAGTACCTAAATCTCACCCAAAACGCCGTGACACACACAGTGTGTCCGAGCACCCAGGCTGTGTTTAATGCCATTGCTTGTTTCCAGGCCGTGCCATCACAGTACCAAGTCCAACGTGCCCACTGGCACAGCCCTGATGCCAAGGGCCAGGCACCCGGCGCTTTGCCTCGTGCAGTGACTTACACACGTGCAAAGTGAATGCAAACTGCTGCCCCTGCAGTGTGACAGCGTTGTCACACACTGCACAAGGGTGGCAAGGGACTCAAATGGGGAGGCGGTGTTGAACCACCTTCCCAAGATGCCACTTCCCCCCTCATTCTCTTTGCTACTGTCGAAGGCTTCAGGGGCTTTCATCTGGGGTTGTGTGTGTGTGCTCTGCAGATTAGACAGCACAGATCATGACAGCACCACAACATTACACAACAAAGCTTTTAAGAGGGGAAGGGAAACAACTTCTTCAATTAAACCACAGGGATATTTTAGTGAGCAGAGTGTAACTACTCCAGTTGCAGTTTGGGTAGGATGCAAGAAAACACATCTCAAAGTGAAATGTGATCCTTAATGACTGCAAGTGGACTGGGCAGGGGTCATATTTCTCATTAGAAACCTGGCAAATGTAGTATTATTCCCTCCTCCAAGCTTTTGGAGGCATTCATTCAGCCCTGATACACAGGTCAGAGCTCTGAGTCATCAGCTCAGTGCCTTGCAGTTGCTGAAATTGGTTATTAAACGCTTTGTCTAAACAGAAAAAAAGAAACCTTTCCATTTTCATGTTTCAAGACTTTCAGTGAGAAGAACATGCTGCCAACACAAAGTGCCAGACCTGATCCAGCAAAGCACAAAAGTATTAATCATTTAATAATTTGAAAAGCAATTAAAAACCCCCTTCATAACAACACTTAACCTTTCGGTAATGCTGACGGGGGACGAAAATGCTCTATTTGTTAATTGATACTATGGCTGGCTAGGGGCAGGGCTTCCTCCTTCCAGAGGCTGCTGAGCTGTCAGTTCAGGCTGGACTGTGAGGAGACCAGCTGAAAGGCTGGGAGCATTTGGGGATGGGGGTGTTGTCTGGATGCCTGCCCATTACAGACTGACCTGGAAAGAAGCATTTTCCACTGTTAATGATATTTCTGTATCTCAGTCCACCAGTCCAGAACGAATGGGCTGTGCTCTTAGTCAAGATTGATGAGTGCAGTGGTTAATAAACACTAATGATTCCTGGCACTTTCCCTCTGCTCTTCCTTGTCCTGACATGGCCTCTTCAGCGGAAGCATCTTGCGTTAAATTACTAATGAGCAAACTTAAAACAAACTGGAATTAATAAAGTTAGTCAAATTAGTTCTTTCTTGTGAAAGCACCATTAGAGCAAAGTCCTGCAGCACTGTGGCTCCCAGACACAATAACAAATCATTAATGCTTACACAATCTTTTTTTTTTTTGGGTCCTTTTGTAAGGAAAAGCAGGCTCCAAATATCCAACCCACTCCTTTTGCAGAGAAAGAGAAAGGGGAGACACATAAACTGCATGTTGAGTCGGTCGGTGCACAGGAACAGCTATAAGGTGCTTAGTGAAAGTCCTGCCTGAAGCCTTGTTTTCTTGGAGAACAAATGAATACAAATTGCCAAAGAGCAAGGAGCTCTCCCGGACATGCAGGCTGCAGTTAGCACAGAGTATGAGGCTGCTTCTGGCCCACATCATGACTCCCAGAGACCCTGGCCCGGCTTCAAACTGCAAACTCCCTAAGTTCCACCTGTACCAAGCATGGGCATGTCATAGGAAGTTTCTTTTTCACAATTCTTTTTTCTTCCAATGTTCCATCCTGGAAGAATTGACTGGGGTGACAACCACAAAACTTCCGTGTAACCTGCCTTACACAGGCAGATACTGATTTCTGGACTTCAGGAAACGGCTGCAGAGGAAAGGGCAATTTGTTTGTTTTTAGGTCACAATTGTCAAAGGGCAACTTGATTTTAGGTCACGATTATCATGGCCAATACGCAGCAAACTGTCACAAAAGCAAACAGGAAACAACTGAAATGCCAGGTAAACAGAGACAGTATCAGTTCCCTCAAACAGATTCCAATTTCAGGTGGGATTTCAAACTCCCAAAAGAACGTGAAGTTTTGTAAATGTAAATGCACAGGATGTGTTTCCTCAGAGGCTGCATCCAGAGAAGCAACAAACTCATATTTATGTCTTCCCCAAAAAACCTTCAAAAATTTCAGGGTACTCCAGAGATGAACTCTGAGAACGTACAGGGCAGAAATAGTTATGTTCAGCAATCTTTTCTAACTAAACATCATCTGTCACAAATCTCTGTCAGAGAAAGTACCTACATGAAGCACAGACCTTTGTCACGACAAGACAGAAAAGCAGCCAGAGAGCTGCACTGGATCAGCAAACCACAGGTAATCACTTCTCACCAGCCAGGCAAGAAGTACAGATTTCTTTATTATTTTGCTTGTAAAATTATTACAAGGATATTAACAGTAGCTCTGATTTCCAGCTACATATGAAAAGAAAATGCACCTGCTTCAAGAGGCTCTAAAATGCAGCTTTTATCTGGTTGGACACAGGCTTGAGATCAGAACCACTGAAGAGAGAATAAACTGGGAAGAACAGCTGTTTCCTGGATAATCAGAAAAATGGGCTCCATCTAGCCCTTGGAGCAGGGGTTTATGACAGCCAGGTGTAGCCTTCTGGTAGACACAGATAGGCTGGTGTGAAAGACGTAATTCCTGCCACATTCAAACCTTTTAGTGGAGGCCACTACTGGGGACTCCAAATAACAATGCTGAAAAATCTGTTAGGCCTGGAATAGCTGATTACGAAATGCTGGCAATGTCTACCTTCAAGAAAATGCAGAAAACATTCATACTCTGGGTTTGATTATTTCCCCCCCCACCAGGATTCAGCCCAGCCTTTGATTAATTTCTCTTATAAATTGCATTCCTAGCATTTCTGCTAGAAAACAATCCATGGCAAGTGCAGTGTTTGGACATTACCATATTGCTATCCTATTTGCAGCTGGGCAATTGAGGCACAGACCGAGGCTGAATTTGTGACCAAGGCCAGCCAGCAAAAAAGCCTTTTCCAGGGTCCTGAGCTGCCTGGGGTCAGGTGTGCTCCTTCCCTGCAGCAGGGGCACACTGAGCAGTGCCCCTCAGGTGAAAAGCTGGTTACAGACCAGAGCTCCTCTGGCCACGCAGCCTATGCCAAAACGAGTTGTGCTGCAAGGAGAAAGGACTAGGGGTGTAAATGTTAACTGGTGGCAAAACCCCACCTTGTTAAGGAGGCGAGCAGCCCGCCTGGAACGGGCCTCAGGGAGATGCTACTGGTCAAACGGGAGGCAGGCAGTTGTCCCAAGTAATAAACTGGCTCTTTGTGGCTGCCACCTTTCAATCTCAGATAGAAACCCCATCCTTCAATTCCTGATTGGGGGAATCCAGAGAAGCAGGATATAATTTCTGCTAAAATATGAGCCTGCCTTCAAACAATCACACATGAAGGGGAACAGGCTGGTGTTTCTTGCCCATTAATCTACTCCAGCCTTTGACAACGTGCTGGTGACGCTCCATCAATCATCTTTCCGTGCACTGCCACGTAAAAGAGAAGGGGGAAGGGAAAGGGCATTCAGCCAGCTGGGCAGAAGCAACATATAAAATGGCTTCAAACCAGACTGATGCAATATCTTCTACTTACTGGAAAAAAAAAAAATCTGAAAAATCTCCTTAACACAATAAACACTTTTCAAAATGCTAAGCACAGACAGGAGTGCAATACAGCAAACCCCGGTTCAAGTTCAAGACAGGTCAGAACAAAAGATACATCCTAAAAGTTGGCTCACTTGTGGAGAGTGTGGCAAGGAGCGGAGGGAAGGGCTGCAATAGTAAAAGCTGAGTAAATGACTGCATCACCTTCCTCCTCCCCCAGACTGGGGCTGTTAGGTGAGACCACGGATCCCCTCTGTGCTTGGAAGTACAAGTTGGCCATAATGCTGAAGGGGGACAGGCAGAATTGATTAGCAGTATGCTGAGCTTAGTCAATTTATGTTGATGTGGTTTCCCACAATCCCCACTGACTGGACTTGGACAGGTCAGGAAATCCCTGCTGTCCTCTGCTTCTTCCTGCATGCAAATGGCTCCCTCAGGGCACTAATTAGTGCAAAGGCACTGACTAGTGTCTTTCTCAGATGGTACCCCCTGAAATTTTGAGCATGAAACCACTCTAGTAATAAAGTAAAAGCTAAAACAAAACAAAAAAATATTTTACTGCTGCTCGTTCACAGATGCCCAACAAGTTTCTCAGGGCCTACAGCTGAGACTTCAGCTGCTGATGCAGAGCAAAGCTGATCCTGTGCAACACCCAGCAACTTCCACTGAGCCCTGAGACAAGCCCTGCTGGGGGCCACAGGGCACCCCTGGACAGTGGTTTCAGGGCACTGAGCCCTTGGCCAAGGCAGTGCCTTGCAGCTCTACAACCAGAAGAACACTCAAGCAACAAAGATCTGTTGGCCAGGCTAGAGCAAGTCACAGATTCCACCTGCAACCAAACAAAGGCTGAATGGGAACTCACTTGTGTTTAGCACCTCTCCCCTTTTTTCTGGATGCAAAGGACTACTGTAGAAAGGTTAAAAATCTTGTTTACTACAGCCTCAGGGATTATCTTTTGATGTACAAATCACTTATGGTCTACTAAGAGCGGTTAAAAACACTACCTGAAAAGGGTATGGTTCAGATTCTGGGCTTCAGGAAGTTAAAAGCCTGCTGGCAGTGACTCCACTTTAGGGGGCTAAGGATTTGCACCTGAGTTTACTTGCTGATGGCAACTGCTGCCAGGTGGGAGAAGTTCAGCTTCTGGAGCCAGCTGCAGAGGGAACACAGCTCGCTGGTGAGCGCAGAGTCCAGAAAGGGAGTTTTTTGCTCAGTTTCGTTTTGACAACCAGGTCAATCTTTTCAGAAGATAAAAGAGCCACAAGAAAATATCTGAGGGTGGTACAGGCTGCCTTCAGGGGTGCCCTAGACTTGTAGAGATGGTTCTCTATTGC
Organism: Machaerirhynchus nigripectus; assembly: GCA_013397975.1. Classification (NCBI taxonomy): domain Eukaryota; kingdom Metazoa; phylum Chordata; class Aves; order Passeriformes; family Dicruridae; genus Machaerirhynchus; species Machaerirhynchus nigripectus. The sequence continues at coordinate 504,667 of VZRQ01007124.1, forward strand.
CACTGGCAACCATAGAGGCACCTGAACATTCACTCAGAACAGCACCTCATCCCTGCTGTGACTGGAATGAAGTAACTCCAGAGCAGAGCCACGCACTGGGGGAACCAGGCCAAAGTGTGTTTTGGTAAACAAAATATGAAAATGAAGCCTTTTTGTACCATCTGAGTCAAAATGTAAGACCAGCATGGCCCAGGCTCTGGTGCCTTGAACTCTAGAGGGGGAGCCAACAATGCTTTTTGCTATCTCTATTTTTTGGTCTTGGTCCTTTTTTCCTAAGTCTTGCTGTGTGAAATGTGTATGATGAGTCATTTGCTTACGAGCCAGAAAGTATTCCACGTGGAACTCAACATTTGCCTTAAAAATCTGTATCAGTATTTATGATAGGAAAGGCAGGGGATCAGATTCCCATTTTAGGTCATATCTATACATAGGTTTTCCAACGATGCAACTGCGTTATAGCGCGGCAAGTCCTCCCAAAACAGGGCTACAACAGCCAGCACCAGTGCAAGTGTGATTTTCTTTATAATTCTTTTTAATGTCATTCCAGGATGTGTTTCTTCTAATGAAGGCTGACTTTAATAAAGTTCCTGAAGGCAGTGCCTGACACAGAGGTTTACTGTACATTCAAATCTTAGAGATTCTCTAGGATGTGATAAATCTATGTTGTGGAATTTGGTGACAGATTGTTTCAGCTAATTATCAAATAACACAGGAAAATATTTGTGGCTATAACAAAAGAAAGAAACTTATTTCTTGTAGTCCCTTTTAGGAACATGAAGCATGATTTTGTAGGATACATAGGTGATAGAAACTCCTTCTGTCCTATTAAGGTACACCCAAATGTGAACTTCAAGTATGCAGCCATCCTTACTTTTTATAACAACTTTAAAGTCTGTAGCTCTGGTGAAAAAAATTTAGGATATTTAGAGCTGAGATATTAATTGAGCATGAAAGTGCAAATAACAGGTCTGTTATTTTAAGATAATACTTGACTTCTTTTAAGGATTCTGCATTAACACCTCTTGATCTATGCCTAAGTAAAAAAAGATAGTTTAATATTAAAGTGATGAAACTCTACCACTGAGTATCACAGCTTTCATCTTAATTGGCTTATGGCAGTGCCAGCTACACTTCAGTTGTTTGCAGGCTTTGAACGTTGCAGCAAGCGCACCCCTCTTGCTCTAGAACGAGCTGACAGAACTTGCAAAATGGATGGGGTGACTTTTAATGATGCAAGTGTTTAGTGGTTGATTAGAAGCACTTTGAGGGCTAAATTCTCCTGTGATCAAAAATTTACTTGAACACCAGATAGTTTCAGCAGGAAAGGAAATAAAATGCTGAGCAAACTGTAAGTGATTGCCTCAATTATGATTATTTTAAGTTAATTTTTGAGACTGAATGTTAACTAGGTTCCCTTATTAGGGTAACACGAAAGTCCTGCACCTGAAACCAACCTTTGATTTCAGCTCACATCTGTTCTGTTCTGGTTTGCAAAGCTCCTGCAGGACATTCTTTCCTTGCAAGTTTGCCAGGGTTGGGCTATCGGTGACGGAGTGCAAGGTGCTTTGACTTAAGCAGGGCTCTGGATTCACCATTTTAGCAGATCTGCATTTCAATAATTCCAACTGCTCATGCCCACCTGGGACTGCCCTAGGATACACTGCATTTATTTGGGGAAGTGTCCACGAACTGGTGCAGAGAATGTCACTACAGTGCCGTTTGTTCCATACTCTTGGCCCTGATCCTCCATTAATTCCAGCCCATGGGCAGGAACTGGAGGAACACGGCAGGAACTCTGGTAGCAGGAACTCCTACCCCTGCCCTGAGCCCAACCCCAGCAAAGCAAAGCCACCCTGCTGGGGAGAACAGCTGTGGCTCATCAGGGTGAAGTCCTGAGCACCTCCAGCTCCCAGCTGTGTCAGAGGTGTCTGACACTTCTGATTAGTGTGTTTTAGACCAAAATACTTCTATCCTGAAAACTAGAGAGAACCCTTAAGCCATAATGGCACAGACCTAATTACCTACAGTAGTGCATACAGGCTTGGATGTAGGTTCAGCAACACCCATAACTGCCCCCCCTTGGCCTGAAACAAAAGCCTAAAACCCAGACCAAAGTATCACTTTTCCTCTCTCTAGGAGGGCTGGCTACAAGTGTGGGTGAGAGCTGCAAGTGAAGGAAGTCAGTGTTCTTCCTGGAAGCCTGCAGAACATGATTTACATAGCAAAACTGCCACTCATTTCAGCATGATTAGGCATCATCTGATAAGGCAACTCTGAGACAGGTATAAACCAGTATTTGCAGGTGAGGACATAATGAAGGTCTCAAGCACAACTTGCACAAGTCCAGCTGACGCCACAGCCCAGGGAGTTGCTGGCAGCATCCCGGGCCTGCTGTCTGCCAGCCCTGCTGTCTCCCAGCCCTGCAGAAAGCAGCCTAAGCCTTCCCCCTGAGCAGGGCTGCAGCCCTGATCCTGAGATAAGTGCTGCCCATTTGAGCCCTGGCTGGAGCCCAGGAGGTCAGGGTTTGCCTACTGGATGTTTTGAAATGGAAGGGAGGTCTGGAAGAAGGAATATGCCCCAACAAGCAGGGCAGACGAAGAAAAAAGGGATTTGCACTGCAGAAAGGGCACATCTGCTGTTCAACAGGCTGTGCCTCAGACAATGTTGCTGTCAAGCTCACTCCAGAAAGCATCACTTCTTTCCACCCACTGCTCTCCCCTGCTACAAACACCCCTCCAGCATCTCATCACTGTGCCCTGCTGGAGCACTGCTGGCTGGAGTTGCTGCTGCTGGGGAAAAGGCTGCTGCATGTCACTGCTCTCACCTCCGAGAGAAAGCAAACAGCTGTGGAAGATGCAGAGGGAGAGACAGGAGAAGACTCGACTGGCAAGAAGCACATGAGAGACCTCCAACACTGTGCTGGTGCTCTCAGTATGCCATTCAGGGCTGCAATGCTCAGCCAGCCTTGCCTGCAAGACAACTGCCCACAGAGACTGGGGAACAACGTGTTTGGAACTAGCCTTGGTTTTCCTGCACGGGCAAAGCTGGTAGCTGGCCACCCAGTTACCTATTTGTATTTGTGCTCTGCCCCTTTCCTGGGCACAAGCAATTACGTGTACAAAACACAGGCATGAAAACCTGGAGGAACCTCAAGCTCAAAGTTAACAATTACTATTATCTTGTTACGATTAAAGATTAACTACGCCAGTGGAAGGATATGTTATGAAATGTCTTTCCCAGGCTGACAGTAAATAGTTTTGTTTACTTGTTTTGTGGGTTTTTTTTTGGTTTTTTGTTTTATCTCAAAATCTTCTCCGGATTTGGAGTAATTGTTTAAACTGCTGCTTTGATTTACCATAATACCAAAATGTTGTCACTTGCCACGTGACTGCTCATACTTTCATTTGAGATGTCGTGCAGAAACACATGGAAATCTGGGGAAGGCAAACCAATTTTAGAACATGTTCCGAGCAATTGTTTTGCAGCACTGCCCTACAGTATGAAGTCTCTTCCATTTCTTAAATTGCCTAATCAAATGCAGACTCTGTTCCAGTCACGCTAAATTTTCACATAATGGCAGAAAAATACTTCTTTCTAGCCTAGCACTGAACAGTTGGATCACATTATCACATTTGCTGCTTTTGTAGTCTCCAAGTGTGTATTTGTAAAAGTATGTATATACATATTCACAGGGGAGAGGGGGAACATCGGTGCTCATGCTGTGAGACCCTGGGGATGGTCAGAGGAACAGGGAGATGCCTTGAGAGGTGCTGAGGGTCTTTTGGGGGGACCTGGCTTACCAGAAATGCAGAGCAGCGGCGAAAAATTTACTTTTATTTATTTAGAAATCAGATGTATTAGTGCAGAATTTGATCTGGCTGATTCCTTGCCCTGCAGCCTGTTGAAGTTATTCAAGTGATAGAAACACAGTAAGGTAAACTACCCCTATTTGTTACCAGTTTGGGGCTGGTGAAATGTGCAGCCACGGCTGTCCCTGCTCTGGGTCCCACGCTTGGGCACATCCCTGCACTGATTCCCATTTGGGGAGCTCTGTGCCACAGAACTGCCCACTTTCACAGAGCAAACACAACCTGCAGAGCCCACCCACGGCAGTGTTTGCACCTGGATGCAGCTGTGCTGGGCACCAGCTCTCCCTCCTCTCTCTTCTGCTTGGGCTCCATCGCCTCATGGTAACACTCACTCTGTGAGACAGGGAAATATTTGCATCACAGTACTTTGGCATTTTGACTAGTGGCATTTTGACAGGGAAGTCACAGATCAGACCTTGAAAGTAAAATTAAAAAAAAAATATTCAAATCAGTAACATATGGACTGCAAGTGCTTGAATCAAGGTCAGAAGGAAATCTCTGGCAAGTAAGAGAACGAGACTTATGGCATCCTATTACATCCTGTCCCTTCTCTCTTCCACACCGGCCTCCCCAGATTCCCAATACAATTACAGTGTTTCCTTAAATCCTTGTGTTGTCAGTAGTAATACTGGCCAGTGTAACAACATGGCAGGATAATCATACTGAACTCCCACACTACTGACGTCTGCAGGTCTATGTCTCCTACCCATCTGCACCAAACATTTAGGTCTGTGCTGAAGACCACTGTTTAGCCATGAGCAGTGCTTGTTATGTTTCTGGTGAGGATGAAAACCTGATGCTTTAGGGGGAGGAAAAGCCATAATCCACCCTCACAGTAAAACCTGTAGAGTGGTACACAAGACAAAAAAAATTTCTATCCGTACCCTTGCAGGAAATCAGATTAATCCTCAAAGCATGAGATTTGATTATTTTTGTCTGAGGTTATCATCAAGGAAAAAACCTACATAATGCTAAAAATATCCACACAGCATTTACTTTATGAAGAAAATATGATTTACCGAGCAAAAACAAATTACTGGCTTTTCGGTGTTAATCTTTGATAAACACGTGCTGGGTTAAAGAAACTGTCACAGAGAGAAGTTTGCAAATTGAAAGAAACCATTCAACTCTGCAAGATTATTTCCCCCCTCCCTTATTACTCCTTTCACGAGACACCTGGGGACATTGTTCACACACTGTTGACAGCTTTCCCACTACTGCTTCTCCTCTGTTATCCGTTCCCTTCTCTTCAGCACTGGTCCCCAGGTGGCAATGCACAAAAGAGCTATATTTGCAAGGGGTGCCAAAGCTGGCTCCTGGACAACTGTCGAAGAGCCAGAGGGCCCTCTCCTGCCTTGCAGGTTGGTTGGTTCAAGTGGTTTCCACAGGGCACTGACCCACCAGGCAGCGCTCCGGAATTTCCCTGCCGAGAGCCGCGCTGCTCGGGGAACACGCACGCTGCCCGCAGCCCCTTCTCGCTTCAGCTACCCCCACACCAACAGGCAGAGCCACGCTCCCTCACGCTGGGCTACATTCAAGCGCCAGTTAACATTTTAATACTGCAGCCTTAACTATACATGGAGGTTTTTGTAAATTACGTGTGCATTTTTCTTCTCTGCGGTCTCCCAAAACACGATGGTTGCACAGCCCGATGGGACACGTAGGTGTTCACACAGCATGGGAAGGGGGTACCTAAATGGAGGCACAGCATAAGCAAGGGTTTGACATACAAGCGTGAAGATTTGCTTTTGACCCCAAAGTGCATCTGTCATGACAGACAGACACAGAAATAGCAGCAACACTTGGTGCTGGGGCTGCAGTCCCTGCCCACCACCAGCGCCCATACACACTCCTGGGAAGTGAGGCAGCAGCACTAGAGGGAAACACCTTTTGTTTCACACCACAATAAAGCTCTGAGGAGGGCTCTGCCCAACAGAGGTGTGAGCTGGTACTTTACCGCTGCTTGAGAAAGCAGAGTCCCAGCTGCTGTGACCATTTGGTGAAAGAAAGATGAACTGTGTAGCTCACGTTAAGAAGAGCCTATTATTGCAGAAATAGCTGAGCTGAGTGACCAGCTGATCAGCTCTCATCTCTTCTGAGGTTTCACTCCCACCGCTGGTGGGCAGCCCGTCTGTGATGCTGGTCCCCACTGCTCACTCGTTAGCCTTCAAGATGAGCAACTCTTGTGTTTGCCTCCCTGCTGTCCCTCACACACTTGAAGAGCCCCCTAGCACGCATCTGCCAATTAACTCCTCATTCTCATCCCAGGCCCTCTTCAAAGCTCCCCTTTGCCTCTGATGCCAAAGCGCGTGTGCCCCCTTTCCCCGACACACGCAGCTCAGCTATGTTTAGGTGGCTTGTGCACCAGCACAGCTGTTGGTTACGCAGGTCAGCACGGCTCTCCTGCTTCTAGAGGCCACTGTACCCATCTGCCATCTCTTCTTTTCAACCATCCACTGTGGGAACAGGATCCATCCCTTTCATTCTGTGTTTATCCAGTGCCTATCCAATTAGAAACCTGGGCTGCAATTTGGCTCTCAGATGTAATGGTTAAAAGAAAAAAAAAACTAACGGCAACAACAAACCTTTCTGCATGAAGAGTCTCTGTGTGCAAATACGACCTCTGTTATGTTACCAAGGTCAGGCAGACCAAGGCCAGTCTGCTGTGTGAGAATATAAATCAAAGCTGTCCAGGGACTGATTTCGTTTACAAGGTTTGTAACCATTCTGGACAGAATGAATAGCACTTGCTTGCCTGAGCTCCTCCTCTTCCACCACTACTTCTTTGCTCCTCCACTCCCACCAAGCCCCTCCCTTCCCACTAATACCTCTTGACCTCCTTTGCTCTTGAAAGCAAAAGTTCTCTTCTAGCAAGAAAGCAGTGGCTCACACATGACACACAGCCATGCTAGGCCAATTTATTTAAATTATGCAAAAATCTCAACAAGTAAAATTAGCAGAGAGTCACAAGTACATTCACCTGCTGGTTACCTGCCATTCACAGCACACGTCAGAATTAAAACAACAAATCCTGTAACAACTTCTTTCCTATTGCATTCATAGATCCGCAAAACAAACCAAGGAAAGCATCTGTAGCAAGTATTAGAGTCTGGGCACAGATCCTGTGAAATCACATGGTTTCCGTTGTGGAACTAAAAAGGCTTCTACAAGAATGTGTGAAATACACAGCCGAAATTCTCCATTTCTTTCTGTGCTCCTTGGCAGTTTGTGTGGCTAAGTTAAAGCAGCAAGTTCTGTTTCCTTAGCTGGCGCTTCCCAAGCACACCCCGATGTGCACACTGAGCGCACACAGGATTCAGCCAGCAAGCTCCCTCCCGAGTACAGACAGAGTTAATGTAATCCCACTCCACACAACAGGTTGCTGTCTCCAAACTGGAGCCCTGAAAAGCAAGAGTCCAGCGGTTGCCTCGCTCCTCCCAGCCATTCTGCAGCCCTTCCTCCTGCAGGTGTGCACACCGAGCTGCAGCGGGGCTGGGCAGGGGTGCCAGAATGAAAGAAACTTCACGTTCTGGATGTTAACTTTAGTTACCATAGCCAGACAATGCTGCCAGTGGCGTGGAAGAAAAAATTGCTGTAGCCAGCTGTGCTGTTCACAGTCGGATGGTTTCTGTGTAGCTCCAAATGGTTCTGGAGCCAGTAGCCTGTTGTGGCCAAGGACAGGATGATGGATGCTCTACACACACTGTCCAAGCAGGGAGAATGGCAGAAGTTCACTTCAGGGTTGTTAAAATGCTAATCTGGGTTAGTTAACAAAAGCCGAATGGAATAGAAGAGTTAGGGAAATAAACACTACTCATATGTTATATATGTGCACTACAGATTTGATCCCTGTGGTTAACACAAACATTTGACTTTGGAAGTGGGACAATTCAACAGTCTTCCTGTCTGAATAAACTGAATCAACTCCTGATATTAGCTGTACTGTAATTACTGTCAAGCCACGACGAGGGAAAGCAGGCTATGGCAGACAACACACAGAGCTCCACAAGCAGCATTGAAAGGGCAGTAACACTGTTCTCACTGCACACCTCTTCCATGTGACATGGGAACAAATCAGAACCCACTTTCTTTTGAACTTAAGGCTGGCAGCTATTCACAGAACAAGTAACAGCTTAATAAAATGGCTTAGATGGATTTTAGCAGTAACTGCAGTAGCTTATCGGATGCGTAAGGAGAGATCATCTGTTCGAGCAGCAGTTTTGACGAAAGCGACATTTGAACTGTTTTAATTACATACAGAGTTGCTAAGACCGAAAATAACTTGTACTACCCAATGCCAGTAATGTGCCTTATTCCATCTTTTCTTAATTACTTGTGGAGCAAATTATTACTTTATCAAGTGGAAAGGTACCTGATTTTATCAACCTGGAATTAGAGGTATGTTTAACATGGGAGTACGTAATCAACCATCATCTCCTCTGTTCAGTAAGCAAACACACAGTCTAAGCCTTGAAAGGTATCAGACTGCAACAGAAGTAAGCTCCACATAAGCTCATGCGGGCACAGAAGCTGTGGAAGTAACTGTTTCCTTTGTCTTACAAAGAAAGACTAGAACTGAAACAGTTTAAGTCATACAACTCCTCTAACACTTGATGGAAACTGACTGTATTCACCCCGATCTCACTTCAAATTCCTTTTTCTTTTTCAGAAGGATAAACAACCATAGCATTTCAACACTTCCATGCAGGTTCTGTCCATCTAACTGGGCTACACCTGACTTCAGGGGATACTGAGTCCTGTGTTAAGTGCACTAATGTTTTTAAAAGAATTTAAAACCCATAAAATCCAGAACTGAGATCTGAATGTGATCAACTGTAGTAAGACACAAAGATACATTATTACAAACACCTAACATACACTTTGAACTGAACTTCCATGATGGACTTTTCCTTCACACACGTCTCATGACAGGACTGATTGGATCAAAGATCAACTTAAGAGTGAATTGCATCTATAATGAAGCATTCTCTCTAAATGTGTGCTTCTCATAAACAGACAGTGAAGTTATGGCAGCTCCAAGGGCTAAAGTATCTGCTCTAACAGTCAGCTCAGCTCAGCCATTCCCAGAAACGTTCAGATGGTCCAGCTCAAAGGGCACGAGAGGCTGGGGGGAGAAAACCCGCAGCCATCCAGCTGGTTTGTGGAGCTTTGACAGGGCCATCACTGTATTCCTGGCACACACTCCTGCATCACACAAAGCACATTTAGAAAATGATGTTATCTCTGTTGCATCTCACCATAAAAGAGAGCAGGTAGTGACAGACTGCAGGATATGGGGGAGGAAGGTTCACTGTAACTAAAGGTGCAGATGAAAGTGAGAAGCTGGTTAAATAAACCAACGTAGAGCCTCTGGGTTATACTTTTTTTGGCTGTCTTTCTGAAAACAAATCTGAGCTGCATAATTCAGAATCCTAATAAATTCTTACTACAAACTTTTTCTTCCTGATTTAAAAAACCCTGAGCTTTATATTAGTTAACACAAAAACTGTTGAAGTTCATAATTATATAGAAAAGAAATCAGAGCACTAAGCTGGCAATTTGTTTTTATCTAAGCCAGAGTAAATGTTTATACAGTATCTGCCAACATAACAAAATATGCCCGTCACTTACTACATTAAACATGATTACATACAGCCTAATTTACTGAAAGGAACTGAAGTAGACTTTAGAGGTGCACAGAATTTTATAGCGTGAATAAAGCAGGAAAAACGTCTATTCTCTTTTGCCACAAAAGTAATTGCAAAGCTTTACAATGAGCTTCCTGTTGGACTTGGAAAAAGGAGAGAACCTCAGAAAATTCTCTGTGAAAGTATTTGTATGTGAGAGCAACAGACCAGCAGTAAACGCCTCTAAGACAGTAGGAAGCTGTTCCTTCGAATAATATTTAGGGAATATTAATAAGACCAACAACTTGAAGCACAAAGGTATCCCAATAAAGATGCATGCTTTTTTTCCCCAAGGAAATAACCAGGGGGAAAAAAATGCCACACATTTACAGAGCACTGAACAGTATTCTGGAGGAAGTTTGCTGTAATTCCTGCACATTATGTGTGAAGCGTGTGTGTGTGTGTGTGTACATGGATAAGCTACAATACCATCTGTACAGCAAGTGCCACATATGTGAGCATTATGAACCATCATTGCTGCTGCTATGCTCAAAAGCAAATGTATTCTAAGCCACACACACATACAAATACAAATGACTTTACACACTGAGGGCTGAATTTTGCTCAAATTACTCACAGGCTCATGCGTGTGATACAGACATAATCTCGACCAGAAGTAAGAAACAACTGAGAGACTGGCAGAAACCCACTTATTTAAGACTAGCTATATTCATGCTAACAAGTGGGATATCCACCGGAACGACTATATTTTCAACACATCAACCTAAAGCAGTTAATCGCATTTTTCAACTCACAAGATAAAACACAACAACCATAAAAAAACGCTGCACAACCACCCCACAGCCCTTTAAAACACAGGCGTAATCGCCACCTAGATATATCTGTGTGACCTTTCATTTCCATTCATCCTTATAAATAATAAAGAAGGCTTTAAACCCTTTCTAATTACTCCTTGAAAGCAGCTGTATCGGTTTCTGCAGTGATTAAACGCCCCCACCCCCCCAGAAAAAAAAAGTTTCCCCGCTCTGCACCTGAGCATTGTTTT